>CM077220.1:43524435-44124435 GCA_039654775.1 Spinibarbus caldwelli
CTATCCCTTTAAGAAAAAGTCATGAATCTGTGCTCTAAGTACACTTATGTGGCTTTTTATTTCATCAATAATATATTATCTGAAAGTACAGTTTTAAAAGTAGTAATGCACCAGTTTGCGGTTTGAATAACTCCGAATCAGAGCGGTTTTAAATGTAGGCCTATAGCTTTAAGGGATACATGTTAAAACAGCTTGCCATACTCAAGACGCGTTTTTAAAACTATAACTAAACTACTTTTTCAGTTGACAATGTCATGTCAACAGTGCTCAGGCAGCGAGTTTCTAAAAAAACAGCGAGACGAGACGCAATGACCATCTGACGCCGGTGTACAGAGACAGAAATAGTAATTACAAAACAGCCAGAACGTCCCTTAACAGGTTACAGGCGTTACACTGGAACTATTCTAATACAGCCTATAAACTAATAAGGAGAAGCGACATAAAGTGAGAACAATCTCTTTCAATCAAGATGGCATTGAGATCTAGACCATCTACTATCACAAGATGTGTCACAAAACCCAACGAACCACCTACACAGACAGCAAAATCGGGCATCATAGGCGCGTTTCGAGACGCGGAACGCGATGCTGTCTAGTTAGGGAGCTCGCTAGGTTTTGAGACACGGCGGCGTGTAATTGCTGATGCAGTTCACGGATTCACACGTACTTTGGCCCTGCTGCTTAACAGCAACGCTGAGACCTAAACGGAGCTGGATCTGGTACCTTTAAAACGCGTATTCCGGTTCCCGCTCGGGCTGTCGGTGCTTCATGCAGCAGCGGGTTCAGCGGCGCTCTGCTGCCCGCCTGGCCATCCTCCACATCGGCTGCATTTCTCCGCTCCGTGTCGGCGCTCTGGAGCGACCGCGCTGTGCTTTTCTCGTCCTTCATTTCGCCTACATTTGACGCTTTTCAGCACAGAAATCCAGATGTACAATACCAGTCGGCGACAGATAAATTCCAGTACAGGAGGCGGTAGAAAAAGCCCATCCTGATTTGATGAGACGCCATAGTGGGACTGAAGCGCACGGCTGTCAAATAAACCCAATCAATAAACATAAGGGGGCGGTGCTAATTATTATTCATAGACCCGCCCATTCCTGCACTTCCGCTGCTGAATTATTCATGACAAGATTTAAACCTGGGGCCAGTTGTTCAAAAGTAATTGGTCATCAAAATGGTTTGTTCAAAAGAAGAAAAAAAGGATTCTGAATTCGGATTAGATCACAAAATCCAATCTTGGTTTTGATCTGGATTAAATTCTCAGTTTGTGTTGTTCAAAACGTTTATGTAAGATTGGGATAAAAAAATGGATTATTCTGATCCCAGCAAAAGGGTGGATTTCAGGAACAAAAATGTAATAAATCTTTCAAACTGGTCCAAAAAATACAACATTTGTAACATGTAATATATTCCCAAATCCCCAAACAGCTGTCAATATAAAACAAAAAAATATTAAAGTTTTCTTTTTTTTTTTTTTAATCACTGATTGTAAACTACATTGGCACAATCATCAGAGATGGACCAGTCAGAACTAGTTATTTGTGTAAATGCAATGCAAAAACTAGAATGCAAAACATTGGCTTTTTTCCCCCATCTCAGTTATTATTATTTTTGTATTATTTTTTTTTTTTTTCATCACCATGTCCCTTTAGGGGCTCCGTAGAGCACTAGTAATCCAGATTTGGATCAGGGTGATCCAATCCAATTTTGCTTTGAAAAACCGGCACAAAAGTAAGATGGGTTACCTGATCCTGGATAGCAAAACATGGGATTTCCAAATCCATATCATTCTGATCCAGATTCAACTATTTGAACAATTGTGATTTGAAATGGTTCGATTAGCCACATTTTTTTTTTTGTTCACACATTTCATTTAGAATCAACACAGGTTGAACATTTACTGAGTATGCAGCTCTCCAGAAGAGGCAAAAAAAATCACAGATTTTCTTTTAGTTAATCAATATCCATTTTGTTGGTATTGTAAGGGTTTCTGATAAATGACACTTCCTCCATCAGTCTGTACTGTTAAAAGAACATCAGGTCTGTAAATCTAGAGAGATTTGGAGTCATTCACTCTTATCAAGAATCACTGACCTCTGTCACCCAAACTGGAATGATTAGCTCTTCTTGTGCAACGTGTTTTGAAGCAGTTAAACTTTAAACTAAACATACATTTTGTAGCACGCTATAAATCACAGGCATATTGAAATACATTTGACGTTTTAGCAAATATAAAGCATAAAGTCTGTGACTGTAAACATGTCAAGGTGGCTGACTAGGAAGATGAGGAAGAAATGAGGACTTACCAGTCTGACAACAAATTACATAAAACAGGTTATGAATTCATAGCCGTTTTCTCAGCTGTAAACACTTTTATATTCCGAGGACTGACGTCTATTTTTGTTATATGACAGTCTCATTAAAACTAGGCTATCTAAAACTGTCAAAACCGATCTTGGGAACAATTCAATCTTTTAATATGAAAAATCATATAGAAGTGCTATTTAATCTGTAAAACACCAATTGTTACTTTTGATTTATAATAGCTGTCTGGTTTTTTGTAGTGTCATTTCCACCACAATCAGCAATTTTCATACTAACTAAATTTTATCAAATGTTAGAGCTTTAGATGACATATGAGATGTCGTGTGAAAAAAACAAAGTGATATAATTTTATAACCACGTTGGACATTGCTACACTCTTAAAAATAAAGGTTCTTTTTTGCCATTGTTCCTACGAGGAATCTTTAATGTCCATGGAACCTCTCCAACGGATAAAATATTCTTTATTGTGGACAAAGGCTCTTTAAATTTTTAAAATGTTCACATTAAAAAAAAAAGGTTCTTTTAAGAATTTTTCACTGAAAATGGTTCTTCCATGGCATCACTGCTGAAAACTCCACTTTGGAAGCATTATTTTTAAGTGTAGTGGATAAACTTAGTTGTTAGTTGACGAAACACCTTAAGTATAAATGAGATGGAGACAGACATGTGATCATGTCATAACTGCAACATAAAATTTTGAAATCAATGATAGAACATTTCCTGATCTCGTCCTTGCAGATAAAGAAGGTCTTCACTGTGGTGTCAAAGACAATTTTATTAACTTTCACAATCTGTTTGAGGCCCGAGAGACCTTAATAGTTTAAAACTACAATCAGGTTTTATTCATACTCTGATCAGACCCATGATATAAATCATGAATAAATGCAATTAATTATCATCATTACTATGGTCGCCAGAAGCGACAGTTTAAAGTTAAATGCCTTAATGATGGATTTGTTTCTTTCAAACTTCGCAAGACATTAGTTGATGGACTGGAGTGGTGTGGATTATTGTGGTGTTTTTATCAGCTGTTTGGACTCTCATTCTGACGGCACCCATTCACTGCAGAGGATCCATTGATGAGTGATGCAATGCTACATTTCTCCAAATCTGTTCCGATGAAGAAACAAACTCGTCTGCATCTTGGATGGCCTGAGGGTGAGTACATTTTCAGCAAATTTTCATTTTAGGGTGAACTATTCCTTTAAATGCTTTGATAATTACCGTCTGATGGGTTTTGATTTCAGTTGGAGGACATTTAAAAAGAACTTAAAAGGGAAAATAACAGGTTGATTTAGTTTTTTTTTACAAATACAAAACTGGAGTCAACTGAACCGAATAGAGGGTGAAAAGTAATAGAATAGGATATGAATAGTTACTGCATAATTTAGACATTGGCTTCCATGCAATACTATTGCAGTTTCAAAGTTTAACACAAGAGGGTGACAGCAGACTACAGTGTGCACCGAAATAAAACTCAGTCTAGATCATTCAGAACAGTGTTTCCCAGATTCTGTTCAGTTACAAATGAGGAAAACCAGTTATTTCCAAAACACAACACAACAAACATCAAGTTTGACTGTTTTATTTCATTTGATCATTTTCTCCAACCCAAAGACAATAATACACAGCATAAGTCTAAAATATCCCATGTCATTTTCATCCATCATCATCAACTCAGTCCAACACTAGTTCCTCGAGGACATGGGACTGTGATTCAGTTCAGCATGTCAGACTCAATGGGGTCATCCTCCCCTCCTGCACAAGTTCAGATGTGTTGAATAGCAAGTGTAAAATATCTGAGAAGGGGGCGCATGTATAGATACACTCAAATAACAACCAATACCTTTACAGATTACAAAGGGATTCTGATGGAGAAGGCAATCGTCCAAGCATGTGATACAAAGTCCACCTGGTCAAGCTGTTACACCCAGTCCCCCTGACTGACCGAAAGAAAATCAGCTTCTTAATGAAGATTAATTGAAGAATCAACAGTATATTTCCAAATGTATAAAGGTCTGTGCATGTATCGCAAGATATAGTGAATAGTGGTGACTTGAGAAAATGAACTTAGCTTGCATTACCTCAGGATGTTTACATAAAGAGTAGAAATGACAATATTTACATTGCTTTTTTCACATGCGGCTGAAAAAAAATCGTTTGGTGCTGAGAGACTCGGCAAATTCACAGATGGTTGTTTCTACCTCTTCAACACGCAAACATCTTAGTGTAAAAAAGCAGCAGATTCAGAAAGTCAGATTTTGAAACGGCTCTCACTCAGTGCCATTTACTATTGTTACGCACCTCTCAACCGCAGGCTGCCGGTTAATATGTAAGTTCACTCGAGGCATCAAAACATTCAGGGTCGAGACCATGTTCTCACACCAGGGATATTTCGCTTTTACCGACAGCATTTTATATGAAGTTGTGCCTCAACTCCAAGTGCTTCAAAAAAATTAAAAATAAATGAGAGACCTTTTGGGAATATGCATGAGCCTAAACTGCATGGAAGTATCATCAGAGACGGTTTTTTGGGAAAACTGTAACTATAAACTTTGGTTTTTAAGCTTTCCTCAATGCAGCAATGTTACTATAAAGAGGTCTGAAAATACACTCAAAAATAAAGGTGCTTAAAAGGTTCTTCACAGCAGTGCCATAGAAGACCCATGTTTGGTTCCACAAAGAACCATTCACTCAAAGAATCCTCTTTCTTACCTTTTTATGATCTGAAGAACCTTCTTTCGCCACAAAGAACCTTTTGTGAAACAGAAAGGTTCTTCAGATGTTAAAGGTTCTTTGGAACCATTTAGACAAAAAAAGGTTCTTCTATGGCATCGTGAAGCACCTTTATTTTTAAGAGTGTAGCTCATGTCACTTCAAACCTGTATGACTTTCTTCTGTGGAACACAAATGATGTTGAAACTTAAAAACGTCTCCATATAATGAAAATCAATGGAGTCTAGTCTCGATTTGGACAGTTGACACATTATTCAAAAATTCTTTTGTGTTCCACAGAAGAAAGTCATTTATTTAGGTTTGGAGTGACATGAGGGCGAGTAAATGTTTTATTTTTTTAGGGGGTGAACTATCCCTATAAATTGCATTATGTAAAACTGGGAGTACATGAGAGGGAAAAAAATCAGCTGCAGGCCATCAAATTGAAAGGAGAAATTATATCTGTCCATATGCAGCATTTCATTCTTTCAGTAGTACATGACTGCGATCCACCGCACATCTAGTCAAAACAAAGCCAACTCAAGATCATGTGCACATTACACCCCTAACTGAACGTCATGGGTCTTCAAATGGGATTTTTATTTGATTTGATCTGTTTGATGCGTTTTACAATTATATACAATATACAGGCAGCACATAGTACATTTTCTTTCCAATAAACAATCAATCAAACAGGTAAGTTGTTAAATTAGACTATTTTCTGAGGGAAAGCTTCAAACATTATACACTGTGCAGTACTGGAAGGAACTCTTAGAAAACAGGATCTTAAAAAGGGATGAAAAGAAACAACTGATGCATCTTAAAAGCCCTCTGTATGTACAGAAAAAGCCAAGAAATCGAAAGAATTGCAACAAAAGACAAAGAGGCCAATAGAATGAGATGTCTTTTTTTTTTTTTCTCCATATACATAACATTGCTAAAAAAAAATTTCCCAAGACCAAAGAACATCTCTTGATTTGGTCACCAGAATTCAGTGTGGCATAGCGAAAGTAATTACGTAAAGTGATGAAGGAAACAAAGAGCAGCGAGAGATGACGTCAGGGTACGGACGCGAAATGAGCATTTCCATGACTTGATGAAACAATCATAGTGCTCTTCCGAGCCGACAAAGACAAAACAAGACGACAATGTGAGGTATATTCAGGTTAATGTTGCGAACTGCCTTTGGAAGCTGCAAGAAGAGACTCGAGTGAACTCGAGTCAAAAGACAGCAAAACAAAAAGGTCCTCTACTCTTCAGACATCACGTTCTTGCTTTTTTTCCTATAACGATAACCGTTCATCTCTCAGGGTTGTCTTTTTAACTGGTTATGACAAAGGCACATTGCTTTAGTTCAGGCAATATTTCTGTACTTCAAATCACTGCAGAAAGTCAAACAAAGAATAAAAAAAGTCCATTCAGTGCATATAACTACATTCATGAAGGCCTTATATTCATACTATATTTACAGCATCTACGCTGACCATAACCTCATTATACATTGCCGGGCCTCTAGCTGTGTTAATTTAGTGAGAAATCAATTTGAATTTCAAGATCACGCTCTTTAACTACATTACATTTTTAACAGATTTCAATCCTTAAGGATTGTGCTAAAAATCAAACTTCTTTAGTGTAGGCTATTTTCAATCTATATAAACGTATTTTAAGATTTAAAAAAAACAAAAAAACAACAACAATACAAGAACACACCATCTGTGATGAGTAGAGGCAAACAAAAGAACTATATGCCAAATTAAGGGTTTTGGGGAAAAGTGTCCAGCTTTGATGATGCAAAACTATTGGGTGATGTAATCCGTGCCAACAGTAACAAGCAACACGCTCTCTCTCTCGCTCTCCGTCACCTCAAAAAGAGACGCTCCAGTTTCATTGTCAATGACATTTAGACGCTGTCCTGCTTAAAAATAAGAAATCAAGAATCAAGGTATGAGCTATATGAACTTGCCTATTCATGATGATACATGTGATGAAGGGTCAAGCACTTCTGGACAGATTTGTTAGTGTGTACATTACTGCTGACAGACAACGGTTTCATGTGAAATACAGTGTAGCCACAATATAGCTTGTATCCGGAGCATTCATCTGGTATACTTTATTACAGGACATTAGATCAACCTTACACGAAAATTAAGAAATGCCATGTACAACGATAATCTAAGGTGCCATCACAACCCATTTTCCTCTTGATTCTGAAATGCTTAAGGTGCAAATGTTCAGACTTTGCAATTAATTCAGTATGTTGTTTTTTTTTTTTCTTTTCTTAAAATACACCAAACCCCTTAACAAGATTAAAAACATGGACAAAAATCAAACAAAACAGTCAAATCAAACAAGCAGCTCCTTTGTATAGTGGCCACGAGTGATGTTTCCCCAAGTACGGGCCCCTGGGCGGCAGGGTGAGCCAGAGTGTGGGAGTACACTACAGTGACAGATTAAGTTAGAGTGCACAACACTAAGTGCAAGTGTGAGTATGGACATTTTGCACTAACCCTGAAGCAGAGAGAGAGACAGACGGGCAAAGAAACAAATGAAAAGATATGTATTGAGATATCTGTGATTTTTCTTCATCATTGTCACTGTAATCGTCATCATCAGTCTTCATACCATCAACTCTTGACTGTGTCAGGAAGATTCCACTGCTTCCCATGCAACCCCAGGGCAGCGATCTGTGGTGATGTCACGGGGGATCATTTGGGAATGGGGAGGGGACATCTTTCCCATAGTTCCCTTGCTGGGGGTCTTTAAGATTGAGAAGGGTAGCAAATCACTGCCAGGACTGAGGGGGGAAATTGTTGACCTCGGCCAGGTCTTGTACAGGAGAGCCTTTGTGAGTGTACGTCAGCTTGATCCGCATTCGCAACTGTTGCTGTAATAAAAGAGGTGGTCAGGTACAATGCTTGAGACAAAATTTCTTAAAGTATGTGTAAAGATGTTTCCCAATAAAATGGAGTCGTTAATTGCTATAAATGTAAGCATTACTGGTGGCAAACTAGGGCTACATAACTTGGGGTGGATAACATAATTCTCTGATTTAAAATGTGAAAGGTTTGCTGTGCATTTTTGCAGGACTGCACAGTTTGGCAAAAAAATAAAATAAATAAATAATAATAATAATAATAATAATAATAATAATAATAATAATATATTAATATGACCATATAACAATAATAATAACATTAAAGATTTAAAACAAAATATTACTATTGTAATATGCAAAAAATAAATTGTAATATATTCTTAATATAATGAAGTATTTAAGAATAATAATAATAATTATAAATTATTATTATTATTATAATTATTATTATTATTATAACATTATTATTATAATCATTATTGTAACACTAAATGACAATCAAATTTATGGTTATCTTAATTTCTTCATTCACGCAGTGCATATATTTAAATCAAGCATTTGCTACTATTTGCACTAAGCCATATTGCAATTATGTTGTTTTTTTTTTCCAATTAATCGTGCAGCCCTCAGACAAGCTTCAACTTCAGAGCAAAACCAGTCTAATCAGCTTAGGATTGTCCTCATGCATTTGTTTTTAAACCCTAAAAGGCCAGCAGCTCGCTAGCTGATTTTTCAGCTGATTTTCAGTAGTAAACTTTTACATTGCTGTTGGACAATCAGAGGGAGCTTTGCCGACAAGTTCAGTTCAGCCACTAGGAAAAGCTCTCGTGCTCTTGGCTGTGACCAGTGAGCTTCTTATCATGCTGAAAACAATAGTCCTGCTCTGATTTGATCCAAACTTTTCCTCTATAAATGCAAAACCACATATTGCAAATGCTTTTGGTTGTGTAGCCAAGTGTTTTTCTAGGATGCTCCTATACTTAAATGACACAGCCTCGAAGTGACAATTACACATTCAAAGGGTAACGTAACTCCATGAATTGAGTCCTAATTCAATTTCGATTGTTTGCAGAGTGCACCTCATCTTTTGTCAAGTCATGACACGGAATCTGAGAAAAAAAAAGTCTAACTGAGGGAGATTTCTGAAAAACGGTAGGTGTGACACCCTTCACTGAGTTGATCTGGAGTCAGCTATAGTGAGACGCTGCCTTCAGCTTAAACCATCAAAATCACAGAGATGTGACATTTACTTCTAATTTTAAACCAAGATCCATAATGGCTGGCATTGGCTTCAACTTCAGTGTAACGATATTCAGCTTCGCTCAGCTCAAACACTCATCAGATTTCTGAAGGTGTTTCAGGATGAATGGACTAATCTCTGAAGATCTACTGCGATAGGAAGCTGAGTGTGGCCTGGGCTCACAGTAACATCTTACCTTCTGTGGGTTGAGAACCCTGATGACCTGCGTGACACTTCCCTGGTTGAGTGCTGGAACTACATTACTGCTGGGGGACAGAAGCTGCAGCTGGAATGTCTAAAAACACAAACAAATGATTAAACATTCGACTGGAGCAGAAATGATTTGCATGCACATGAATATTCCAATATTAAAATGAATATTAAAAGGACTTTGGTCATGTTCTGATTGTGTATGCATCACATGAATGCATTAACCTGATTCCAGCGTTAATAAAAAAAAAAAAGATTACTTCCTAAGATCTGCACAAATACAATTAACACTGTATGTCCCATTCAGAACAAAACCATACTTTTTTTTTTACAGTTATATTTATGGGCTTTTTTCTTTATTTGATAGGACAGTAGAGAGCAGACAGAGGTGGACAGAGCGGGGGCAGGATCGGCAAAGGCTCTAGACAGGAATCAAACTCGGGTCACCGTGAGCACAGTAGCGCAATATGTGTTGGCACACTAACCACGAGGCTATCGGTGCAGACAAACCCATTCAATCTTAAAATAAATAATATCTCAGATTCCTTTACATAAACAGGCTGTGAAACACACTCAACTGCAAAACAGGGCAACACCAAGACAAGAATAATAGGTGGATCAATACTGGATTTTTCTTATACAATAATAATGTGCTCAAAGAAAGACAATTAAAAAGATTACTGTGCCAATGCTAGTAAAATCAATATAATGATTGTGCTAATTTCATAAGCATTTTCTTCTTGTGATGGGCAGCACAGAGAAAAGTCACTCAATTAAATGGCAGATGCAATTTTTTGGTAACCAAAATGCCTGTAATACCCAGAAAAAAAAATAAAATAAATGATGCATAATGTGGGACTTTAATTATAAATCCACCTGAAATACACCGGGACTCTTATTTTGAAATGTCTATTCTTTATTGCCTCTAGCTGCTCATTCAAAAAGATGAGATAAAAATATGCTTTCTTATAACCTTCAATCTACAACATAACAGTGCTGCCTTTTGACTTGCAGCACTCACATTTATTTAATGAAATAATAGCCTTTTAATAATCAAATTAGACTCACAAATCCGGTTTTTCTACCCCCAAATTTAATACCTCTTAGAATGACTTATTATACTATTTTAGATATTTAAGACTTTTGATGACCTTAAATTTGATCAGGACCCGTGAGAACTCTGTGATTGGCATGACCTGATTAAGCAAATATTCTGGTTTTTAGAATATACTAGAAAAACATTCTGGGATATGCTGTTTAAACACTTTATTCTCCATATCCACATTAACAGAATGTGCATGTCTACATTTATTCATTACATTCTTATTAAACATATGCAGGAATACTCTAATAGCAGTGGATTATGTAACCAAAAGGTCTTGACCAGTCCTAATATAGGAGATTGCATTTAAATGATCAGTAAAGAGAGAAAAAATCTCTTGCATTTTAAATCATTAACCAGGTTAACCAACTAGGGTTCTCCGTAGACAGTACAACTAGAGGGGAAAGAACAAACCTTTGGTACTGCAGCCTGGAACACAAATTCTGTCATGTCAGCCTCGGTGGAGTTGGTGGCGTGGATGGTGATAACTGCAATATTGGGATTGGGGTTGGACCTCTCAAATGTGAACTCGATTTTCAGACCGTTTTTGTTGTACGCCGTCATCGGCGGAATGACTGCAAGACAGAAACAGATATGATAATTGCACTATAATTGAAAATTGTCGTATTTTGCATGAACCACTATGATGAAATTTAATGCAAGCTCACCCGCTGCAATGTCATTGAAGAGGGGCTGCGAGGTGAGACCGTCCAAAAGGAAAGGGGGCTGGGACATGGGCACAGAGGGAGCAGGGGTGGGGGTCGGACCACCTAAGGAGGGAGAAGGCACAATGGTATGAGCAGGGCTTCACCCAAAAATTAAAATTACCAGTGAAAAGAAGTCATTCAGGTTTGGATTGGAATGAGGATAAGTAAATAACAGCATTTTTATTTTTGAGTGAATTACTTTTAAAACAGTAGATGTGTTTACATGCACCGATTGGAACAAATCTAATCCAATTTCAGATTCTGAAAGATGTTATATGAACCCTAAACACTGCAATACGATTCACATATTTGTTTGCATGTGCATTACCTGTATTACAAGCATTCGTAAATTGTAAAACATAAGTAAACAAATGCATCATAGCACAATGCGTGCGCAAGGTACTTCTGAATCTCATGTCAGATTCACATGCTTCGTTTTTTCCTGTTGATCAGAATATTTCAGCTCTCATCTGATCAAAATTTCATTCAGATCAAGCTCAATCAGAACGACTGAGGAGTTTACATGAGTTTACATGGAGCCATCAATAAACAGGTTCTTTAGGTGCACGAAAACTTAGCTACTGTAAAATTGGTCAGTGCACAAAACAAGGGGACACAGGAATTTCAGGGTGTGAATTTTCTACAGAGCAGCAGAGGTGTGCAGCAGGCTGACCTGTCAGAGAAAGGTCTCCCAGCAGATCCAGCAGTTCTCCTCCAGCTGACGCAGGCTTTGTGGGAACGGCTGTTTGGATAACAGGTACCACATCATTACCTCCAAGTAGGTCTAATAAATCATTTGCCTGTAAAACAGGAAACACGGACCATTAGCATACAGTACATATTTCACCACAGCTAAATATCTGCTCAACCATACCAGAGAGATTATTTCATTACTCTAGCAGAGGTTCTCAATCTATTACAGACTCTACAGAATCTATTTCAACTCATCAGATCAGATTCATTAGAAGAGCTCTCACTGAACTAAACTGCCACTGTGTTCGAACTGTCAAACTGTAGCATAAAAAAAAGTACATAATTTGACTAGATGAGGTATGCAGAATAAATGCATTCCCAGACACTACATTCGCCATATTGACAGCCTTCTGACCGCATGTTCTTTGACCCATAACATGCTAATCACCATGAAAATAATTCACTCAGCTATTGTTCAAGAAGCACAATTCAACCTTGAGGAATGGTGTTCTTGGTGCTTAAAATACTTGTGTTTGAGCTGCCCTGCTCATAGTCCTCTGCCTTTTTTTTTTTTTCCTAATCTGACAGCCCTGTATTGCCCATGGCATCATGAAATTGATATTATTTTAGGGCTGCAACTACTAATCGATAAAATCGATTATTATCAATAATGAAAATCATCGACAACGATTTTCATTATCGATTAGTCGGGTCTGCCCACAGTGCACGTCCAACTTCAGCCGGTCGCGCCAAATTACAGCACTGAATAACGCATTTCTATGTACAAAATGTATCTAAAAATAGTGGAGGAAACAGAATGAGATGCTGCGGGAGAAGTACGTGATCCAAGTTGCACAAAACATGAGAAATCTTTATTTTAAGCTTTAAGCTAATGCATTAGTGTAATGGCTTGCCCTGTCAGGCGTTTTGACAGATGCGTGTGGGTCCCCAGCGCAAACACTTTCAGTCTACGGTCATATCCTTATCTGTAAATGTCAAATTCACGTGAGCATTTCCATTTTCGCATAAAGTTCCGTCCTGACAGTCTGTGTTAAGTTTAAATCTTTACTGAATGAGCACCGGCGCGGCAGGCACGTGAACACGCGTCAGAGAAGGATTCATATTCAGTGCAAAAACATTCATTGTGCTGAAATATCTGTTGTTGAACATTAAATTAAGGTTTAAAAGTCAACACGTAGTGCACGTATTTTATGAGTAGGAACTGTAAAGGGATAACTGCGTATAGTTGTCTGAATAAAAATATCAGACGCTTCATAGCCTCGTTTTACAGGATAAAGAAATTACAGTAAACGTGACTGTGATCAAAAAGTGAATACGTGTTCCTGCAGAACATTACTCTGAGTTTGTGTTTTTATTCGTCTTTATTATCTTCATTATATCTTAATTTTTGATGAAGAGATTTAAATAGGCTACAGTGCTTAAATTTACTTAAGGTTTATAAATTATGTAAGGGTTGTGCCACTGCTGCTCTAAACTAACAATATTGGTGTTTACTAAAATAATTTTTTAGCTATCTGTATTGGTTAGTCCTCCAATATGTGTAAGCTCTTTGGTAACAGTAGGCTATTTCTATAATTATTGCTGTTATGAAAGAATGAAAGATCTATGAAAGATTTTTTTCAGATACCCAATTACAGTCAAAAAAGTACCTAAACAATGCTAGCAAGAATGCATGCTGTTATGAAAGGCAGGAGGCCATTTTTTTATTATGTGAATGAATATTTAGTTGTTTCAGTTTGTTATTTGCCCAATAAATGACAATAACATTTTTAGATTTAAACAATTCTTTGACAGATTCCTAAAATATTAGTGTTTTCTCTTTATGACAGGTGGTCTAATAAATTTTTAAGCACTGTATGTTTTCATAGCATTCAGCTGGCATGTTTTTTTGAAGGACATTGGGCAGAATGTGGAAGTGTTTTTTGTCGAAAAAAAGAAAAAGTAAATTTAGCTTTTTTATCCGATTAATGGAAAAAGTAATCGGCCAACTAATCGATTCTCAAAATAATCGTTAGTTGCAGCCCTACCTTATTTTAAGGTCAGATGACATACTGAGTTTAACATTGATGAAAATGAGGCTGTGAGGGACAGACTGACTTCACAAGTGACAACTTTCAAACCTTAGGGAATTTTTGCCTATGGAAGTATTTGGGAAAGACGTTACATCAGCTGATCAATCGGTATGTTGTTAAATGATAGTACAATCCTTAGAAAACACTGTAATTCTAGCAAAGTAATGATGTGTCATGTATACTGTATTTTTGACACCCTGTTTTTTGCAGTAGGGAAATACTTGCATTTAGAGGCTGAATACACCGTCAGATTACTGAGATGCCTAAAAGTTGCACAGGTTTGGATTGAGAAAACATGCTCTAGCAAACCCACCTGACTGGCTGGTTGAGTGATGTTGGGCAGATGTTTTGTGTCCAGTATGGTTGATTCTGTTTCTCCATTGGTCTGGACAATCTCTGCTGGGCCGTTAGTGGCTGTTTTTTCCATAATAGGCATTCGCTCTAGTAATGCAGGTCTTCATGGGAAAGAGGAAGAAAGAGAGTGAGGAAAATAAACTGAACCTAGGGGGGAACATTAAATGTTAAAATTAAGTGTGACAAACATGAGTCTGGAACAGTACGTGAGCTCTTACCTCATGTGATCATATTTTTTGAAAAGTGCGTTATATTCCACAGCTCTCTGCTGCAGCTCCACATCTATGCTGCTGCCGTATATCGACACCACTTTTTTGATTCGACTGCAGAGCAAATGAAAATAAATGAAAGATCAGGGCCTCATCCGTTTGGGTACACAAGCTCATTTCAAGAAAATACATCCTCATGTGACTCAGAACAGGCAAGCATGCTTACTTCAGGCTGCTGAAACGGGTGGACAACTTCATGATAGCAGTCAGAGAATAACCTCTCGTTACAGGGGTGGACAAGTTAGAAACGAGGAGACCTTCTAAAACATCCAGGACCTCATCTTCAGAAACCTGAGAGATGAAATCGGATACAATTGTTCTGCCCTTAAAATAAATGTGTTTGTGTGTGTGGTTTGAAGGGCATACAGGTCATTTACCTGAATGGGTTCCTCCTCCTCACACTGGCCTGAGACCAACAGGTCTCCATACTCTCCTATGCACCAGGATGCGACCTGTACTAGAGGTTGCTACGGGAAGAAAAGTTTGAGTTAGTTAACGCAGACTTAATTCTGTTAACATTTAGTCATCCAAATGTCATTCCAAACAATCTTTAAATGGGGTCTGACGCATTCAGGGTCCAAATACAATATACGTTCTACTCTGTTGCTCACACAAAGCTAATTTATGACTTGGAATGTAGGCAAACAAGTTGCATGAACTTTTTTCAACAGTTCTCTGTCATTATCATCAAATTGGAGATCAGCATCTGTCACTATTCACTTTCATACAGTGAATGGAAAAGAGCAGCATGAACATTCTTTTCAAACATCTCCTTTTGCATTTGAACGAAGGCCAATCTGTCACATGGGTTTGGAACAACAACATGTTAATTTTCAGTTTTGGCTGATTCATTTCGACAAGTTTTGCAATTTGGGTTTACAAGTTTAAAGTCCAGTGAAGAGAAAACAGTGTTAAGATGATTCTAACCTGAGAGATGTCATCCAGAAGGGCTTTGTAGAGTCTTTGTACAGTGTAGGCATGCATCTCTACACTATTTGTGATGAGCTGGATGAGGTTGGGCACAGAGTCATCTCGGACATAACTCCCTGCCTACAAAAGCAGATACAAGACAGGTACATCAGAAGGGCATTTAAACCACTTGGCCACCAAAAAGGTGCGTTTTGTGCATTTCCACCAAAAAAAAAAATAAAAACCCTGTTACAACACTTTGGCTTTTAACCAGGAACTGCTAACAAATAACTGCTACTCAATCTAGAAAGACCGCTGCAAAACTATATTGAAATAAATTAGGGCTGCATGATATATCGTTTCAGCATCGATATTGCGATGTGAGTATCGCAGATGCGCACATCGCAGGATGTGCGATGTTTAGTATACTGATCGATCGTTTTCTTTGCTCACACACAGAACAGTGTCTAAACCAGACGCGACAGCTGTCTTGTCGCGCCGCAACATCTACAATCTCTACACTGGACCCGACAAAGCGACCGTTACAAATCATTTGAACTTTGTGTCAGTACGTTATAAACGAGGCATTAGTTTACTGTCGGGGATTTGTCATGTCTCGCCGTGCCGCACTGCATCCAGTGTAGTTAGACAGCATCATATATTGGGTTTTATAGTATTTTGTCGCATCGCACCACTCGCGTCCGGTGTAGACATGGTGAGAGCCACGCAGATGCACGTGAACAAAGAAATCTGTTCACAACTATGTCAAAATGCATGTCTCCGCAAGTATCCTTGTAAATACAGTTGCCAATGGCTTAGGTGAAGGTAAACAATTAGAAAGAAAATGGATGTGTAACAGTATATTGGCTCACAGCAGTTTAATGTTCCCGAGGCTTTCTGTGTCATGAATGTTAATCAAACAACAAAGATTTAATTTATACAATGCAGACTATGCAGTGTTTATTTACATTTGATTATTCAATTTCTGTACCTGAATACTGTTAGACTTACTCGAAAATATAAAGCACTGTTTATTTCATTTGTATCTATGTTCTATTATATTTATCTTTACTTGTAATTTGTTTATTTTCTATGCTGACTTACTCACCTACAAAATCACCCCAATCATTGATTATTTTTTTTCCAAACAGGGCTATTCAAGTCATCTGGTGATTTTTTTTTTTTTTTCCATATCACAATATATATCGCAGAAAAACAAAATATCGCAATGTCATTTTTTTTCCAATATCGTGCAGCCCTAAAATAAATTATTGTGGATGTTAAAATCTCCTCAAGACTTGTGTTTATTTGTGGGCAGGTTATGTCATCATTTGGCTCAAGTTAGTAGAAATGCAAACTGAAAGATGTCTGCAGATCCCTGGCCAAGCACTGGCTTTTGCATGAGCACCAACGCCATTTTGGTGGAACAAGGGCATTAAATGTCATACAGAATTCAAAACACACAGCTCCAAGACTAAGATTAAGAAATGCTGTCAGAGATAATAGGATCATTTTTCACATTCTACACTTAATATCAAGAGTTCATCAGCAACCGTTACAAAACATTGTCTATTCCTCAGTGTACTTTAAATTTACATCACGTGATAAACTCAAATAATCATGAATGTGATCTAATTTAATGGTAGGAGTAAAGCAGATTATTAGTAAGAAAGAATGAAAGCAAGACATTTACCGTTGTCAAAACCCTCATAATGGTGTCTATGTGCCATCTTTTGGAGGGTGCATACCTGCAATAAACAAGTGTTAGATATAGTGCTGTCAAATGATTAATCGCGATTAATCGCATCCAAAATAAGTTTTTGTTTACATAATATGTGTGTGTATTGTGTATAATTATGTATATATAAATACACACATATACGGAATTTATTTAGAAAATATTTACATGTATACACATTTATATATTTATATTCTTATATTTTATAATATAAATATATTTAATATATAAACATAACATTTTTCTTAAAGGAGTCCTATTATGCTTTTTCACTTTTTGAATTTTAGTCAGTGTGTAGTGTGTATGTTTGGGCATAAAAAAGATCTACAAAATTACAAATCTCAAAGTCAACTCCAAAGGGAGATATTTTGTTTTTAAAAAAATCCCTTTTCAAGAACTACAACGAACGGTTCGTTTGGACTACAAAGATGTTTTCCTGTATTTGTGACATCACAAATTGGCCCATTAGAATATCATTAAAATAAATACCACCTACGGAAATTCAAATGCACGTTTCAAAATTGAAACCCAGTGCGGGTGTTTTTATATCACTGTATTTCTGATGGAAACCGACTGTCTTCAGAAAATGTTGGATGTCATTTTCATTTCATCTTGCATGTAATGTCTGATAAAGCAGCGTTTGTGAGCGGAGCTCTGCTTTGTGTACAGCGTTACCGGGGAAACCTCGCTCTCTCCTGCTACAACAGCGCCTCCCGCTGGCAGAGAATTAATTTGCATATATATGCTGCCACAAATAGTGCAACTCTGTGGGACTATGGTAGGGCTGTCGCGATTCAACGATTTTAGTCGACTAGTCGATTTTTAAAAATCATCGACTTCATTTTGTCCACGTCGACTAACCGGCAAAATACGGAAGTGGCGCATTTCACGGATGAGAATCCATAAAACACATTATTAGACTATTTTCCAAGGTTGCATGATAAACCTATTTAAAAATCATAATTAAGCATAATTGTGAATTCACAAACGCTATGATTTAATTAAATAAGTATATGCGATGCAGTTCTAACAGTATGCGCTGTAATTATTTACATGCGTGTAGTTAAGTACGTGCGTCACACAGCGGTTCCGTTCACAGCAGTTCCACAGGAACTTATTTACATGTGTGGAGCGTCTCAAATTCCATCTCTGCATGCTGTTGTGAGGTTGGGTTTATTAAAACGTTCATCTGGGAACGTAAAGTGCGCCATTTCATCAGATTTGTAAGGCAAATCATTTATAAACCTACACAAACACAGGAGAATACATCGCGATTTCAAAATAAAAGCTCAAACCCTCACTCTGAGTTTACACGTTTTGATGTCCACATATTCATTTAATTACAGTGGCTATAGCATTTCTGTCCTAAAGAAATGGCCAAATATTAAAAATTAAGTGGACATTTGAATTGAATGGTGCTTGGTCAATATTAAACAAGGATTAGATCGCACAGTAGTGTGTAAAAACAATCGTCGGGCCATCGGCGCCCCCTGCAGGCCTTTGTTATGCGTAATCTACATTAGCTTTATTGTTTATAATACATTATGTATTTTAACAGTTTTGTTCAATAAAACCATATGATTTCTTGCTTTTGATACTTTATTTGAACTAATTATTGCATCATTGCTATTATATATGTATTAAGTCATTTTAAAACCTATTGTTCACTTACATCTATTTTTATTACCACCAAAAAAAAAAAAAAAAAAAAAAAAAAAAGGTAATTGAGTTTTACAGTTTTGTCTTTACCAAATTCTGTTTTCCATTATTTTCTGGATTACATTTTAATGGTTCCATTAAATTTTAATAATCAAAAGCATCTCCAATTAATTGATTTTATATTTTAAAGTTTTTTTTTTTTTTTTTTTTCAGAAATATTGCACATTTACATTTTTCACCTAAATAAATTCTGGTAAATAATATTTCTGGTAAATACTCCTTTAAAAAGTGTTCTTTGATTACAATTTTATTATTAGTAGACTAGAACTAGTGTTGTCATTCTTACACTATAATACTGAACTTTGATTTTAGTGATTTGGACTATGAGATGGACACTTGCTTCTTGCACTCTTTGTTGCACTTATGCTTTAAAAAAAGGATTTCATAGAAATTTGGATTTCATTTGGTTTAATAAAATATTCTTAAGTAAAATTTTAGATTTTTTTGTGGGAAATTAATCGTTTAGATTAATCGATTAATTAGTCAATAGATTAATTAAAATAAAAAGAGTCATTAGTGGCAACTTGGCAAGGGGCGAGGCAGTAATGAAACGCCATCTAAGCTGTTCGCCAATCACAACGCACTGGGACAGCTAACCAATCACAACACATTTCGTTTTTCGGAAGGCAGGCCTTCATCAAACCCGGAACTAATCGAGCCATTTGTGCAAGGTTGGGGAGGAAGGTATTGTAATAATGTAAATTATGTGAAAAATAATGCGATTTTCGAACCACCAAGCATGAGAGCATGTTCTAGTACACCCACAAAACAAAATCAAGACTTTGAAAAAGAGCATAATAGGACCCCTTTAAATATATACATGCATGTGTTTGTATTTATATATGTAAAATGTACACAGTATACATATATTATGTAAACAAAAACTTTTAATTTTGGATGCGACTAATCGCGATTGTTTGACAGCACTAGTTAGATATATGTGCAAACCAGCAGTCTAAAGCTTACAAAATATAAAACCAAACCACCAATGCAAAAAGCATCAAACAAAGTAAAACTCTTAAAACACTCTTAACCAAATCCCTTTTAGTGCTGTCAGATATAAAAGTGTCAATAGAATGAGCTTCTGCCGATGGATCACTCATTTTATCACACAGCCACGAGTTGCTCTACTTGAACAGCTCTTTATTTTTTTCAAGGGCTTGCTTATTGAATTTGATTGGATTCACTTAACTAGGCTTTTACACTATTTTAACTCTAAAAAGAGACTGCAGGATTTCAAAAGGGCTGCAAGGACGTACAACATGACTGCTGTGAATATGGAAATCATTGGTGCTTCCTCTCGCATGATTTCTGCACAACATGATTTGCATGAGTTCATATTAAACAGCCTTACTTCTCAGCAGCCAGGAAGATCCCTGATGCGCAGTCCGCTTTGAAGTCAGGGTCACAGGAGTCCAGGAAATACAGAAGCTCTTTCATCATGCCCCGGATGTTGTTGCCGTTAACCAGGGCAAAGCTCAGCTCCATCGCACGCCTGTGAAAAGGACAAGCATAATCAGCAGCTATGTTTCCATCCACCTATTTTTATGCGCATTTTGGGATATCGCATAAAAAATAAAAACGCTGGATGGAAACACCAAGATGGTCATAAATTCTAAAAATTTGCAAAAAAAAAAAAAAAAAAAAACTTATGCGCACATTTGAGTAGGATAAACTTTTTATCCAATAAGAAAGAATGTGCATAAACTACGATGGAAACACATTTAATGAATAAAATGTGATTTTACGCTATGAGACAGGATAACTTGACTAACCAGTGGAACAATCTCGTTCACAGCATCTATATGTTGTTTTGGTCATTCTGAAATGCCTGAGGAAAGTCTGTCAAAGTATTTCTGTATAATTACTGTCTTGCGTGACTGCATTTCCAAACAGCAGGCATCCACCTCTGAAAGCAATGACCGCATTTATTGTGTTTCGTCTGCTCGCTCTGAGGCACAAGTAGTTTATTATATATGAAAATGATTATATTCAGTGGCTTCTCCTAGTTTTCTTAGAGATATTTAGTGCCAGTTTATCAGGAAGTGACTTTTGTTCTCTTTGACTCGTTGGATGGAAACGGTGCTTTATTCACAAATGTTTCATGCGATATTCCAGTTTTGCGCATAAGTTAAATTCGAATCTTTGGATGGAAACATAGCTAGTGGGACTCATCCTCTATGCCATACGTGATATATAAATCCATACGCAGCCTGCACATAAATTACCTTTTAATGGACACATCAAGGTCTTTCAAGCAGTCCACGATAGTGCTTCGATGTCTCTGCACAGCATTGTGGTCTGTCTGCACAGTCTTCAGTAGAGATGTCAATGCCACATATCTGATCAGGGAGAGTAATAATGTCAAAGCCCTATAATTTTGACAATCAAGTCTAGAGTGGATAGCACATGAAATGAGCTATTTCAGTCCACAGTAAAGCTGATGTCAGAGACAATGAGATCAACATTTGAAACACTCAGTCGATGGATCACTCAAGGTCTTCATCACTGAACAGCATTAAACTGCTTTCTCGCTGGCCACTTCACGAACGTCACACTCGGGTCAAGTCACATACCTGATGTTTTTGTCATTGTTGAGAAGAAAACGTCCCAGAATGTTAATTGCTAAAACCTGTAATAACAAACAACAGCATTTTCAACCACTTTCTGCACACACCTTTGAACCACTCACACACTACTGCCAATCTGAGTAACACTCACCCTTAGTCCACTCTCTGATTTGATGTCCATAATAGTAAGAACCGTTTCGTAGAGGATAGCATTGCCTACATTTTTACTCGTCTCTGTGTTTGTTGCAACCTATTAAAAATAATTTGATGGGAAATCTTTACAAAGGTACAAAGGAAAGATATGTGGTTATGAAGTGGATCTAATCAGACTGCTTACCTGTGCAAGAATGTCATTCATAGCTTCACTAGAATCATCATCACCCTTTCCCAGAATTCTCAGTAGCCTCAATATCCGCACCTTAAAAATGCCAAGAGACACAGTGTGGCCCAGAGGAGCTCATCAGATTTAGGGTATAAAGAACAGGTATATCACCTCATATGGGCACAATGGATTGCAAACTTAAGGACCACTTTAAAAGTCAATTTCTTGCGTCTGACCAAACAAATGACATGAGGTACATTACAAAATTTTATTCACATTGACTGCAACATTAATAGTGCTGTAAGAGATTTTATTTTATGGAATGGTACTCAGAAAAATCTCTATTCCATGACATATCATTGAAAATGGACAACCTTAAGTGTGGTAAAAGGGGTTGAGCCAATCAAGAGAAAAAATGAAAGGCACTTTCTGCCTGTCAGTTATTTCGCATGTTCATAGATCAGTCCATATAAGGGAAGCAGGAAGTGGAAGAGCACGTTGAGATGAATCATTTAGGTAAAGCACAGAGCAATTTTGAGTTTGTCATGGGAGAGTGCAATTTTGCTACCACTGCAAAACTACAACTGGAATAAACGTTATCTTTGCAGCCCCGGTTTTAGAAAAAGAGGACGTGTCTAATTCAATAACAAAACAGAAGAGCCAACATCACTTAGGGGACTTTCAAATACAGCAACGTTGACAGGAGATGATGTGTCTTTACCTGCAGGAAAGGGTCACTGATGCCAGACACATCGTGCTCAGGGGAGTAGCCTGACATGATCAGGTTCTTCAGGATTCGTACAAGTTGTGGAACCAGCTAGAAAAAAACCAGTGGGAGAAGAAATGAAAGACTATCAGCAAGTTTACAGCAGGGTCGTAGAGATTTCAAAACAGGACAGCACATAAAAAGGGTCAGTAAGTGTCAATACACGTAGGCACCCTGAGTTGATCATCTTCCAATAGAATGGTTTTACTATACATTAAGACATGGAGATCATGTCAGTGTATATTGTAATTGTTTACCAGTTTTTCAATGTGTATTAACATAATCCTTATTAATTTGGCAAAAGTCTCCATTTCATGTGTGCCCCCACTTTAATGTACATATTGGAAAAACCACAACCCAATAGTGACCGTATGAAAGAGAAATTAATCTAAAGGTAAACGCAGGACAAGTGAAAATGTATATGATGTCTACGTAATCCTGAATAAAAACAAAAGAAAACACTTAAATGACAACAACTGCAAAATAAACAGTACATCAAAACCAAAAATTGGATTACATCTACAGTGACCATGATGATGACTTTTTTTTTTGGTTTGTTTTCTTTAAGCATGCACCAGCTATGAAACCAGAATGTCCTCTTACCTTCTCATTCTAACACAATGCAGGAATTGTAACGAAGACAAATGACAGAAAAAATATGAAGTAGATGTTAGGGGGGAACTGGAAAAAAAGTCACTTTCAGAGAATAGCTTAACATAATGCTACGGTTATGAGCATGAGAGGTGGGCGTGCTGGCACAGTAGATCAGGCTGGGGGTGGGAAGAGTAGAAGCAGATATAGAGAGGAAGAACCCGTATTCATCTCCCAGTGAGATAAAAACCTGCAGCTAAATCCAGGACAAGCATCCAGATTTCAGTAAGGACTACAGTCTCATTTCAGTAGTCATGTCAACGCTATCAGCAACAGATAAGAGTGCTTTTGTCTCAGAGTGTCTAATGTGGTGCATAAACAGTTTTAGAGGTGACTGCTGAAGGTCAAGGCATGAACGCGTGCTACATACCTTCCTGAAGTGAGAGAGCATGTCAGGACTTCGCTCACACATTTCAGTGAGCAGGACAACAGATGTGTGCAGAACTCCTGCAGAAAACACAGAACAATACGCTGATTTCCTTATCATATTTCATTATATATTGCTCTCATGAGCAAGTTTGCTTACATTAGGAAAATGAACAAACCAATTTTCTCCTGTTGTTGCTGAATGTGAAAGACTGACTTAAATCTGAACATATTAAAAAAGCTAAAGTTTGCTAATGCTTAACGAGGGACTGACAGTAATTTTACATGGGAATATCAACTTCACATTTTAACATTTTTGCTTAATTTGATATGATACAGATTTCTGTAATTTCGTTTTATTCTGTTTATGGAGGATGACGAGCTTGGTTTCCCTCATTTTTGTTGATGACAGAAAATTACACTGGGATCCATAAGCAATTTAAACAGTATTTCCAAGAAAACGTATTTTGTTTAGAACATTACAAAAAACCTTCAAGAAATTGCAAAAAAATCCAAGTTTACATTTTTTATTTATTTAACATGCATTAACTTTTCCAACATGTTAAGGCATATTCGATGAAAATGTTCAGCTTAGTAAGAACGATACATCTGTTTATTCATTTTTAATGACAATAAAATGAGACCTATGGGAAAGGTTAAAGAGTGCAACACTCACCATGATTTTTCTCGCTGAGCAGGTTTTTTGTTGCTGGCAGGAACATCTCCATCAGCTCCGGGACTTTGCGGATGACATGAACTGCACACAGTGCTGCCTGAGGGCAAAGAGCTCATGTCAAAACGGTTCACACATTCAGAGCTCGACATCCAACTGGACATGAAGTCCACGTTCAGCTGTGAAGGAGTGTGAAATACCTTTTTCCTCAGATAGGAGTTTGACGTTTTGAGGAGTTTCTCCACTTCTCCAGCTAAGTCACGGCACATTTCGGATGAGCCCATGCAGCCCAGGGTGCACAAGGCTAGTCCTTGCACATATTGTGTACTGTGGTTCAAGTCACTGCAGAGAGAAGATTAGATGATGATGCACAGTAATGCATACAATCATTTAAGGCAATGGTTCTCAATTGGTGGGTTGCAGGGGAAAAAGGATGCTAAAATTAAATATATTTCAATAGTTAAGACAAAAAAAATATTCTATTTTTAAAATGGAGAAATTGAGGAAGCTTTCTGTATCTTTTGTTTATTTCAAATGCTGTGCATCCAATCGAACACTCATTTTAGTGCAAATTCATCTAGGAAGAACTGACAGCAAAGCAACCAAAATCATTCATTTTCAATGAGAGCTGGCAATTACATGCAACATTCCTGTAGTTCAAACAGTAGAGCATGGTGCTAGCAACACCAAGGCCATGGGTCTATTTCCCAGGGAATGCACAAACTGATAAAAATGTATATACTGAATGCAATGCAAGTTGCTTAATGCATAAAATTTGTTTTGTTCTGACCTCAATTTGTCGTGATTTACTGGTTGTTTAGAGCATGAAACAATCAAATTTAAGCAATGCTTAAGACACCACAATTGTTTCTAGCTCAGTCACAGTTTTGGTATGAGTCCTCAAGAAAAATCAAGAGACAATTATAACAACATGGGGCACTGGTTTGTCTTTTTTTTTTTTTTTTTTATATGATAAGATGTTCGAGATACACTAAATGGAACAAAGAAAGAGAGCAATTTAAGATGCCATCGCACTCAGGAAGCAGATCCCCATCAACCTGCACTTTACACTCTCCACCTACAACAGTCACATTAACCTCCCACCAATCACACAGCCAGCTGTGATTCATGGAAGTGCTGAAAAATGATGAGATCCTTGGCTCACTCACTTCTTGATGCAGTTTGTCATTAAGAGATGGACGTCCTGCCTCTCGTCCAGAAGTAGCATGGCTCCCAGGTATCCTATCCGTTTGTCTGTGAATTTCTGTGATGCAATCAGTTTCAAGCACTCCAGCTGAAAATGAGATTTTGCCCATCAAACACTGCAAAATTCTGTCTGTTCAAAGTGGGCGCTTCTTGCGGCCCTTTTAAAGATTCCTGTAATTTCTGAAATACGGTTTTCTCACCTGGCCAAAGTGTGCCGGGTAGCCCAACATGTGCATATAAAGCAGCTTAGCCACATTTCTACAGCGGTATGTGTTGTCCTCTTCTCTAAAGGATGACCTAATGGCAGCACACTCTTTCTGGATCATCTCTCGCTCCTCGGCCTGGGTTCGAGCCGTCCGGATTGTCCGGATCAGCTCCCGCAGTCTGATCGGAGCTGGCATCCTCTGTAATGAAAGCACAGTGTCAGCCAGTGGAGTGTCACAGCAGTGCCAATATATCTGCCAAGACAAATGATGATTTATACAATGCTTGCATTTGCCAGAGCAACATGAGATCAAGTGAACATGAAACAAATTCACAGTTTTAAGTGGTAGTTTTTCTCAAATGAACCCGTGAAAAACTTGTGAAGTGACTTTCAGAGCTGCTCTGGAGATGAAGTTCATGTGTTCATGTCCTCAGACGCTGAAAACACTGAGTTTGTGAAGTAGACAAAACTATGCCACAGAGATATGCAAAACATGTAGACTTATTAACGACATGCACTGACTGGGCTGTTGTCGTGTTTTTTTTCTGCTGTGTGATCCGCTGTTACATTAATTTATATCGACTAAAAATGTTCAGAGCGTCATCGTTGTTAGACATGAATTATACAATTTATACAATATTGTTTATTGCCCAGCCCAAGTATATTTTATATATTAATAATATAATATCAGGGTTTTTCCTGGGTCAAAAAAGGTCTTCGGTGGTGGCTGACAGTCATCCACACGCACAGTAAAAAGTACCCTACCCACGTGATCTGCGAGCCCAATACTGACCATAACTACAATAAATGCAAAGAAACGGTTTATGATTTGCTTATTTTAACTAATAGTCTAATTTTCTACCATACATCTGAATAACATTAGCAGCTAGCTAACAAATTGCTTTGTGCTGGTTTCACCTCATTTTATAGGTAATTTACTCATATAAATAATCAGAAATTACTGCGGATTATTAAGGCTAAATCTTAAGGCTAAATCACACTTACGATCTCATATCTGAGGTGTTCTGAGCAAATGATTTGTTATTATTATTCACCGATTCAGACAGTGACGTCTTGTGAGGTGAGTGTTGGGACAGATCAGTTGTTTTAACCATTTATTAAAATAAGTCGTTATCTCGTGAATTGGACATTAGGAGACGTGAATGTATTGTGCTAATCCTGGTTGTTAGGGCATCGGAAAGGATTTGTCTCAACACGGAAAACGCAAAACGACCATTTGGTCGCAGTCTGGAGCCCTGATCCCACATTCAATTAAAATTTAAAAAAAAAATAAATCTTTTCAGACCATTTTAGACATCAAGCTTAATGAATATCTCTGTTTATATAAAGCATGCTTTTCTCATGACATTAACTAATAAATTAGCTTTTACAGTCCATAAAAGCAACCAGTTGTCAAATCTAAATGAAGCGTTGCCATGTTAATGATGTAAATAGGGAAATCGTTCTAGCTCTGTGAGATGAATTAAGCACAACACCCCAGAGCTCTCTCTTGATCAGTCGTTCTGTAGAGCTCTAAGAATCCCAAAGGACGCAGAGCATCTCATAATTGACTAGCACATGTGGCGATCTTTTCTATGGGGACAGTCAGTCTGGAAAAGTCAGCTCTGGCTGATAATCAGCTCTATCAGCCAATGTGACACAACACAAGCAGGTGGAATCACCTGTGAAATTCCATTCCTTCAACAGAATCAGGTTTCAATCCACTGGAGGATGATTAAAAATTAAAAGTGAGCACATACAAAGTGGTAAGATTACATGACTGCCTATTTATGCCCAGCTGCGTGAGCCTATTTCTACCTATTTCTTGAATTCAGTTCTAACACAAACATCTGGAGCAACCAAAACAGAAAAGGGCACTTGAAAGAAACTTTGACTTCACAGTAGGAGGGACATTGTGCAATAAATTTTCAAGATACTGAAGTTAATTTGGTTATCTTTTGCTTTCCAAAAATTATACCTGATATCTAATCAGAACAAAAACCCAATAAACATTTTAACATCCGAAATGAAGGCGATGCAGATATACAGGTAAAGAGAGCACAGAAAGTAGAGGTCAAACTAACACCTGCCACACAGGAGAAAACTGATCTTCAGCTCATAAACAGTGAGAATTAGATGGTTATTAGCATGGAAGGAGTGAAATGGGGCTGCTAATAGAAAGAGAAGGCTCATCTATCAAAAACCCTCTCTGGATTATTGTAGGAAGGTGTCGTAGGATGTGCAGGGACAGCTTTGCGGCAAAAAGAGCAATTAATTAAATGAACGTATAGCATATAAACAGACTGAACAGGAAATGACTCATCCTGCAGACTGAGGTTGAATGGACATGGCATTCAAGTTCAAACATTACAGTACTTTCACCCCACACAAAGAGCAGCTCGTCACAATGCAGTGATGGAGTGTATGGATAGTGAGGTCACCTTGTAATTAAATGTAAGCTGCAAAAGCAAGTAATCAGTGGCACTGTAAAGACGGAGCACTACAAGTGGTTTACTGCTCTGAGAACGCACATTAATCACACCAGGAGATCCGTCTCACACACACATGCATACAGAGCCAAGACGCAACACAAAGTTAATATTCCTCCCTTCCTTCATGCAGAGATGAGAGCTGCTTTTGGCTCTCCATCACAGAGGAGCCCTGCACTTTAAATCTGTTAGCATGCAGCACCTAATTAAGCTGCTCAAACCAGAAAGGAACTACAGTAATTACTTGCTAAACAAAGACATTCTCAGCATCGCAAATGGATGGATAGTGCAAAGAAGAGTGTTTAATGACAAATATGCAATGTCATTGTCCAATTAAGCATGTAGTGATAAAAGCAAAGTGTTATTCCAAGGTATAAAACATGCAGTGGCCTTTATCTCAAGTTCACAGTTTTGTGATAAACACATTTTCATTCTCATGGTTTTAAAAAGAGAAATTCAAAGAAAGGACAGCTAAAGTGATATTTTTGCTATCATTAATATTACTCTTTACTGTTATGACTGCAAAACCAGTTTGTAAAATAAATAAATATATAGTAGACTCTATAAAATACATCAGAATGATTTGTTTTCAAAAACTATAATAAATGTACATGTTCCATGGACTTTTAACATCAATATTGTTGATTAAAACTGATATGAACCTAAAGTATATCTTTGGGTCTTTTGATACATACATTTTCCCCATTTTTAAACACCTTTGTCTTCACTAGTTAATTCTGACTGGCACTTTTGTGTGAAGAATTTTTTTATTTTTTTCAAAGTACAAATATTCCATTTTGTCTCAATTAATATGAGGTCATAAAATCTGCATACATATTAGCATTAGAAATTAGGGCTTGAAAAGTCAATGTAATTTAATATATGAAATTAAAATAGGCTCTCAAATTTGAAGCAACAACTGGCTGACAAAGAACTTGGAGTCTGTTAAAAATGAGCACTGACAACCATGTATTAAATGAGATATTACAGTCACAAAATTGTATAAATGCAGGAAGCAAATAAACCCAAAAAGGTTCAGAACGACTGTTTTTTTTTTTTTTTTTGATGCACAACACAAACTAGCATCTCTGCTATACCACTTTTTCCACTTCAAGAAGCTCCAGCAATAAGTAACTAGCCTCTTGTATTGTGTCAGATGCCTTCACACAGTTCTTGGTCTTCTGCCAGTTCGATGAAAGCCAAGTCTTCTTTCTTTGAGGAAAGGATACTTCATTTCTAAGTGCCTCTTCAGTTTACTTGGCACTATGTTAGCATTAGCAAACCTCTCCATGCAGATGACATGCAGGCTAAGGGCAATTAGCAGCCCTGGCTTAACTTAAGCTGCAAACAAGAGTGTTCTTATAACTTGTGGTTGGGGGGGGGGGGGGGGGGGATCTCTGCACAGGCGGCCTGCATACAATCACAATCAAAAAGTAAAGCAAAAATTGCAGAGTAATTATTGGTACATCATTTGCTTAGCCAAAAAAAAACACAACAAAAAAAACCCCAAAAAAAAAATCAATTAAAATCGATTTACGATTTTGTAAGACATTAAATTATGTAAGCAAAGTCCATTGAACAGGTTTGCTATACTGTTAAAAATAGTCACAGCTAAAGGCTGTCGTTCTGCTGGTACGTTGCATTTACCAACAAGAAACCCGGACCAGAACAACCCATTGTATAATACAGGTAGTGATTTGACACAGTCTAGATGATTAAGCTATAGGGCACCCAAAAACAAAACAAACAAAAAAATAGACTTGCCCTCAAGTTTCAAACCTGTATAGATGTGGAGCACAAAAGATGATATTTTGGAAAACATCTAATTATTTTCTTTGTCAACACAATGAAAGTCAATGGGGTCCAAAACCTCCTTCAAAATCTATTTTATTTCTCACAGACAAAATGCAAACAGACTTGAAACATGAGGGTGAGTAAATGACTGCATTTCTTTAATTTTCGGTGCACTAACACTTTAAGGCAATGTAGTAGATTGATACCGCAGTACGAAATCTCACAACTACAGAGTTACTCAGAAAACCCTACTGCTTTGTATGCTTAACAGCACATAAGGACATACCGTTCCTGGTAGGGGTGTGAATCGGCACTGGTTTCACGATTCAATTCGATTACGATTATCATGTCAATGATTCGATTCAATTCGATATCACGATGCATCACAATGCATCACAATTATATCAAATTTATTTTGTGCATTTTTATTAAATTATATATAAGCAGGCTACTTTTAAAAATTATGTTAATTAATTAATATATTAATTAATATTTAATTATTGCTAAGAATTAAAAGTAAATATAGCTTCAAAACATACAAGCAAATAAAGTAATAAAGGGGGGAAAAGACAATTACAAGTGATAAACAAAAAGCACTTTCAGTATCTGGGTGTGCTTTAGGTATCAAAAGTTTACAGATAATCATAGTTATGGGTTTTCCTTTTTTCCTCAGCATTATTTGATTATTACTGATGAGATCATAAACACTGGCAGCTTTAATAGACTGCATTCACACTAATGCACAAAACTATTTCGACATATCAGATGTTTTGTCCTGTTCTAAAAACATAACTGACTGTGCTTACATCAATTTCGTATCATAAAAGTAGATGCAACTGTGCATTTAACCGCAGCCGCGAGCTTCAGGTCAAACAAACACAAAGCACACGTGAAAGTCTGTCAGTACGTGAGTTTCATGCATCTAATACGTACTGCATTCCAAACGGCAGAAATGAAAGCATATCTAAAGTAAAAGACTAAAATAACAGCAAGTGGAAGCACTGTCAAGTAGGGCTGAACGATTAATTGCATTTGCGATAATATCACGATATGAAAAAACACGATTTTTCAACCACAGTCTCTGCGATAACACTGTCACGTGACACGCGAGAGTAAAGAGGTGTGTTCGACTTGAAGATCGATCGGTGAATGACATCAACGTACGGTGAGAGAAAGCATAATATTAATATTAAAGGCCCTTTCACATCGTACGCGGCAGTCGCGAGTGTCTAGTTCATTTTCAATGGGAGACATGCAGAAAGCGGCAAACTGCTGGCGGCGCTGAGGCGGAGCGCAAGTGGTGCTCGTGCACCCAAAATCATGCCGCTTCCACGTGCACGGCGCTTCGCGGCAGGCGCCGCCAAAGATAAAAATATTTTATCTTTTTGTAAGTGGCAGCCACGTCGGCTTTAACCAATTACTGAACAGAATATTAACGCCCAGTCATAGAGCATTTCACTGAGCTCATGTGTTGAAAACATGACATACATACATACATACATACATATATATATATATATATATATATATATATATATTCTTATTTATTTATTTGAAGTCTGTCTAAAGTTAACAGACAGTGTTTAAAAAGTGCAATCCACATGTTTACATAATGTTTATTACAGTCACTTTGAATTACCTAAATACTGAGTGTGGTAAAGCAACAGATTTGTTTTTATATTTCTGCAATTACTTTAGTTAGTGTGATTTGTTACTGACTTTCATGTTTACACCAGGCTTATTTGTCAGTGCTTTATGTTGTCATAATTATTACACGCTTACAAGGCTGGAAGTTCAACAAATCAGTCAATATACTACTGTGATTGTAGTTGTTAAATAATGTCATTCATATCAATTCATGCATCACCTAATTTCATCGTAACATACAGGCCTGGCCTACAGAAAAGAATTTATGTTTAATCTTTCTAATATTGTGTTTGTCATACTATACAATGATTTAAAAATCTTTAAAAAAATAATTGCATATTAAACCGCAATATTGATATAGATTATTTTCCAAAATCGTTCAGCCCTACTGTCAAGCAATGTGCACGTGTCTCAGAGCGCATTTTCTGTGCAATGAAGCCGCCGTGATTGTCTCTAGTGCACAAACGTGCCATATGCGGGAAAAAGCCAAACTCAGATTTTAAAACAGAGAGTGCATTTTTAATACACACTTTTTTTATATATTACAAAACTTGCACAAACATACACAAACAGGGAGCGAAACATGAACACATTCCAACAAAGAGCAACCACAAAAATGAGAACAGAAAACAAACAATCTGGATTTGTGCGCGCCAAACCATGGCATTATCTATACATACAAGTACAAAAATAAAATTACATCCTTTTAGAAAAGTTGTCATAATACTGCATTTTTAATACTCGCGTGACAAGCGCGTATGCGAATGATGTCATAGGCTATGATCGATTATGGTCTATTACTGCATCGATGCAGAACCGTCCACGTCCGCATCGCGATGCATCGATGCAACGATTAATTTCGACACCCCTAGTTCCTGGTGGACTTCCCAAATAATTAGTGCTGCTTTGGATAAAAAGTGTACTGTAAAGCTATGAAGATAAATGTAGTAAAACAACCCATCCGAAAGTTTAAGAGTGGGACTCTTATCAAAATATGCCTGCCTAGTATTGCAGAACGATGATAGATCTACACTGAATTGGCTGCATTTTTCCTCCCACAAGCCCTACTCTCCTCTATACGTAGTTTGCACAGCACAGAGAAGATTAAATTTAGGCCTATTCCTGGATATGATGCTGTTTAGACGGCTCAATCAAGGGAACAAGTGTGAGACAAGAAAGTGCTTCCTATTCCCGGTATGGCTCCTGCCACTGAGATACTCACCCTGGTTTTAAAATGTAATGGCAGTCTGCGTTCAAGACAGAGAAACACAAGATGGGTTTTCCACATCCAACGAGCTGGCATCCAAACACTGTGAATCATGGCCGTGTATAAGCAGATCATCAGCTTCATGACAGCTTGTGATTCAACATCCAATATTGAGACATCAGTACTGCCATAACCTTTACAGATGAATGAATGAGGACCTCCCCTTTACGACATTAAGAAAGCATGACTACACACACCTAGCCATTGAATCATGCGAGGCTGCATGATCCACCTTGACGGTGAAAGGAAGCATGCTATTCAATTACAACGTTCAGAAAGAAGCAGGACTGCTTTTCATACACACGCTCTTCCACTTATAGCTCACTGCTTAGAAGACAGAAGAGGTACAATAGAGGGATTAAGGTGACCTTAGGTGGGGTAGCTTTATAGTTTAAAAAGAATAGTTCCTCCAAGGTCAGCTTTACGTGACCATACCTCTCATTCCCAGATAATAAGAGCATTGTTGCACTGTGGGTCTCCTGCCAAAGGCATATAACTGCAAACTTCGGGGAGACTTCGGGTAAACAGGTGATGTAAGGAGATCTGTTGCACTGGAGAAGCTATTCTGCTTTATAGACAGTTTAAAAGAAGAGTTTGCTGATACAATCTGGCTCTACAATTGAATCTTTTTAGCTAAATAACACAAGAATGGACTAAAACCACAAAAGTGGCTGTTGTACAATAATACTTTACCATATCTGGGGCAGCAACATGATAATAAAATCACTAAAGGTGTATGTAAATAAACACTAATATTGTGCCAGGTTACGATAATGGAGTTTTTCTTAATTTAAACTGTGGGCCCGAGAGATTTACATTCAGTTATTAAAAGAAAATATAATGATCTCAGTGTCGACACATTGCGAGGATTTCTCTCACACCTGCCTCCAGAGAGTCATGTCTGATCACATGGAAGCTGTGCTTAGCAACTATAGCAGAAAAGCAAAAAAAACGACAACCCCCTCAAGGAGATGACCTTGAGAACAAGTTTCATTAAGTAATGGTATAAACTAAATAGAAAAAGTCTCACCAAATGAGATCAGAGAACAGGATACAGGCCTATGCCTAGGCATTTTAAATGCTCACTACTTACAAATAACTAAAACTTCTTACCTTATTAGTCACAGTAATGATTAATCTAATAAGTATTAGTGAAAATGAATGTTTACTAGTAGTAATGCACCATTTTTTAATAAAACCAAAATTAAAGTTTTCATTTAGCAAAAACAACTAATCCAAAAATATAGTCTTGGTTATTCAATTTGAGGAGCTGAACACTGTATGCTGTTCAGTGTGTCGTGTTCTCAGTCGTAGTGAACCAGCTGTCTCACGATATTTCAGCCAAACAAATTTTACATATTGCTACGCTAGCATAATATTTGGTCACAGTGAAGTGCGTCAACACTGCTGATGTTTACCTGTTGTAGCTCATCCACATTGTGTGCACGAAATAGGTAGGGCTGCAACAACTAATCGATAAAATCGATTATTATCGATTATGAAAATCATCGACAACGATTCTCATGATCGATTAGTCGGGTCTGCCCACAGTGCACGTCCAACTTCAGCCGGTCGCGCCAATTACAGCACTGAATAACGCATTTCTATGTACAAAATGTATCTAAAAATAGTGGAGCAAACAGAATGAGATGCTGCGGGAGAAGTACGTGATCCAAGCTGCACAAAACATAAGAATTCTTTATTTTAAGCTTTAAGCTAATGCATTACCGTAATGGCTTGCCTTGTAAGGCGCTTTGACAGATGCGTGGGCATCCTCAGCGCAAAAACGTTCAGTTTACGGTCATATCCTTATCTGTAAATGTCACAAATTCACGCGAGCATTTCCATTTTTGCATAAAGTTCCGTCCTGACAGTCTGTGTTAAATTTAAATCCTTATTGAATGAGCGCGCGGCGGGCGTGTGAACGCGTGTCAGAGAGGGATTAATATTCAGTCCAAAAACATTCATTGTGCTGAAATATCTGTTGTTGAACATTAAATTAAGGTTTAAAAGTCAACATGTAGTGCACGCATTTTATGAGAGTAGGAACTGTAAAGGGATAACAGCGTATATAGTTGTCTGAATATAAATATCATATATCACGCTTCATAGGCGCCTTTTACAGGATAAAGAAATTACAGTAAACGTGACTGTGATCAAAAAGTTGGTTAACACTGAGTTTGTTTTTATTTGTCTATTATCTTTATTATTATCTTAATTTTTGATGAAGAGATTTCAACTATAGGCCTATATACAGTGCTTAACAAATTTATTAAAACAAATGTATTTATGGTTTATAACAAATAATGTAAGCTTTGTGCCACTGCTGCTCTAAACTAACAGTATTGGTTTGCTAAAATCATTTTTTAGCTATCTGTATTGGTTAATCCTCCAATATGCCTAAGCTCTTTAGTAACAGTAGGCTATTTCTAATGCTATAATATAATTATTTCTGTTATCTATGAAAGATCTATGAAAGATTTTTTCAAATACTCAATTACAGTCAAAAAGCAGCTAAACAATGCCAGCAAGAATGCATGCTGTTATGAAAGGCAGGAGGCTATTTTTTTTTATTATGTGAATACATATTTAGTTGTTTCAGTTTTTTATTTGCCCAATAAATGACAAAATTTTTAGGTTTAAACAATTCTTTGACAGATTCCTAAAATATTTGTGTTTTCTCTTTATTATGACAGGTGGTCTAATAAATGGTTAAGCACTGTATGTTTTCATAGCAATCAGTTGGCACATTTGTTTGAAGGACATTGGGCAGAATGTGGAAGTGTTTTTGTCAATAAAATAAAAAAAGAAGAAAATTTTGCTTTATCCAATTAATCGAAAAATAATCAGCCAAAAAAAAAAAATTATCAAAATAATCGTTAGATGCAGCCCTAGAAATAGATGATGACACAGACAAAACATCACTGAAGAAGTGCTAACTGTTTCAGACAATGATTTCTGACCTCCAAAACCATTTCAGCTGAAACTGAAAATCCATATTTTCGCTGAATATCTTAATTTCCTGAAATTTCAGTGCATCACTTACTAGTTAAGTAATAAAGCACTAACAAATAATGAGTAAAACCACAACCAAAAACAGACAGTTCACTATTGGATTACTTTGTAGTAATAATAACAGTAAAAAAATAAATTTAAAAAAAAAAGTACTAGTAGCATCAATACTAGTAATATATCGATATTGGAGGGCTACCCCAGGAATTAGTGCTGCTCTGCATAAAGGTGTACAATAAAGTGATGAAGATAAAAGCAGCAGGGGAAAAAAAGTTTAAGAGTGGAACAAAATTTGAGAAAGATACTATTTAGGTGTAAAGAGCTGCTAAAACGACTTGCGTCAGAAAAAAAATGACCTGTCAACATTATAACTGAGAATTTCATCATATAGTGGGATGTTTCAGAGCAACAGTTCATAGACACAAGATACTAAGGAAGTGTGGCCATAAAGAAATAATTTAGGGCCGATGTATGATGGAGAAATGAGCTATGCTCACCTGAAGATCTACTGGAGCTCCCGTGGGTGCGCTCTGCATTTAAAGTTACACAGCATTTAAAGAAATTATTTAAAATATCTGACTGACAAACTTATGCCTTGATTGGCCTCATATATTTAATAACATGCTGTCAATAGTGGCAAAACTTCCTGGTGTTATGGACATCATCTTTGACACACACACAGAGTTTAGAATACGGTTGTTAATTCAGATACAAATATTCAAGCAGCTACTTTAATCTGCTGAATGAACAAAACACTTCAAGACTCACACTTGTCAGAAAATGCTGCTGTGTCCCAAATAGTGAGTGTGAACTCGTCATCATGGACATTTGTGCTGCTGATAGATGCCTTTTAATTCCTGACACTTTGTATGTTGGTTATTTTCAATAAGTATTTTTATGAGAAAATGTTTGAATAAACCATTAAGAAATTCCTGGCTGACGTTTCACATTTATTCATGAAATAAATAAAGGATTAATCAATTAATTCGAAAATAATCCATATGTGAGCATGGACCACAAAAACCAGTCATAAGGAAATTGAGAAGTATACATCATCTGAAAGCTGAATAAATAAGCTTTCCATTGATGTATGTTTTGTTAGGATAGGACAAAATTTTTGTGAGATACAACTACTTGAAAATCTGGAATGAGGGTGCAAAAAAAAAAAAAAAAAAAAATCTAAATATTGAGAAAACTGCTTTTAAAGTTGTCCAAATTAAGTTCTTAGCAATGCATATTACTAATCAAAAATTAAGTTTCAATATATTTACAGTAGGAAATTTACAAAATATCTTAACGGAACATGATCTTTACTTGATATCCTAAAGATTTTTGGTATAAATAATTTTTGGTATAAGTAATTTTGACCTATACAATGTATTTTTGGCTATTTCTACAAATATACCCGTGCTACTTATGACTGGTTTTATGCTCCAGGGTCACATTAACTGTAAAGAATTGTTAGATGAGTCAACTAATCCAAAAAAATATATAGATTGAAAAAAAGATTGTTAATTGCAGCTTTAAAATAATTCATTTACAGAAGAAAAAGAAAAAAAAACTCTTGGAGTGGACAGAGAATGCAAATCTTAGACAGGAATCATGCAAACTACAGCAGGGACACGTTTACAGACGGCCACTTCCTTTATTTCTGTAACCTTACTCCACAAACACAAGGAAGAGATGCCAATCGCCATTCACCACAAACCAACGGGTGTAATGACATGAGATTTTAGCCAGCATTAATATACAGAGTACAACAACAAGAATGATTTAACATCTCCCTCGAAACCACCTGGTGACTAAACAAGCCTAAAACACACAACAAGTGACACCACAAACCTCGCATACTTCACAACTAACTTACATTCCTCAGAAAACACCCGGACTGTTTATTCTGTAACATTAAGAGAAACTGTTGAAGGTTTTGATGTTTCTGGACCCATCCCCTTGCGCTATAACGTCAAGCCATTAATGCTAAGCTAAATGATAAACAGTGAGATGAGGGGACGCTAAGCTAAGGTGAGAAACAGGTACATTTCAGTTCTCTTCACGAGTATTAATACTCGTTTCTAAGCCCTTTAAATTGCAATAAATACCTCTGTTATTCCTCCGTAATGTCGGTGAATGAAGTGCTGCGTGTGTCCGCTGCTAACTGACTGGAGTCTATCGTTAGTCAGGCCTCAAACCGAGCGTCGATTTGACGGAGGATTAAACACACACCTCTACTTTAAACCCACTGAAACGTTCATAAACTACAGCCTAACTGGTATTTTCCGTGGAAGCACAGCTCGAGGGATAGTTTAGCGACCGTTAGCGCCCAGCTTATGACAGCGTCCCGGTGCAGAGAGCCTTTAGCATTAGCATTAGCCTGTGCGCTCCACTTCCTATGAGTCAACCCGCGCAAACGCGAATAAAACCGAGCGGCTTGACAGCGCCGAGCTCAACGGTCACATACCAAGTCGTTTAGTCGGTTAAAACGAGCTCCCACTCACCAGCCGTTATGATACCAGAAAACAAGTGCAATCTTCTCAATCGACGGAAGGAGGAACGGACCAGACATTCAAAATGGCGGCGGCCCCAGCCTCAGCACTTCTACCGCAGGCGGAAGGATACATGACTGATCAGAACTTCAAATGCGGATGTAAGAAGGTGCGACCTGCTCTAGATAGCAGCGAATGATGCAGCGAGCTCGCGTTTATGAGCATCGCCGACATTTATTACCGTGCTCATGCATTAAAAACAGAATATGAGTTTAAAAATGCGGCTTGCATAGACGTGGTTTAGTATAAAGTAACACGCGAGCACGAAACCACCTGAAGCATCATCTGAAAGCTGAATAAATACGCTTTGTTAGGATAGGACAGCATTTTGGCTGAGATACGACTATTTGAAAATCTGGAATCTGAGTGAAATAAAAATCAAAATATTGAGAAAGTTGTCCAAATGAAGTTCTAAGCAATGCATAGGCCTATTACTAATCCAAAAAAATAAGTTTTGATATATTTACGGTAGGAGATATCCTCATGGAACATGATATTTACTTAATATCCTAATGATTTTTGGCTTAAGAGAGTAATCGATCATTTTGACCCATGCAATGTATTTTTGGCTATTGCTACTTATGACTGGTTTTGTGCTCCAGATATATAACAAGAGGCTTTAGCCGCCTCACTATACAAATCCCAAGCTATGTTCGCGGGGAAACTCGTAACTCTATGTAATAAGTGGAGTACAGTTGTGTTTTAACGCTAGGCTACGTGTCATCTCGGCGGAGGACTTGCCCAAAGAGGCGTGCTGCGGTCCGCACCTCGCGCACCTCGTGGCAGTCGGTGATGACGTCACCTGAGGCACTTCCTTTGGGAGTCACTCTCCACTGAGTCTCTTTAGTGAGCTAGGGGTCGTTCAGTCGAGCTGAGGAGTATATTTGCGGTGAGGTTTGGCACTACAGAGGTTTCTAACAAGTGTCGCAATGCTCAGTCCCTCTAGAACAGCATCTGATGCCAAAGACCCGCAAATATGATGAACTAGCTACCTTCCTAAAATATAAAAGCAGATATTTTCATTTATATTGTGTGAGAAAATTAAGCATGATGTTATAAAGACAGCATGTGTTGTTTCCAAAATCAAATAAACTAGATAATGTTGTAATACTGTTATGTTGTATTGTATAATATATTATAATTGGCTTTTATCACTGCTAACGCCAAAGAAAATTATTCAAAGATCACTTGGAATATAAGTCGTAATAATTAGGTGTCCAGCTAGAACAAGGATTGATGCCAAGGACCCCCCAAATATGATGGTCCATCTTCCTAAAATATAAAAACAGCTTTTTCACAGCCTGGTTTCACAGACGGGGCTTAGACTAAACCAGGATTAGGCCATAGTTCAATTAAGACATTTAGGTAATTTTTATAAATGTGCCTTAGAGAAACATTACTGGTGTGCATCTTGAGACAAAACAAAGACATTTATATATTTTAAGATCAATCAGTGCAAGTTTCTTTCGGTTGAAACAGCTCAGACTTACGTTTTAGTCTGGGACTAGGCTTAAGCCTTGTCTATGAAACCGGGGAATTGTGTGAGAAAATAAAGCATGATATTATAAAGCCAGCATATTATTTCCAAAGTGAAATACTTGGCCTTTATATTGTCACTGCACTAAAGCCAATGCAAATTATTCAGTTCTCTTATCTATTATCTTTTGTAAGTATTAATTTGACAGCTGTTTCTCTATCTATTATCTATGTTATATGTATCCTATGTATGTGAAGAGAAACAACTGAGTTTCTGTTTATTATAGCATCTTTCTGTATAATAATTATTATACTATCATTTTATTCAATTTAATTATATATGATTATATTAAGAATTATTAGCAGTGATTACAGTTTTTCTTCATTCTAATTGTTCATGTCTCTGAGCAATTATTTTCCATTTAAATTTCTTATTCATTTAAGCAAATTACTCATGTTTTGTGCATATTCTTTTTATAGTAAGTTGTCAGTGTCAACAGTCAGTTGCAATTTACTCACAGGGACATTTTTATTTTTTCTTGACTACAGATTTCAGGTAAAACGGCACACGGGTGGATATTACTTTAGACTTGCCTAGTCATTGTCCTCATTGTTTCAGTTAGCTTATTAATTGTTTTCAGTGAAGCCTAAAATATACCTCTGCAGAATCTAAAAGAAAAAAAAAAATAAATAAAAATCAAGAATTGCTTGTACTCTTCACAATAATAGTTTGCCATACCTAAAGTAACAAAATGCATTCTGTTTATATAGTACCAAACATATTTTTATAGCCCTAATTATTGCATTTGGGTGACTGAGAAGTCACATAAAAAGTCAGATTTTCTTTTCATTTTAATGAATACTAGGCAACCTCTAATCTTATCCCTTGTGCAACCTTTTGGGCATTTTTGTCCTTTTGTTTTTTTTGATCATTTTGCCTGTGTTATTGCCAGCTGCTTATATTTTGTCACAGGTGTGTATTTTTATTGGAATTTTACTATTTCACCCCCATTTCCTTTAATAAATCTATTTTGCACTAGGTACAAAAAAATAGTTCCTCTCAGGACCTTAAGGACAAAAATGTCCCCATTGAAACCCATTAAAACTGCTATTTTTAATCGCAGTGCCATTTAACTGTAAAATTATGCGATTTTTGTTAATAGGCTTTCATTCTGTTGGCTAGGCTTCAAAATTAATTTTTTGACTATTTTTTACCAGATGGTGCCATTTTCAGGTTTGGTCTATAAAGCAAATACTCGCTTTATTCCTGTTTTCTGCTTCTGCATATTATAGGGCCAATTGGATAAATAATGCAGCTACAATTGTGTGAGTGTGTTGGTATGGATGTATGTGTGTCATAAAAAAAATTGTGTGTGTGTGCGTGTGTGTTCTTGTAATATTTGAGAGTGAAAAACTCTACTGCAAATCACAAATCCAACCACTGTGTGCACCAGCGGAGTTTTGCTGGCATCTAATGGAGAAAATTTGGTACTGCGCCCAAACAAAATTTTACTGAAAGCTCATTTTTTGAGATATCAACCTCAAATTTGGAACACAACTTGTTTATATTTACGGCTTTGATTTTCTAGCAGGTTTAGAGTTCAACATGTTTCATAAAATATATATTTTATATAAAATATTGTTCATAAATCATTTTCATAAACTTAAACCTCTATAACTTTTATTTGGTTTCACTTTTTAAACTTTATTTTACTTCAACAATAATCTGCTATGGGTCTTTAAAATGAGACCAAAATTAAATTTTATGACAGTTTTTTGACATGGACATTTTTGTCCACTATGGACAGGTGTAACTTTTTTTATTGACGCACAAGGGTTATGGTAGTCAGAGATGGGCACAATTACACCAGAAAGTATTTAGTTACAAATTAAAAACACAAGCTCATCAAATGTATTTAATTAAAATACAAAAATACTGGTGTGAGAAATGTATTTAATTAAAAAACAATTTGTAATTTGAAAATACAAAAATACAATCAATATTTACAAGCAATCAAGTGCAAGAGACAGTGTCATTACATTTAGATACACATATGAGAAAGATAAATGCTTTCCCCTCCTTGAACAACTTATAAACAACATATTTATAAACAACAATCTTTAACCCTAACACTACACAATATATACTATATATTGATCCATATTTCTTCTAATTTCTGTTTACTTAAATACCATCAAGCAATTCCACACTTTATTTTTTCATGTTTCTTTATTGTTCCTTTATCGGTTCTTTATAAGCATGTCAAAAATTAAGGAGTCCTGTGAAACTATTGTCATACCACCTAATCCTACTCAAGACAATGGCTCAAGCTATTTCACTGTCAACACTAAAGTTAACTCCTGAAATTGTTGATATTTAGCTGTTAAAGGGCTCTATGTAGAACACAGAAACCCTTAAAGATAAATGAAGGTCTTACAGGAGTGGAATGACACAAGGGTGAGTATTAGAACTAACCCGGATCCAAGAGGACATGATTCACTTGCATCTAGCCAAAGGGTATAGTTGGCAGTACTATTAGGGTATAGTTGGCAGTATTATTAACACAGGTATGTTTACTCACACAAGGAAATTGTTATGGTGGTGACAGAGGCTTCCACAGCACAAACAGAATGACAGTGACAAGACACAGATAATAAAAATAGAATAAGTAAATAGGAAATAATAATATGTACATTTTTGAAAGACCACAATAAACAAAATAAAAATTATATGGTATGTGTGTGTGCAGGTGTGTTATGTACAAATGCAAGGAAACTATAAATAAGAAGCTTGGTGTGTTAAATAAATGCATGTATAAATAGTGTTTTTTTGTGTATGTGAAGAAAGATATTGTATTATCTGAGAAAAAAAAAAAAGAACTAGGCCTACTTGATTATGTATTTTGAGTATTTCAAATACAAAATACTGTCTCAAAGTATTTAATTACACATTACTTTTGATTTTTATTTTTTTGTCCAGCAAAATACAAATTACAAAATACGTATTTAGTAATTAAATATGTATTTCAAATACATTAATTGAAATACTGCCCATCTCTGATGGTAATTTAGTATTACTAAAGCATGTACCTAAATTTGAATCAGATAGATAGATAGATATATAGATAGATAGATAGATAGATAGATAGATAGATAGATAGATAGATAGATGGCATTGTCCTCCACATCCACGTATGTGTATCCCACAATGCGTCTCGTTGTTTCCTTTACAAACCAAACAGGCTTCCAATCATAGAAATGGAAAAACTGCTAGAAAGGTAATCTGCAAAACCTGTGATTAAAAGAGGGGTGGAGAAAAACGGCTGGGAAGTCATCGCTAATTGGTCAAATGCGGTGACGCCAAGTTTGAGCCTCATCAAGGCCTACAAAACTGTTTGGCTCCTTAAAACCATAGACTGCATACAAACAGCTTAAAACCCATTTTACTTGCATTATGCGAACTGCTATCGGTCACGTGCAACAAACAGATTCACTATCAGCGTAAGTATTTTGTGTTTATAAAATAATTTTTGAGTAGAGAGGAAAAGGGGTTTTAATAATGACTTCAATATTGTAGCCGCTGCGTGGAAATATATAACATTTTCTCAGCGTTTCTCTTTGTATCGTTGCACAGAAGCGGTTGATTCAACATGAAGATTAACACGTGATGAGTGTAACTTTTCTCAGCGCTGTTGAGGATGAACCAATCAGCGTTGACTCGATATTTAATAGTGCTGCAGAGAATATTGCGACCTACGTTCCTTAATATATTAAGCACAAATCATTCAAATTAGATTATATAAATGACCATGTTTACATGTGGATAAATGTTTCTAAATGAACAAAACACGTTCTGAGATTTCAATGCATTTTAACGGGAAAGTGTGTTTTTGAGCCGCAGAGCGCCCGCTTTAGGAACATTCGTGCTTCGTTGATGGACGCTGGGAGGTCTGTGATAACATTAGTCATTCTTCTCAGATCATCGCTTGAAAAAAATGCATGTAGGTGAAGAGTCTCTGCAGTGCGTTTGCTCTAGCGACATGAGCTCGCTCTCATCGCCGACTAAGATGCCTGTTTGCGCGAAAGTGATCTTTAATTCTCTTTTAGTCAAATGAATCTAATCGCGCCGGCTAATGTAGCCGTCTGGTGCTCGGTTCTGCGTCTTGTTTACGGGATTGTTGTCTGCTTTAATGCATTAGCCTTTGGTTTGGCCGAAAGCATCTCCACATCAGTCGGATCAAAGAAGAGATTCGACTTTTTTTCATCCGGGAGTGGGGGATAATATGTCAAGACGCAAACAAACCAACCCTTTCAAAGTGAATTGTAGGTATCCCAGGTATTGTAAACACTTTTCATTTACTAATTCGCGTAAAACAGGCTTTTTGTCTGCTGGAGGTGATGGTGATCATGATACAGTGTGGCATTGAGTTGTTTGCTTTCGTTAAGTCTTACATCCGCGTTTTACTGTACGAGGCCAGGCTTTCACCCTGAGCACAAAACCAGTCTTAAGTAGCTCGGGTATATTTGTAGCAATAGCCAACAATACATTTTAAGGGTCAAAATTATCATTTTTTCTTTTATGCCAAAAATCATTGTGATATTAAGTAAAGATTGTGTTCCATGAAGATATTTTGTAAATTTCCTACCTTAAATATATCAAAACGTAATTTTTTGATTAGTAATATACATTGCTAAGAACTTCCTTTGGACAACTTTAAAGGCCATTTTCTCAATATTTAGATTTTTTTTGCACCCTCAGATTCCAGATTTTCAAATAGTTGTATCTCAGATATTGTCCTATAATCCTAACAAGCCATACATCAATGGAAAGCTTATTTATTCAGCTTTCAGATGATGTAGAAATCTCAATTTCAAAAATTTGACCCTTATGACTGTTTTTGTGGTCCAGGGTCACATATGTCCACGGTATCAGCTGGTTTAAAACCTAATCTAGAGGATATACACGAGATTATATACTTGAACCCTTAGTGTTTGTTGTTTGACTCCACGAACTGAATATATCCTCACATTCACTTACTTCTGATAACGTCACTGTGATACTCATGCGAAGAGACTGAAACCCTACATAAGCCATAAATAAAGGTCTTTAAATATAAACCACCTCCTGCACACGATTGCAGCTAGTCTGCATGAAGCCTGTTGTCTTTTTCTGGACGTGCTTTCAAGAACTAAAAGAAAAAAAGCTTTTCTTCCGCACATCTATAATGTTTGATAACTTGAATTCTGTTATAGAGAATAGACAATAATTAGTTGTCTGAATAGACAATAATTAGACAATAATTCCTAATTGGCTTGCCTATAGAGATATCTATCTATCTATCCATCTATGGAGGTACATGTACATGCTTTAGTAATACTAAACTACTAATCAAACTTTGTATATGTAACTACTTCTCAGTCTATCTATCTATCTATCTATCTATCTATCTATCTATCAGTCTATGTGTGTGAAAAAAAATCGCTTTTCCCCTACTTTTGTTTCTCTTTTTTCTTTTTCTTTTTCACGCATTTTTCACTCACTTGTTTTCATCATTTCATCAGTGGGAACATAAAGATGTTAACTCCTATCTTTTGTAGTAATGCACAAAATAAAACATTTAAATGTAAGAGATAAAAGTCATTCATTATAAATATTCCTCTATGGAGTTTCTAAAATTTAGATGTAGTTTGACTGTCAGACTTACATTATATTGCTTATTACACAGTTACTTACCAATGAATAAATACATGGACATGAAATTGATTTAACTTTATTTAATTTTGAATATTATTTTATTGTAGAGACAGTGGAGTGACAGAACACTATCACATTAATGTAAGAAACTGGTTTCCTGAATGAATAGTTATACAGTGTTACTCATCGTGCCATTATTATTTATTATTATTTAGAAATGTTATTGAATTTCACTTTTGACCAATCAGCATCAAATATTCCAAAGAGCAGGTAAACATATGGTCATGATCACCAAAACCTCATGATTCAGTTCAGCTTCAAATATGTTGAGGCTCTCATCCAAACCCAGTAACTTCATAATTATGAGTTATACATAATTAGCATATAATTGTTTGTGATTCTATCTTTATTCTGGGACACATACTCCATAATATAATGCAATGCGACTGTCAACAATAATCTTTTATTTAGGTTGATTTACACAATTTCCAGAGATGTTTTGAAAGGTTGTGAGTTGGCTACGATGCAGACAGTGATATTGAAAGGTTATGCTTGTTTTATAGCAAAATGCGGTGTATAAAACTGATCATTTATTAAGGTGTCACATGACTGAAGACCAAAGAAAGTTTTTTTTTATATATATATATTTTTTTTATTTTATTTTATTATATATTTAACTTTTGATCATATATACACACAGTACACTGTAAAAGAAAATGTGTTACTTGCTGTTTCTTTGTAATATTTTATGAAATTAACTGGCAAAAATAGTTTCAATGTAAATCCTACACCATTTTATTAGTATAGTTTCCAGTATCTACTGTGTCTCATATTTATGATTTAAAGATTTTCAGAGCTGATGAAAGTAAAAGAGACATTACTGTAAATGTTATAGTGCTGTCAAACGATTAATCACATCCAAAATAAAAGTTTTTGTTTACAAAACATATGAGTGTACTGTTTATATTTATTTTGTATATATAAATACATGCATTTAAGAAAAAAGTGTTATGTTTATATATTAAAAATATTTATATATAAAATGAATGAATATAAATATATACATGTAAATATTTTCAAAATATATACTGTATGTGTGTGTATTTATTTATATATATATATGTAATAAATGTACATAGTACACACATATTGTGTTAACAAAAACTTTTATTTTGGATGCGATTAATCGTTTGACAGCACTAAAATGTTACTCAATCTATTCTTAAGCTATTATTAAATAGGGACTCTAGCAGACACAGTGGGGCGCACTATGGGAAATGTTACTCTATGGGAACGTGTATGACTGATCTTGTTCTTCCATCATGCCTGGCTTTTGTCAGTTAGGCAAAGTGAGGCCTGAATTGCTTGTCTGGGTTTATCTGATGTCTGTCTATGACTATTCTTCCAGCCCATCAAACCAGACAGCATGCTAGGGCCCCATCCCCTGCCCGTTCTCAACATTTGTACTGTTTTCTGTTGGGTTGGTGGTTTTGTAAAGGCTGTGGGATGGTTTGAATTCAGGAGTGCTCTCATTGTTTGGCACCCGAGTTAAGTTTTGTCTCTTTTTGTCTGTTTTGTTCCCACCCCCCTCGACTGACTTTAGCCTTTCTCTGGTGTCTGTTGGCTGATGAGTTTGTCTCTTTGTCTGGATTCAGACAGACACTGCGTCACCTCCTGCCTACAGACACACAGACTCTGAGATAACATCACAGTGGCACACAGAGGGGGAGCGAGGAGAAGACGGAGGGAGGGTGGAGAGACAGATGTACAGACAGAATTGGCAGAGGGGGATGGGAAACGCGCTTGCATCAATCACGGGCTGACTGCCGCGGAGCCGCTCTGTTGTATCCATTAATAGTTAAACGCTGATATCCCTCATGCAAGTCTTCTGTCCTTGTAGATGCTCCCAAACATCCTTTGAAACCGTCCTGAGGATGCTGGGAAAGTATGGGGTGCAAACTCTTGACAACCTTTGGTGATTAGTAGCGGATGTAAAATATTACATCCGTCGGCTGTTGTTTTTCAGATTGGAAACAACATGTGGTGGAGGCATTCTTGAAATGGTCTGAGCTCAAATGTAGACTAAAGCTTGCTTAAGTTCTACACAATTATAAAATCAGATTGCAGTCCACTTTGAACTTAAGTCTCATAGTTTATCAGCTGCCTTAATCAGAGGAAATCACATCACTAACATCACTACTATTGCTTATATAGAGTTATGGGATAGTTCACCCAAAAATGAAAGTTTGGTCATTATTTACTCACCTTGATGTCGTTCCATTCTTTCTTCTTTTGAGCAATGTCTCAGATTTTTTTTGTACATACACTCTTAAAAACAATGGTTCCAACAAAGAGTTTTCTCAGCGATGCCACAAAAGAACTACTATTGGTTCTAAAGAACCTTTTCCCATTATAGAGAGCCTTTTGTGGAATGGAAAGATTCCACAACCATAGATACGATCCACTATTATTTAGATGCCGGATGCGTCTGACACTTTCCTTGGAGTGGCTGAAAGGGGAATCTACCTATACATATCCAAAGTCCCTTTAAGGCAAGTCATGTCAATCGGCGGCCATCTTTGAAACGCCTCTCGGGCATGCAAGTGCAGCTCCTATCTCTTTGAATGGGGAAACATAAAATTCTCCAAAACTGGTCGCCAAACTTACGATTAAATTTCGTTCGATAGAGTGGCTATATTGAGCGTTGCATTTTTCCCCATTCAAAACTATACGAGTGACACGTCTTCGGTATTCTATAGTCTTTGACATATCAATGGATACAACAATGAGCATGATGTTATTGTTTTCATGGTCGTCAAGGATACGCAGAGCGAATGTGGGCAGCCACGCCATCGTTTTCAAAAGTCTCAGTTTTGCTCCGTTTACACTAAAATGCAACCCCGGAGTTTTCAAACTAAAACGGGGTCAGCAGCGTTTTCACAAGTCTTCATTTTTGACCTCGAAAACGTCGGAGCAGTGTAAACGATAGGCGTAACCGTAGCAAAAGTTATGCGTTTTAAAACGAAAACGCACTAGTGTAAACGGGGCCTTGAAAAGTAAAGGCATTCCAAGAAGAGCTTTTAACATCCATAGAATCTTTCCACTGCACAAAGGTTGCGTTGCAAAAAAAGGTTCTTTAGATTATTAAAAAGAAAGAAAATCATGGTTCTTCTAAGAACTGTTCACTGAAATGTTCTTTGTGGAACCCAAAATGGTTCTTCTATATGGCATTGCTCCAAAAACATCCTTTGGAAGCCTTATATTTAAGAGTGCAAGGATGTTAAAGTTTCTTCATGGAACCATCAATGGCAAAAAAAGAACCTTTATTTTTAGGAGTTTACAATGGAAATTAATGGTCATTAGAACTGTTTGGTTACCAACATTCTTCAAAATATCTTTTGTTTGTGTTTAGCAGAAAGTCACAGATGTTTGGAACGACATGAGGGTGCTGAGTACATGACGACATTCATTTTTGGGTCAACTATCCCTTTAAGGATTTTAGAAAAGAAAAATATTGATGCATTGATCAAATGACTATGCAATGCATTTTCTTTATAAATGTATTTTTTGAACAACTGGAGTACTTTATTTTGTTGTCTGTGTCCTAATAGGGATACAAGAGCTTAGAAGACTGAAAGACTTGTCATTGTTCAAGCCAATGAAGAGCTGTCATCAGACGACTGATGATCTTGTGTGGATTGATTTTTTTGTTGTTGATGTCCCAGTTAAGATACAGGAGTTCAATTAAATGTCCATGTTATATTTTGGTTGCATTTGTGAGTTAAAGAAATTGTAACTGGTTGCGTAAAATAGGTAGATAATATCTTAATATCGATATATCAGTCGCAGACTCCTGAATGTTATCAAAATGTAATCATATAGCAGCAAGTTTTGAAGTGTCGGCAAATATTGTATTGCTGGTTTAGAAAATCAATGTCAAGTTGTATCTTAATGAAACAACCTATTTTCACCACTACTAATGTACACTCACTGTGTGCTGTAGTAATACCCATAAATCATGATTCTAACCTTGATTTCTGTATCAAAATTGGCCAGAGAGTGTTTCATCTTTTCTGAATCATTCAAACATTGAGTTTTTGAGAAGTTTAGCTTACAGGTATAAAATAATATAAACGGCTGTTGAAATGGAGTAGAGATTTGGACCTGGAAACAGTATTATCAGAAAGTCAATATGCCAAATCAGGTGTTACTTTTATGAGAGATCAGACGCTTTAATTTTTTCCTGACGAACGATAAAACAGGTAAAAAAATAGCAACACCTCATCAACCTTCCAGAACACTGTATCGTGTTGCACTGGCACTTGAAAGCATAAAACCTGGTTTTATTCGTATGCTGGTTGCCGTTCATGTTACTGATTAAAGCGGCTTCGCAGAAGGTGTTTGGTGGATGGTAGCGATGGAGTAATAATGGGATGCATGCAGAGGGAAAAGCATCTCCGTGTGGGCGTATGGAGTGCTTCTGGAGGAGATGATTCTCACATTAGAGGCACGGACTCGGCGCACAGGAGATGCAGGCCGTTTCCTCTGGGACTGCAGTGTATGTTGAATTGAGCGTGTAACGTGGGGGTGGGTGAGCGTGAGGTGGAGTGTGCGTGTTAGTAATGTGTTAATGCAGCATCAACTATTGTTCTGATCACACAACACCACCGCAGCTCTGGCCTCTGTTGTTGATGCGGTCCGTCTTTTCTTTGAAATTCAAAATTCAAGTGAGAATTATTCAGATTTGGGCTTTTTGATGTACATCTAGGAGTCTTTTTGGTGACGCTTTCCTATGAAGCCTGTATTGATATTGCATTATAAGGGTATTCATTATAACGCTTGCATAATGCCTTATATACATAATAAACAGTAACACTTTCCATTAGTTAAACATTAGTTAATGCAGTGAGCAAAACACTTGTTACAATGTTTATTATACTTAGTTATTTGGTAGTTAAAAAAATGCAATTGTTTGTTGTTAGTTTATGTCCCCTCAGATCCATTAAATAATATTAACAGATACAACTTTTGATTTTAATAATGTATTGGTAAATCTTAATGCTATTTTCATTGTTGGTTCATATTAACCGATGCAGTTAAATAATGGTTACAAATGGAACCTTATTGTAAGATCTGTCCCAAAGATCCCAATAATATGTTGTATTATCTCATGAATAATAGTAACATAATTAATGTTGTCACGATACCAAAATTATGACTTTGATACGATAACTAAAATTTCTCAATACAGCAAAAACCTAAAACAATGGGAAAAGTGACTGAATAATAGAGGACAGAACATGGAACTTAAAAATATTTGTTTAATTTATTATTATTTAAACAGCAATACTTGCAATTTAAGGGAGGGTGTTGCAAGTGTGTATCTTATTCACTTTTACTTTGTTATATTTATAAAAAAATTATCTGAGTGCATTAGTTTAAGCTCACTGATAACTCATTTACATCTGAAAGAAAGTCATGTGGTTTTCGTGCCATTATAATAAAAATGTTGAAAGCAAATTTATCATATAACCCATTCATGGCTGTTTAAAGAAGATTCCATTTCTATTTATTTATTTATAGCAGACAAATACCACTTATACATATTATGACCACATTAAAAAGCCTTTGGATGTAACAAGACTTTCTATGTGAGATTTATAATACATTACTTAAGTGGATATAACGTGTTCATTGTGTTATAAGTCATCATACTCTTAATTATTAGAACCACAAATAGTTAAGAATTGTGTGTTATAACTGTTTATGAGATCATATACATAAGGCAGTATGCATGCATTATAATGCCTTGAAAATACCCTTATAATGCATTAGAAATACAGCCTTCATAGTATGTGTTACTGTTTTTTTCTTCATAGAAACAACCACAGTTCAGATTTGCACTAGATACCTGTGGCATTATTTGTTGTGAGAATACAGGTATTTCCTGTAGACACCTTTTGGCCTAGTTCCCTCTAGCAGTTTGGCCTAAATAATATTTTACAGTATGAATGGGTGTTTGCATGATCACTCATGCAAGCCACAAAAAACGGGATATTTTGAAGAACATTGGGGTCTAAACAACACTGGACCCCCACTGAATTTTAATGTGTGGGCAAAAAAATACTGATTCATTGTCCTGAATGTCTTTTGTGTTCCACAGGTGTAGAACAACATGAAAGAATTGTAATTTTTGGTTGAAAAAGCAGAACGTAATAACAGTCGTGAATGATGCCTCAAATCGTCTCTATATATTTGGTGACAAAACAACAAAAAGTCTTAAATTTAAGAAGCTACCTGAGTTGGGCCTGTATGCAACAACCTAGCAATCACCCAGAAATGCACAGAAACTCTCAAAATACCCTAGAAACCACATAGCAATGCTCTAGCAACCAAAGCAGGAAAGCCCTTAAAAACTAGTTTGAAATATAGTGGCATTCTCAGTGACCATGTTGTTTCACTCACAGGGCCTTTTCACACAACTGGGTTGTCCGGCCCGCAGCACACTTTTGAGATGGATGCTAGAGATGACTTCATTGAGGACGGGGAATGCCATAGCAACAACTCACAGGAACCTGAAGAGCAAGACAGCACAAGTGGTGAGACACACAGCTTCAGAGGCAACTCGCGACTGCATGTCTGTCTGTGAAATTATTCATATATTTGTTTACCGCACATAAAATATTAAAAAACAAAACAAAACAGGACGACAGCTGTGATTGTTTCGTGATTGCAGTGTTGAGACATAAAAGCAAGGTGACCTGTGATGGAGCCATTGATAACATTATGAACTAACTTTTTTCCCCGTATGCTGCCAGACGACGGTGAGAGTGATTTTGATAAAGACGACTCCTCAAATGCCTCTGCTGATGACAGCATGATGAGTAATAAGAGCAGTCACGGCCCTATACTACATGATGACGTCAAGGAGGTGAGTGATGGAGGTTTAATGGAAGAAGTAGATGGTTGTATGATTATCTTGCATTCTTCTGTTATCATGATTTGCATGACAACATTGTCACAGACAATGCTAAGACAACTCGGGGGCGGGGGAGAAAATCTTTGGAATTTTTTTTTTTTTACCAGCTTTGCATGCTTTTCATGTGATTTTGCTCCTTTCATCAAAGCATAAAAGTACAAATAATTTTTTTTTTTCAGTCCTACTTTATATTAATTGGCCTTAACTACTGTGTACTTACATTTAAATGAATCATTTGGTACAATGCACTTATTGTATACATACATGTTTTTACATTGTACTTACATTTTAAAAAATACCTGAGTGTAATTACATCTGTATTGAATTTATGCAATTACATTTATAATTACACTGCTGACTCATCCCTTACTCCTTAAACCTACCCATACCACCAAACCTGTCCCTAACCCTACCTGTATCCCACCTCAATAGCAGCAAAAGTATTTTGCAATACAATATGAACACAATAAGTACAATGTACTCATTTTTTGATGCAAGTACATAGGCCTAGTATTTAAGGCCACTTAATATAAAGTGGGTCCCTGGATTGAGATGAGAGCTATGAAAGAAGGAAGAAGCTATCATTGGAGATATATATATATATATAAGCTGTCAAAATTGAGATGTTGTCAGGCCATATGTCAGTAAAAACTAATTTTCCTGTCCTATCAGCCCTTGTACTGTGCTCGTAACGTGCTCTACGATTGCACACACTAATACTGCAGCACGTGCTGTAGCCTGTATCATTTCATATTAATTTGAAGATTGAATGTGAAATTATTGCAACATAAAAGTATATTTAAAAACTTTAATGTTAGGTGGGATTAATCACAATTAATTTTAGAAAAAAAGTGCGATTAATTAGTTCATTTTTTTTTTAATCGATTGATAGCACACACATATATATATATATATATATATATATATATATATATATATATGTGTGTGTGTGTGTGTGTGTGTGTGTGTGTGTGTGTGTGTGTGTGTGTGTGTGTGTGTGTGTGTGTGTGTGTGTGTGTGTGTGTGTTATATATATATATGTGTTAATTGAGCTACTCCAAAGATGAATTGTTGTAGCAGATTTCCATTCTGAATTGATAATTGAATAAATTAAGCATGTGGAATTTTTAAGGGCCACTGTACATGATTGTTGTTTTATTTACAAGTTTGTGTGACTTAATACAATTTTAAGGAGAAAAGCATGACAAAATTCTGTCATCCCACCTCAACGATTGCTGGCATCTTTAAGGGTCGATAGATATTTTTGTAGGGTGACTCATGGCTCTATAGCAACCCAGTTGACACGACAGTTGGAATGAGTCACGAGGGCTTATGCATTCATTTGTCTGCCATACCACACCAGCGCCGCATCAGTCATCCACAGCTACAGACATTAGCAGTTTCGGGGAATAGTCACTTGTGTGCTATCATACTATATACAAAAATATTACACTACATTTCAGACTATAAGCCTTGTTACTCATCGTTTTAACTGTTTGTTGGTGCATTATGTCTGTTAGGAGAATGAGGAGGGGACAGACCAGGGGGGCAGTTTTGCATGTCCTCTTTGTTCCCTGGAGTTCAGTAGCCCAGATCAGCTCATCGCACACGTCTACCAGGTGAGGACACCACTACCTAAGCCTATTGTATCTTCAAGGCCCTGTTTACACTTGGTATTAAGATGTGTTTTGGTTATTCGGATCACAAGTAGACAACGCTAAATACAGGTGTAAGTGGGGTGTGAAACGTTTTGAGCTTGTCCACTTTCGACCACTTCCAGAGGTAGTCGAAAACGCATTCGACCGGATTGCTTTCATGGTGTAGACGCTGATGTGGTCGAATGCATTCGAGCAGCCACAAAAGACCGCCTACTCTCCGCCTACTGACCTAATACACGTGTAATCATTGCGAGACGTACAAGGACGCACGCTTATCAGTTGGGATTTAAACTTTGACGGGCCGAATCAAAAGTATTATTTTCTGATAACACGAAAACTAAACAACAGCAGTAAGTACAAGCAGACGTAATATTAGTTTGCGATAACTTTAGCCCTCCCGCTCGTGTTCCGCCCATTTATCCTTCTCTTGACGTAATCAGCACTGGGGGGGTAATCTGGTCAGAAGTGAAAGTGGACAGAAGAGACGGATTAAAACGCCAGCTGTAAACGGGTATGTGTGTCCATTGTCCACTTGTGATCCGATCAACCAAAACGCATCTTAATACCAAGTGTAAACAGGGCCTTAGGCTCTTTTTACACCTGGTATTAAGATCTATCTTGGGTGATCCAATCACAAGTGGACATTGCTAAATACATGTGTACTGGAGTCCAAAAACGTTTTGTGATCAAATCATTCAAACTACATTCAGAGCTTGTCAATTATGTGCAGATTGTGAAGCACACCTAAAGACACAATATGATTAAAACATATAGTTGCTGACTTTGTAAACTGTAACAGACAAAGGCTAGGCATCATACACTAAACAACTGGAGATCACACACTAACGGACTTTAAAGTCATTCTGAACACCACAAACTCAAGCAGCAGTGACACATGAAAACTTTGTGTACTAAAATCGGATCAAATATCAAATGATATGTTTACTTTTCACAGTTTTGAAGATTGAAAGCTCTAAAAGCTCTAGTCCCTATTGTGATTGCTTGGAAACAATGACCAGTACATTATTTAAAATCGTTTGGAAGATAGAAAGCCAAAGGATTTGGAACAACAAAAGCGAATAATGACCATTTAAATTTTTGGACTGTTCCTTTAAGTCTCTTCTTTTGAGAAGAATTAATGTATGAAATCTCTTTGTACCTTATTTACTTTGATCAGCACACAGCTGTGGGTGGCAGTAAGAGTTATATATGTCCTGTTTGTGGAAGAGCTCTCAGTTCTCCAGGCTCTCTTGGTCGCCATCTTCTCATCCATTCAGAGGACCGACTGTCCAACTGTGCCGTATGTGGGGCTCGCTTCACAGACACTAACAACTTCAACAGGTCAGTTCTTTACTCAATACATGATTTACTAGGATGCTGTGCTTCATTGTTGTTTCTAACTGTTTCCTGGTCTGAAATTGTAGGGAAAAGTTGAAGGAGTTCCTCGACACAAGCAGTATAGAGATCAACAGCGAGGGTGAGGCTTGTGCCATGTCTAACTCTTTACCCAGAAGCACTATGACTAACCCAAACACAAATCCTGGTCCTGGACTGACCTCATTGCCAGATGGTCTTCTCCCTTCTGTACCTCCTTTTCCCTCACTCTCTGACAGCCTCAGTCCTTCCAGCACGGGACTTCCGCCTCTTCCAGACCTTATGAACCCTATGCCTGTGTACCCGGCTGGGGTTTTGTTGGTCTGCAACACCTGCATAGCCTACCAGCAGCTTGTGGATGCCCAGTCGCCGTCCAATGGGAAATGGGCGATCCGTAGGAAGAACGAACCCGTAGAGGTGCGAATGCAGAGGCTTGAACGGGAGCGAACGGCCAAGAAGACCAAGCGGGCATGTGAGTCACCAGAGGAGCGGGAGATGCGACGCTTACGAGACCGTGAGGCAAAGCGTCTGCAAAGGATGCAGGAGACAGACGAACAGCGGGCACGTCGTCTGCAGCGAGACCGGGAGGCCATGCGACTCAAGCGGGCCAATGAGACACCCGAGAAGAGGCAGGCAAGACTAATCCGTGAGAGGGAGGCCAAGAGACTAAAACGCCGCTTGGAGAAGATCGACCCATCGCTGAGAAACCAGATCGAGCATGACCCTGCTGCGATGGCTGCGCTCACTGCTGATATGAGTCTATTCCAGTTTTCCTTTCCCATGTCCGTCCCTTCCATGGACAATGGACTATTTATGAAGCTTCCCTAACAGCCACAGCTCCAAACACCTCTCAGCCCAATATTTGAGAAGAATTTGCCATTCTTAAAGAATAACTATCTTGACCATAGTTGTGATGAGAAGGTTATGGTCTTGCAGTTTCAAGGAAGTGCTCACCCTGACAGCAATTTGCAGTGTCGTAGGCACCAGATGTCTTTTACTTTCAAAGACAGATTTGAGGCAACACGAAAGACCATGAGTTGCAATGCCCCAATGTTGTGCAGAGTTCAACTTGATGCAGACAGGCAGCAACACACGTGGCGACTACCAGTGGGAGTGTAGACAACGAAGCTCACATGTTCCGCTGCCTGATACACTTGGAAATTGAGGTTGAGTACAGAAGTGGTTCTACAGGATAGACAAGGCAATTGTTTTGAACCCCTGAGGGTGGCGGATTAGAGTAGTCAACAGCAAGAAGAAATAAACCTCCTGAAAAGTAAAGCTTGGCAAAGAACCCCTCTAGGGGGCCTCATCCCTTTAACCACGATCTCAGTGAAAAATCAGACGAAGAGTAGGCATCATGCAGATAATGTTCCCATCTGGTAGTCAGAAGAGGAAACCAGAGTTCCACAATCACTATCAGTCAAGTAGGAACACCTACTAGCGACCAAGACCACGCCGACTTGCCAAGCTCCAATGATTTAATTGCTGTCAGTGTGAACAACCCTTTATGGATTTCTGTAACATATTACATAATTAACTGAACTTTTGAACTGAATTGCAAACCCTCTCAGTAAGCATGTTTTAGGAGACTTGTTTACTTTGTTTTCAAGGCTCAGACTTTTAGCCGTCTTTCTTCAGAGCAGTGAGATTCTTCCAGAAGGAGGTTCTCTGTTTGCACACGGACCTACAGTGACAGGAGTGAAACGTGTAGCCACGCTCAGCCTACTGTTCAAATTTGCCAGTCTAAAAAGTTGGAGTTTACCTGCAACTACGGCTCACCTCCCAGAACCCAAGATACTACTACTAGCTCATACTCACAGAACAAACTACCTCACCATGGGATCTTTGCATGGCCTAGTTACACCTGTGGCCTCGACCGGAACCACAGGGGCTGTGCAGGTCCACACACTGACTCCATGTTCCCTATGCCAACACATACTCTTGTCCAGGGGTGTAGTCCTCTAATCCTGCTCCTGGAGGGTTCATCCTCCAGAGTTCGTCCTTGAACCATCTAATCAAGGTATTCAGGGTTACTTGAAACCCCCAGGCAAGTGTGTTGGAGTAGATAAGAGATAAACTCTCCACGATGTTGGCCGTCCTAGAGCAGGATTGGACACCCCTGGTATAATCATTGCCCTACATGTTCGCCGAAACGACAACACTTTATTTAAATGCTGTTTGAGTGCCGCTGACCCAAATGCTGAAATCTAAGTGGGCTTTGCTTATACAGAGCATAAGGTGTCCTACTTGTCAAGATTTACAAGGATACCACCTTTGCAGCCACTGTGTCCCTCAGTGCACCCTTTAGTTGAGCCCGGACTGGTGCGGACTTTGGAAACGGACTACTAACTGACAGTCTGTGTGGCATTATATCACTTAAGTGTGGACTCTACGAAAGACTTCAAGGGCTGAGGGTGCCATTTGGGACAAGGCCTCTATTGGAGACTTTGTACTTTTTTAAAAGAGGAAGGTCATTTCTGCGGATGTACGTTAGATACTAAAGGTATCCGTTTCAAAGCACATTCAGACACACTTCTCTGACCTCCCAAAGGCTTTATACCTTATCACAATGCTACACGGGTTGATATTTGTCTAGGAACTCAGGGATGGTGTGGATCATCGGCATCCTCCTGAGAACACAAGAGGAGCAGGAGACCTCCTCTTCCTCATTCTTCATTATCATCACCACTTGCTCAGATCATATAGGCCTACTACATTTTACTCACCTTTACTGGTCACATTGGCCTTTTTTTTCTCTTGTTCAGACTGCAAACTCCTCACCTGAGCCAAAATGTCGATATGGATATTACGCAACTCCATGACGTCTCAACTAACCAACCAGTCTCTGCCCTCTGCTGCTGTCACTGTACTGTATAATGTGTATGTTACCTCTTTAAACCATTGTGGTCCCGCACTGGACCTGGGAATGCTTGGTGTTAATGGTGAGGCACTTAGTGTGTGCTCGATCTCTGTGGCAACATAAGTAGTGTACAAATTCAAACTGTTGCCTTTGTCACTGGAAAGTTGTGCTTTGGTTTTATATTTAATGGTTTAAATGAATGTGTGTGCTAATTCTATGAGATGTGCAATGATGTAATGGTTTAGCGAATGCATGTACAATGAAACAATCAGGACGAACACTTCCAGAGAGAAATCCCTCATATATGAAGCAGTGATGACGTTGCATATGTATGTAAAAATTGAAATGACAAGGTAAAGACACATTTGCAAACGTTTCACACCAATTTAAAGGTGAAGTGTGTAATTTCTGCTCAACAACTGATGGCCAAAATAACACTTGCATCCCAAACACTGCCCCCTGTCTTCCATTATTCACCAAACAGGTACTCCCACCAAAAATTCTAACCAATTCAGAAGCTGACATGTTGGAACGCCCAACAAACAAAGTAAAAGCACTGCAGTGTTTATGGTAGTGGTTCTTAAACTTTTTGGGTTGACCACTTCAAGAGTAAAACAACAAAAGCAGACCACCAAATCTCATTCGGAGGTGTCATTCAATGCCCTTTTCACCGATTCGGTCATGAGCCACAGTAAATTTTCCAGAAGGCTGTTTTGTTCCTTTTTATAGAAATGAACGCTACTTTTGATGAGCTGTTTGCTAGCTAAGAAATTGGAACAAATGCTTACGTACACTTGACAACAGACAACAAACATAATTTAAGCAATTTAAGCATAAAATGAGTGTTAATTCATTATGTTAGTTGGTTAATTCAGTGTTGGTGCTTTTATTTATTCAAGTCTTTTTTATTGACTAAACTCGCAAACAACAGTTTAAGAACCACTCTACAAGTTGAGAGAACATTACACACATCACCTTGAAACTTTACTCACTTCTCAGTGTTTCATATTGGGTGGAAGGGCCAGTCGTGTTAAAACGGACCATCTGTAAGTACCTCTTGAAAACAGGGTAGACTGTGTGTATATGTATGTCTTATATTTCATTCCAATACTTATTACAATTTATTTATTACTACAGTGAATGATGCACATTTCAGTGTTTTAAATTCACAATGTTGTCATTACCTTCTTTAGAGATACCTCTAATACTCAAAGTGAAGCAGCTGAACCTTCCTGCACAGTTGAAGGCAACTGGATACTGGTCCCACGTTTATGCTGTTGTGAAGTATTTATGATGGGCTCCTTAAGTAAAAGAAAGGATTTAATGTACATGTGATGAAGCATCACTATGCAATTGAGAGCTGTACTCAAGAAACTTTGTATTACTACTATGCAGTTGATATGAAAGTAAATGGACTCAAATGCTCCAGATCACAAACCTCAGGCAACTCTTGACAGTCAAGCCATTGGTCCTCAAATCCGTAACCCTTGACCACCAGATCCATCCTTAGTTTTGTTTTCAGTTACTCCCTTGATAAGGACCGAGTTGTTGTTGATGTATGCACATTCAGGAAGAACAATGCAATTTTTATGACCAATTCCCTGAAATTCATTATAAAGCACTGAGTTATTTCATACAGTAGCATCAAAGTTGTGGAAACCCATCCTGATGCAATGAGAAAATCAAATGATTCTCTGTATTCCAGAAAGAGATGTTGGCAGGATGCATTGTCTATTTTGAAGATAAAGTATAAAAGAGTATTTTCAAACCTTAACCCTATTTAGTCTGCATTATTCCTAAACTAGTATTTTTAGTGGTATGCATTGCCTTGTGACATGTATTAAACAACCATTTTCTTTTACATGTCTGCATATAAGTCGGTAAACCCCTGGAAATGGAACTTGCATGTTATAAACTACGTGTTCTAAATGCATTTATACAAGCGTTTCATTAAGGATTGGAGTTCAGTAATGACTTGCCTTTTTGTCAGTCTATCTAGATATTTTCATGATAATGTTTACAAATCTAAAAGGCCAAAATGAATGAAACTTAATAAAAGTGACAAGGTCACAATGCCAAATGGTCCTGTTCGGAAAGCCATGCTCTGTTATTGGGTTAACAGATTGAAAGCTCATCATAAAAGCAGGAACAGAATGTGGAATAAACATTGACTTTACTGCTATGAGTCTGCTTCCGTCTTTCTCGCTTGAAAAAATGTATACATATGTAAAGTGAGATTAAAACATCTGAGACCACACTGAAAATCTGGTATTCAAAAATTGTCATGCTGATAATATTATTTATAACAGAGCATTTTCACAAATGGTCTCAGACTTTCAGGCCCCACTGTAATAAAAAGATGCACTGCAGTTGATACAATGCATTTCATTTGAAATTTGGTCACAATACATTTTGATTCATTTATCTTAATTATTTTCAAAAGCATGCTGAAAACCAAAAATAATTCACCCTCTTGTGGAATATTAAAATCAAAACAAATAGCAATACACAAAGTTGTACATTCACAGACTCAAGGATTGTATTTCAGATTTTAAAAAAATGAATGCATAATACATAGGGTATTATTGTAATCATAATCTAATATTAAACTCTGCATTGTATTCTTCAGGTGCGCCGATGCACTTTTACAACTCTATTTAGAATTTATTACAATTACTAATCGAATGGAACCCATATGAAAAAACAGACGTCAAGCCAGCATGTTAATATTATATAGATATATATATATTATATTGTGTTTACTTAACAAACATGATAAATGCAATGTTTCCAAGAAGTTAGCTGTAACAATAAAAATACAATATCTTTGTGTCCTTACATAGAATTAAAACAGGAAAACAAAAAACAAAAATAAAACAAAACAGCCCTAAGTAGTTCACAGAGAGGTACAAATATACAGTACAAATCTATTTTATTCAAAAAAGGGTACAAATGAAAACGCAACAAAATATAGTTATTAATGCTTTGTAAAGTTCAGGTAGGTGTAGGGTAGTCTAAGGGAGCACTTTGGGTAGACAACTCTAAGGCTTCTGAGAAGAATTAATACATATTGGTACGGCCATACAATATTAAAATGTACTATACAAAGTTTATACAACCTGGATTATACTTGAGGATTGAATATTACACTTACATCATTGCATATATTTCGCAGATTTTATGCATTAAACAAAGATGCCATCTCTTTTAAAACTGGTCATACATCACATAAAAAGCAGTGTCACTTAGTGCCAAGAAGTACAATGTCAAATTCGAGAGTATATAATGACTCCTTTAAAACCTTGCAACCGTTAGAAACCTGATTTCAGCCGACATTACTGACTCTGGCCAGCCGTGCCACCGAGTTCTGTCTGGGATTTACACAAACTGCCATGTGTTAGCTTCATAAAGCCTTCCAAAACAATATATACACATTCAAAAAAAATAAAAAAATCAATTTGAAGCAATGATACCAATATAACGCACTGAAATGTTACTGATACAGAGCTACACATTCATCCATAACCCAGACGGATATCCTCAAGTGGGTTCAGTCGTTCTCACACTTTACAAACTATGACATGTCAGCTCGAAACTCGCCATTTGCACCGACAGTCAACGGGGAGACTAAATGGACTTCTGTAAAATATTTCCCAGGACTCTCAGCTCAAACTATTTCAATAACTGCAAAGATTCTCGCTTTATACGCAGCATCTTCTAACACAGAATCCAATAAATTTAGCTTTCACTCACTTCCTCAAACCATTTTAATGAGAAAAAAGCAAGTTCCAGTGATAAAGAGCTGGTAGGTATTTTTTTTTTGTAAGCATACAACATCTATTTTATCTCAATGGTAATATGCTGATTAAGAAAAGAAATATCTTTGTAATATTTCAAATACAAAATTTAGAGGTCATTTGATTTTGGGGCAAAATATGATTTTGTCAGTGTTGGGGAGTAAATAGGTACATGTAACGGCGTTAAGTAAATTAATTACAAAATAAAAGTAACTGTGTTAACAATTACAATGTTAACAATTACAAAGGGGGCTACATCTGGATATTTTCTGTAAAAGCTATGTTAAATAATATTAATTTGTTGCTTTGCCTGTTTTTGATTTGCACGATGCCTCCTGCCATTTATAGGCTGTTTAGTAAAGCGAAGCTATTCTGATGCTTTTGATTGGATCTCGTTTGAATTTGGAGCGTCCTCTAATTACATTAATCCACATTGCAAATGAAAGCTTTAGGCTACAACCTGTCTGAGAGTTGATTAACTGAATAACAGTTGAAAACATTCGTTAGAAATTTAGAGAAGTAGCCTAATCAAAAAGCAACCAAGTTACATTAATAAAGTCACTGAAATCGTTACACTACTTATTACATTTTAATAGGGTAACTTGTAATCTGTAACCCATTACATTTCCAAAGTAACCTTCCCAACACTGGGTTTTGTGAGATTCGTACATCACACGCTTTCTCTACAAAGGAAGTGAAGGAAGGTTTCCAAGCTAGAATCAGGGAGGTCAACAGTGCAAAGCATCAGTCTTCACTTCTGCCCTACTAACAAGAGCAAAATATAAATACAACATTAAAGTTTTAGAATGTATGTTAAGTTTACATTGTGTTCAACAAAGATACACATTATGAGCTAGTCCCAAAATGTCGTCTTACAATCAATAAGTGCAACGTCACTAATTGTTGTCAGTGAGCAACCCGAGCCATCTTTACAGAGGAGTCCACGGTCAAAACAACTAGAGACTTTGTCTCCATGTGAAATCGTACGACCTTGCAGAGCGGGAAGTCACTTCTACACAGCGTTTACGAACGGTGCACATTTTAAGGCGTTATTGACAAGCTAATACTATTCAAAACTTATCTTCATATCTGTACAAGCATACAAATGGATGATTGTTTTACGTGGTTTCAAATGATTCAATAGGATGGCAAAACATTTACCGTAACACTACAGGTGAGGGGAAATAAGTGCCGAACATTACATTGCATCAAAGTGGCAAACGTCTATGTTACATGATTAGGTGAGGCTCTATGGAAGAACAACATGGGATTCCCTAAATGCAAAGAATAGGGCGTCTGCACACCAGATATACTTTAGAAATATCCTCCGATTTCAAAGGGGAACATGAAAATCATCACATCATGCAAATGTCATGAAATCAGCGACCTGCCATGTGACCAAAACCTGAATTTGAACTGCAATACACTCGTTTGCAGGCTGGTCTGGTTGTGCTTTTTGGAAAATAAATTCCCACTTTATTTCAACTTATCTGACTCTTTCCACATCCAAAATGCTTTCTAACCATGAAACCCTGTGTTTATCTAGTATGCAGATGCCCTAATCATTAAAGGGAGATGAAATGCTTTCAAAAGGGATGCTGTACTTGACATTTATGCAAAGGTGAGGTAAGGACATGATATGATTAATTTTCACACATCCGTAGAGGGAAGGAAATGCAGACTGTTTATAGGAATGTAGCTTGTGCTAAACCCTTCTGCGCTGTTACCATTGAAGATGCAACATCAAATTAACCCTGAATGATAAAAATCACAGCTTGAGAGTCACATTTTACACATTTCCCCCCAAAATTGATCTTACGTCATTAACCAAACTACAAAGTGCTGCAGGGATGACGCAATTCTGTAGGCCAAAACCTAAAAACGCAGTTTAGCACCGCTGGTTATGCCATCCTGAATGTGTTTTTGGTTAAATGCCTGAAAAAAGGTCTGTGGTGAACACAAGCTCAAGATATGTTCATGTTTTATTCTATGACACATAAATTAGTTTTAAAAATGTACTTGTCTTGAAAAAGGCAGATGTTAACAAGTATCTAAATGGGACTACAGTGGTTTTTCAGACATTAAATGTCATCACGCCAAACAAGTAAACACATCTACTCACTTTTACAGCCTCAGTGTGTTTATAATTGAGCTCTTGTAAACTATTCTAACTCAAACTTTCAAGGAAAATGTTTTCACAAAGTTGTCAGAATCTTAATGGTGATGATGTTGAAGTCATGCGACTATTGTAGTTCGTTTATAGCCTACCTTTAGCTTTATACTTCTGGCAAGTTGAGTTCATTTGTGAAGCTTATGATGAAAAAACCATGTAAGATTCATAAACTTTTGTTGGTCACAGAGCTTATTTTCTGCAAATAATGCAAAAGCCAATGGAAAAATCTTATTGGGTTTTTGTTGAGGGCACCAAGGTAATGAACTTTCAGGTTGGCCTTCAAAAATAAGTAATCACTGCAGCACTCTATTTCTAAATTTCTATTGTAATATCTCTAATTCTAGTATTTAGGATGCCATGAAGTTTCGCGCTGATGTTTAGATAGGATCAAAATGGCCCTCAACAGCACAGCAGAGTTTTCAAGCCTGTGAGATATGAGACGTGATGACATTAAGAGCAAAATGGAGACACACAAATCTCCCAGAGAACAAAGCTTAATAAGACAGACCAGAATAAAGTTAAGACATTGGGAAGGCACAAACATAGCGTCAACTCTCCTTGTTGACAGTGCACATGATAGTAGCTCAGTTCTTAATGAAAGCATACTCAGTCCATCTCCGCCTCGAAGGTTGCAGATTGGAGATTTCATCTCGACAAGAAACGGCTGGTAAGGCAGTGCATTTGAGAAGACCGAGAACAGTGCACCATTGCTGACAAATACAAAAAAATAAAATAACATAAAAAAAACATACAGCACCAAACAAGCGACACTAGATAAGCTTCGGGTTACATGACTTGGTAGTGAGATAACTAACCACTACCATAAAGGTCACAGAGCCTGTGGGTTACTGGAAAAACACAGAATGTGCAGCGATATTAAACGTGCAGCTGACTTCTGGTGAGATATGAGTATTGAAACTGCATTAGGGTGCTGACTGAGTCTCTACTGCATAGCTCATGCTAAAGCTGTATCGTTCTGCTATTTCGAGTCAAGTATTGCTTCAATTCAATTCTAATACTTAAAATAATGGAACGGGTATGAATTTTGAATAACAAAGCCATTATACACATCACATTTTCCCTGTCTGTGAAGGAACAATGTAATAACTTAAACCAGCTGAAGCTGGCCTCTCAAGCTGGCAGACAACTGGCTTGAGCCCAGAAGACCAGATCAGGCCAGTTTAAGCTGTTTTTCCTGGTCGGAAAGATATTCAATTTGTCTACAAGGCTTTAGGTGACAATTGTGGCCCTTTTAGACAGTTCACACCAGGTTGAACGTGAACTATAACAAAGTGTCCTCTGTGAACTTAAAGGGGTCCAAAGTGCCACCATAACGTTCTGGGACAAAGGGGACAGAGGAAGGAAGAAATAACATGAACTAGATTTGAGACCAGATTATAAATAGCATGAAAGTGGGACTCCTTTTAAGAAGGAACAGGATGTCTTCGAATTAAATACTAACAGATGATGCTTGTGAAATGCTTCATAAATGGAAACAACAAATGGATTTGAACCAATTTAAGGTGATCAAAACCAAATACTGTTATACTCTATGCACACATTGCCACTTCTTCATTTAGTTAAATCAGACTTGTTGGTAATGCCGAAAAACCAGGTGGGTTTATACCAGGGTCATCATCAACGGGGACGCACCCTCATAATTAGTCACAAGTCCTGTGAATTTAAGTGACGACCCTTCCGAACTTCTTCTCTTTAACATTAGAGGTCTAAGAACTTCACAGACATGTGGTATCGTTGAGGTCGATGCCGTTTGGAGGAAGTCGAAATTTAACTGGTCCAATGCTAGCGCTACATTTATATAAAAAAATATATATATTATTTCTTACCTAAAAGAACAAAAAAAAAAATAATTATCTTCTCTTAAAGCCTTGAGTGATAGTAAGAGGCCAAAAGAGTTCAATTAAATCCTGGTCCAAACACAGACAGCCCAGCAATGCCAAGAGCCAACAACGCAGAGAAATATCAAAGGTCTCATGAAAGAACTTGGGCCAATATTGAAATAAAAATTTGCATCTGACAAATCTGTAAGTGGCATCAAAATATTGAGAGGGAAAAAGAGAAACTATAAAAACAGGAAAGAAAAAATAAGAAAACTAACAAAAAGTGGGAATGTCAGGCTCTTTCTGGAATGCTGTTTTGAAATAAAACATGAGCTTCCTAATGTTTATAATATTTGGTCTAATTGCACTTAAGTCATGATTTCATCCATCTGAAAATGTTCAGTAACTACGAAAAGTGAAACTGCAGCATTTTCTCTTGGCTAATTTGTAAACAGTGTCAACCTTGCCTGTCAGTTTCTCATGAGCCAAAAACCACCAACAAAACTGAATAACTTCAAAACAACACAAACATTTTCCCTTCATTATTAAAAGAAGAAGAAGAAGAAGAAAAACAAAACAATAAAACACATATCTGATTCCCATTAAAGAGTCAGCGTGAATCAATTGAAATTATCTGTGCAATACAAGACCTGCAGTACAAGTTTTAAAAATCACTCGTGGGTAATATTGCCAAGAGAGACAGAACGTTATACTGTACAAGAGTTCACCAATTACAAAAACCAAAGAAGAAACATCAGCACAAATTAGAAACTGTATTAATGAAGCTCTTTCCAGAGAAGAGCTGTTTCGAGATAAGTTTTCAGTTCAACACTGGTCCTAACCAGGTATGATGTGACAAGTTTCCAGTGAATTTGTCCATCCAAACTGAAAGCAAACATGCCTGCGACAAAATCACATCCTGTCAAAACCTATGGAACGAAATTGGACCTTTGAGGTTTTAACAGTGGGCAGAGCTACCGAGCACAATACCACAAAAATAAAAACCGACATGTGAAAGACAAAGCATCCTGTTGCTTAGTGCTTTTTGCAGACGCGACACACTGCAACTCAAGCATGACTTTTATCGCTTGTCTTATTGTGTTATACCTGGTTAGGACACAATGTAAGGGGCCACAATGCAAGATCTCTCTATAAAGTACAAGAGCTGATTCTGAACATCCGAATCAGTGGGTGTTTTAGAAAAGCCCCATTTCGAGGTGTGCCTTCATATTAGTCATCACTAAAGTCAGAAAGAAAACCTACCTAAGGGAAAGAGGTGTTGTTTTAAGGGTAATTGCATGCTTTAAATTAGCTCCTGTAGTAACTGTTAGAATGAGGATTACCACAAAGTAAAACTGCATCATCTTAGAAAATCAAGAGAAGCGTAGGATAAGGTTCAAAACGTCTCTACATACAGACTGCAACTGTTGCACATAGAAAAATTGAAATACAAGGATTAATCTGTTTTGTACGGGATTAAAAAAAACAAAAGAAAACAAGAAAAATGTGTTCTGACACAACTATTGCTTTGATTTTGGTAACTGAGCAGGGTCAGTTCACACCCAACAGCAGTGACTCTACACTTGTGTGTGCTAAACGCTTCCACGGGACGACTTCATTTAACCTGCATGCTTCAGAGCAATAATCCGTTTCCACAGGAACAGGCCGTTCGCAAACAGCTAGAACCTGTTCTGTATTTGGTCTCAGCTTCGCAAGCAGGGCTGATTTTGGCTGACACCACATGTTGTCTCCAGGAAAAGGGCACAACAATGTAGGATTAAATAAAAATAGTTAATAATCAGACTGAAGGATGCTTCCAACCATGAGGTACTATTTAGAGGTGGTTTTTTCTTAGGCCAGCCTTTCTGGGAAATGATAACTCCAATGGGTTGGAGAGGAGAGATCACATTGAAACTGGAATGCAGATTCAGAACCACTGTTGAATCAAAACTAAAAACCTCTGAGGAGTTGTTAATGCAACTGTTAAGATGCATGCTAGACTTCATCTGGAAATAGTTCCTGATTGTAGAAAGATTGTTGGATCAATTGATTGATGTGACGGCGCTGGGCAACTGTTCTCAAACTCCAGACTAGAAAGGATTCCTCAGCAGAAGCACCCTGAGAAGAGGCAGGGAGAGGAGGAGAGTGTAGGAAAGTGAGGGCTAACACACCTCTAGAGAGACACGCATTAAAAACTGTCCAAGTTTTAAGGTCTTAGCCAACAAAAGCCTGGCGGCGCAACAAGGGAAACAGTCAACGTTCAGAGAGAAAGAGCCTGTCTTTTAGGGGAAAAAAAGTTGAGCAATCTATCCTCTTTTGTCCTTCTTTAAAATATATATTTATTATTATTGTAAAGGTTTGTCAAGACTCTATGGCTGTATCCCATTCTTATCCCTGGCCTTTCTGAAATAAACATCTACTCGAGGAACTGCATGATATCTTCGCGCAAGTGATCACTGCCAAACATGATAGTTCACCCACAGGAACACGCAGACGACGCAGGCTTTGGTACGTGATTTACCAGATAAAGCTGCCCGTGCAGATCATTGCGAACGCTGACCATGACCTGACACAAAAGTCCTCTGATCGAGACCAGAACCGAAGAAGGGGGGCGGCAGGGGGAAATCTTCCAATATGTGCAAAATCTCAAACATTCTGAGGCTACATTCTCTCTCCCTCCGACCACACTCCCTCTTTCGCATCCGTTAGCCCAACTGACACTTCGCTCCCATGGACAATCTCTTTTGTCTGCTACTTCCCGGCGTTCGAGCGGCCCTCGATAGAAAGCTTGACCTCCTGAGGGATAAACGATGGCCGAGAGGAGCCAGAGGTGGCAGCAGATGCTAAACTCCCTCCCTCCTCGTGTTTGATGCTGTATCTTTGGAAGCCAGGGGCAGACCAGCGCCTCTGGGACGCCCCTACGGAAGAGGCTCCCGCTCCGGTTCCCAGTGGAGCATGACCCTCAGTGTGCAAATAGTAGTTGCTCTGGCTCCGAGTGTGCTCTGCTGAAGTCCTGTTCGGTCTTGGGGGCACCTCGACATGTCGCGAACCCCCGACCTGCATGGGCTCCTCCTTGTCCCGGTCCCTCTCTCGATGGATACGCTCCATTTTTAATTGGCTTTGTGGCCGAGGGGTGTGCTGGGGCGCAGGGGGGCCCATGGGCTGAGGTGGGGCTCCTGATGTGGAGTTGACTTTGGTGGGAGTCCGGGCCTGAACTTGCTGGGGCGGTTTCTGCTGTGACGTGGCTTGCTGCTGCAGCGTCACAGACACGCAGACATCGCCCACTTGCAGATGGTGGCAGGTGAGGCCGTACAGTTGGGCAGTCCGCTCAGGGCTACAAGACGACCAGCCCTGGCCAAAAACGAAAAACGGGTGTTCGGGGGGAACATCTATAGTCACTTTGCTCTGCTGCTCCCCCACATTGAAATGCAGCGCCACTAGACCGGGCCGCTGTTGACTAGCGCGGATGTCCACCACCATGCTCGAGTCGATCTTCAGCCCGCCGCTCACTTCTGCGCTCCGCACAAAGTCCTGAGTCTGAAGATCTTCTACACGCTTGAGCTCTCCGGTAGCCAACTGGATGATGGCGCCCTTCATGAAGTGCGACGGGCCAGAGGGTGCCAGCAGAGGAGCCTGTGGGAAAGTACCAGTAGGCTGCTGAGAGGGCTGTTGCCCCTGTTGGGGAGGCAGCTCCACCACCGCCCGCTCCGGGAGGTATGCTCCTGCATCCATGGCTTTAGTATATGCAGCGGGAGAAGCAGCGATTGCTGCCGAGGCCACATCGTTGGGTTGGAAATGCTGCTGCTGCTGCTGTTGGTGGTGATGGTAGTCCAGAGGCACAAGAACAGGCTGCCCATTGGCCAAGATAATGGCATGGCCTTGTTGAACGATCTGCTGCTGATGTGCTCTAGATTCAGCTGGATTTGATGCATAAGGTGTTCTGACTTCGCCCTGAGTTTCTCGACCCCTCTGAGAGCTTTGAGACAGATTCAGAGGGACATGTGCTGCTTCCTTGCGACTTGTGCCGTGGACAGGAGAAGCAAGTCGTCCGACCACCTGCTGGACCTGAAAAGGAACAAAATTTAAAGAGTCATTTTATTTTAGAATTTGCACCACCAGCTGGAAAGTGACTGGACTCAGAGCAGATTTTGATATAAATCAAAACAATCTCTGTTGTTTCTGAGTAGTAGTAGCCTGAGTTACTCAATCCTTAACACACCCAAAGAAGAGCTAATAAAGGAAGGAAGTGGTGTAACTGGTGCTGACTCACAAGAACTGCCTCAAAAAAAAAAAGGCAAAATTCTGAAAATGCATTAAGCAGTGATGAAGTAGGAGACATTCACAATACTAATATATGATCCAGCTCCAGTGCAGTGTTGTTACTGTTAACTAAAAAGTCAGTAATTGAAATAAAACTGAAATAAAGTAAAATATAAATTTTAGAAAAATAAACCATAAAACCCTAAACGAAAATTAGAGATGTTGCCCTGAAATCAAGTTTAAGATGGAGAACTAAAATTAAATAAATAAATAAACAAATAAAACAAAAACTGAACTAAAAATAATGTAACACTAAATAGAAATATATAAAAAAAAACTAATAAAAATGACAAAAGCACATGAAATTGCTTGAGCTAAAATTAAATATAAAAATAAAAGCTAATTCAACATATTTCTAAGAAATATAATAATTTATAATAATGCTAAAATAACACTGGCACAGCCAGACCCAAAATCCAGAAAACCTGATTTAAACAAGAAAATAAACAACATAAGATTTTTCATTGTACCCAGCAAATACATTCATTCTAAAATCATTCATCATTTAAAAACAGCAACGTTTTGTTATTTGTTTAATTGGGCTCTCCTCATTTATATATATGGATTAGACAAAGATTTGAATCTCATATATTTGAAAATTTGTGATGCAAAATGAATAATATCAGAAAAACTGCTAGATAAAACATTTTCACTACTGTTTCAAGTGCTGAATTCAAGTTTCCCCATCATTTTTAAACACTTTTCAGCTTTTCTAAGGTGCACTCAAAAGTCATGCGATGTGGCAAATTAAGTCAACATAAAATCAAAACATCACCCTATTTACTTAAATCACTTTCCTGGTGATATAGCTTGCTCTTCCTCTGAAATCACTTCCCCTTTTCAAATAGTTATTTAGGCACTTTTTAGCAAACCATGAGTGAGTCTATGATAGTAAACCATCCTTTCCTCACCTCGAGATCAGTGTCCGGTGTGCTGCTCTGTCCTGGCGACATTCTGCCCTCCGGCCTGCGGCTTTTCAAGCTCTTGTCTTGCTGGGGCTCAGTGGCCTGCAGCAGCCGTGCGCTTCTGGCTGAATATACTGCATCTTGATGGCTCTCCCTGCCTCCGTGCTCTCGGTCCCCTCCATTCACCTCTCTCTCCTGCTCCATGGAGCTGCAGTGCAGGTCTCTTTGCTGTTGGACGCCCCTAACAGTGGGGTGGTAGTACACAGCTCTCGGGCTGAGCTCCCCAGCAGGCAGCATCCCTACAGTCCCGAGCGGCGCTTGTGTCGCCGTTTGCTCAGAAGGGAGCACCAGAGGAACTCCCATCTTGGTGTATGCATGGGTTGAGACCTGCTGCTGCGAAGAGGCAACTCCTTCCTGGATGACTGACGGATACGGAACCAGGTGAGAAACGGAGTGCGGCTGGGAAATAGCAGACTGAGGCGGTATCAAAGGGCTGGGAACGAATCCCGGAGGCACGGCGTAGGGAACCGCAGCCCCGTAGGGAGAACTAACAAACTGCAAGGAGGAGTGAGGGATCTGGGCGTAGCAGAGCGGAGGGTAGGGAGCGCTCGTGTGCTGTAACACTGAGGAGGGAACGGTGTATGCAGGAGAAATGTGGCTAAGAACGGGGTGGAGATTGGTGGGTGAGTAGGTGCCAGCTGGCAGAGCTACTTTATAAAGCATGCTATACTGATCTACGGGAAGCCCAACGAGACCCTCGGCACCCTCCACCCCATAATGCACGCTCGGCTGGGCTCGCACCCATTCGCCACTACCTTCTCCGCTCGCTCCAGAGCTTTGTGAAGATGGGGCATCCTCACCTACTCCTCCTGCACTGCCAATGCTGCCGCTGATGCTACTGCTGTTACTGTTGTTGGTAGAGGTGATGTTGTTGTTGTGGTTAACAGGGAGGTCCCGCTTCTTGGGAGGGAGGCATTCCTGGTTGCGCTCGTGGACTGGCTTCATGGTGATTCGAGTTGAGAATGGGCACTGTTACTGAACAGAGGATGGGACAAAGCCTGGCAGCCGCGGAAATAGCACCACTGGAATCAGCTCTGAAACCCTCCCACTGGCCTCTTCCATCACCTTACCTAAATGCATAAAGAAACCATGTATAAACTAAAAATGTTTGGTCACACTTTATTTTAAGGTCCAATTCTCACCATTAACAAACCATTAACTACGACTGTTGCCTCAAACTCCTAATTTGCTGCTTATTAATAGTTAGTAAGGTAGCTGTTAAAGGGGTCCTAGTATGCTCTTTTACAAAGTCTTGATTTCATTTTGGGATGTACTAGAACATGCTCTCATGTTTGGTGGTTCGAAAAACGCATTATTTTTCACATAATTTACATTATTACAATACCATTCTCCCCAGTCTGGCACAGACGGCTCGATTAGTTCCGGGTTTGATGAAGGCCTGCCTTCCGAAAAACTAAATGTGTTGTGATTGGCGAACAGCTAGGCAGAATGACTAAAAGCAAATTAATTCTCTGCCAGCGGAAGGCGCTGTTGGAGCGGGAGAGAGCGAGGTTTCCCCGGTAACGCTGTACACAAAGCAGAGCTCCGCTCACAAACGCTGCTTTATCAGACATTACATGCAAGATGAAATGAAAATGACATCCAACATTTTCTGAAGTCGGTTTCCTTCAGAAATACAGTGATATAAAAACACCCGCACCGGGTTTCGATTTTGAAACGTGCATTCGAATTTCCGGCGGATTTATTTTCATGATATTCTAATGGGCCAATTTGTGATGTCACAAATACAGGAAAACAACTTTGTAGTCCAAACGAGCCGTTCCTTGTAGTTCTTGAAAAGGGATTTTTTTAAAAAACTAAATATCTCCCTTTGGAGTGGACTTTGAGATTTGTAACTTTGTAGACCTTTTTTATGCCCAAACATACACACTACACACTGACTAAAATTCAAAAAGTGAAAAAGCATAATAGGACCCCTTTAAGTTTAAGTATTGGGTAGGTTTAGGGATGTAGAATATGTGCGTTATAAGTACTAATAAACAGCCAATATGGTAATAATAGGCATGCTAATAAGCAACTAGTTAATAGTGAGAATTGGTCACTCCCTATATTAAAGTGTTACCATATGTTAAATGAATTATGTATAGGCTTGTGCTCAACATATTGGCCAGACCAATAAAACAGCAGGTTTTGAGATTGCTGCATTGGCTGACAGCCTTGTCACATGGATATTGTACTTTTTATATATATTTCAAAATACAATTTATCCATTTTTAGTAAATATTGTGTAAAATATGTGGCATATTTATTAAAGCAATTTTGCAGCAATTTGCAAAAGGACACATTTTCAAATAAGTTATATAACAATTTATATTGCACTTCACAAGGGCAAAGTCTGCGGACAGCGTCACACAGATTTTGCACATTTTCTATATATTTCAAATATTTTTCGTTAATTTGGAGTACATATAGTGTAAAAAAAAGTACCATATTAATAGCAATTTTGCAGCAATATACAAAAATATGTATTATATAGCAATTTAATTTTCATTTCACATTTTTAAAAGACAAGTCTATCAATTGTCAACCAGATTTGTATTGCAGTGTCAGTAGTATATGTGAATAATGAACACTGTGTACTGTGTAGCCTAATCTTTCTCCATGTTACCTGCACCCTGATATCACCGTTTAATTTTTAGTTTGAAAACCTCTGTGTTAGATAACAACAATCAGCATTGAATAAAACCTTTAGATTTATTAGTGTTCGATTCAATTCAGATTATTTGGACAATATACACCTATAACCTAATTTTGCTATTTATTTTGCAAATTAAAAATAAGCATTACATTAAAAAAAATTAAATAAAACACAGAAAATTACAAATGCTGCCTTGACAACAAGATAAGTTTACAATGAAGTACTAAAATTACTAAAACTGAAAGAAAAAATTTATTACATTTAAATAGCAATTTAAAAAACAAAACAAATTAACAAAAATTACAAAAGCGGCACATACCAAACTTTAACATCACAACATTTCGAAGCTGGTTACAAATTGTCAAAGTTGTCCATTGAAAAACATATTGACAACATATTTTTTGAGGCATGATTGTGTCATTTATATTACAGAGCAAAATGTGGAAGTCTGAGTAACGTTAACCACAGACCTTTTTTACTCATCAAATCAAAAGTCACTGTTCTAAAAACCCATTGGAAACTACCGAGGAAATCCACAAACATGCCTTCCAGTTAGGCATAAATGCACTGGCCTAAATATATCAACACAAGCAAGAAAACAAGATATACTACAAAATAAAATCTCCATGACAAATAACATTAAACTTTGTTAATTTTGTAAACTTCGTTTTTCAGATAATCATACAAAATGTAAAATTCACCATATTTTACTTAATTTTATTTTAATCACTAATGTTGACATCATACCCTAAAAAATAAATCAGCTATAATATACTACAACCATTTTATATAAAATAATATTATTTAACCTTGTATTTCACAGGAAAAAAAAAAAAACTAAAAATCACAATAAAAACCAAGAGCAGCAACAGAAATAATAGTTAATAGAATTAGGCATAAAAGATAAAGCACTCAAAATATATTTCTTCCAGGCTAACTGTATTGTGCCTATAATGCTTCTGTGATTTATACACAGTAAATGCAATAAAGAGAAAGAAAATGCACATTCAAGTGCAGAATAGAAAAGGCCTGTGCATGTTCTCTTAAAGAAACAGACACTCATTCTCACACACCTTTGCCAGATCAGAAAATAACCAAAACTGAGAGCCACAATGGCCTGTACATTAAAAATAACTAATTTGTCATTTTTGTGTGTTATTTAAAATTTGGTATATTTCAATCTAAGCATATCTAAAACTTGGTATATATTTTAATCCAAGCATATCTAGTTATGGGTTTAGTGTAGCTTTGATTTAAAGCGCCTGACATAAACACACGACAAACTTTGTTTTGATATGATTAAACAAAATATTCTCCCATAATATAATATAATTGCAAATTTCAGGTGCAATTATTGCCTCGTGTTAAAAGTAGATTTGTGATACTACGTACCAAGTGGATAGAAACGCATTTGCTAATTTATAAATACAGTAATCTCTCGTTTTAGTAGCTAATTTCACAAATCAAACAAAACTCACCGATTTACCAGCAAAAATGAAAAGTTTCTATGAAACGGAAACTTCGCCCTTACCGTGACACAATTAAACTGACACAGAAAAGCGAAAAACATTACAAAGCGCAAATAAGATGTATTTAAACACACAATAAAGCAGATTTCCGTGTTTTGGGTGTCAGTAATGACATCGCGCTGAAGTGAATCGTGGCACAGTGATGTTTTCATGAAGACTCAAGCGTTAGCCAGCAGCTATTAAAGCCTGTAACCTCACTAGCCACACATTTCACGCGAGAAATATCATCATTCGTTTGTATAAAAGAGTTTGGTGCGTTGGTTTCAGTCCGTTAAAGCTGATTTTGTCAGTCGACGCGTGTTTGAAAGTAAAGCAGGAGTAAATGAGAGGCTGGGATTTACACTGGAGCGCCGCTAACGGGCTAATCGCGCTTCCCACAAACTCAAACAGCCGCTTCTCCCACCGGCCCGCGACGAAAACACTCACCTCCGCATAGCATCGTGTAGACGGCCTGCAAAAATACAGACTCTCGGTGGAGCTCGAGCGATAAATCAACGGTTAAATGTGGGCTGGTGATATCTGCCCATTCCAGAGGCCAGCAGACTGAAGCCCAGCGGCGCGCGCTGATGACGTCACGGAGGAGCTGACGCGCGGCGCGTTCGTTGCAGCAGAAATAATTCGTTTTTAGGGATCGCTTATGAGTTGTTTACTGTTTTTCTGGGGTTTATACATATATATTTTATGTATGATATGTTATACAATGTAAACGAATATATTAATGCATTAAAAAATATATTTATGCAATTAACGCAATTCTGAAAGCTGAATAAATTAGCTTTCTATTGATGTTTGGTTTGTTAGGATCGGACTATATTTGGCTGAGATACAACTATTTAAAAATCTGGAATCTGACTGTGCAAAAAATAAAAAATAAAAATATTGAGAAAATCACCTTTAAAGTTGTCCAGATGTAGTTCTTAGCAATGCATATTACTAATCAGAAATTAAGTTTTGATGTATTTGCGATAGGAAATTTACAAAATATCTTCATGGAACATGATTTTTACTTAATATCCTAATTATTTTTTGGCATAAAAGAAAAAATCTTTTACAATGTATTGTTGGCTATTGCTATAAATATACCCGAGCTACTTATGACTGGTTTTGTGCTCCAGGGTCACATATGTTATATATTTTATATTGAAATCAGTCGAAATTCAGTGAACAAGAGTTTCATTGCTTGTTTTTTTCCTTCCATGTTCTGTTTAATATCGATGGAGGGCAATGTTGAGCTGTCACTATATTGGGCCTTGAGGAGACAGACGATTAAAGGGCTTTAGTGCCTTGAAGATAAAAATATCCTTGCTTTACACTGAGATGTTCAGACTTAGAGGCTAAAAACAACAGGACTGATAATACTAATCATGGTTAAGGGATCAGATGTGTTAAGCAAGGCGTTTTCAGTCTTTTAGATGCCAAAGGCTCCCAAATACTAAGACAGCATCTAGATATTTTAGAGTGTAAAGACCTAATTTAAGGGTGAAAAATGATTTTATAAATATGTGTAAAATTATATTTGGAAAATATTTTGTATCTGTTACATTACATTATTAGTTGTAATTAGCCTATTTATTCATCTTTAAATATTTTTATTATTAATTAATTTCTTAATTTAAATTATGTCTTATTGTCTATTTATTTGAAATTTATTATTCAAAATGTATGAATTTATTTAGTTTAATCTTTTTAATTTTTTTTTTTTTTTTAAGTTTAGTTTTGTTTTCACGTTTTGCATTTTTCCACTCTAAACTAACTCAAACCCTTATGTGGAATAAGAACAAGCAACACTTCCTCAAAAATTGCAGCCAAGTTTGATCTAACTCAGATTATTTGGACATATAATATAATATAATATAATATAATATAATATAATATAATATAATATAATATAATATAATATAATATAATATAATATAATATAATATAATAACAAGATATGTGTTGACTGATTAAACGTTTTCAATGATTGGAATAAAAACAAAATATAATTAGATAATATGCAATTAATAATGATATAATTAGATGAAAAACTTAAAATAAAATAAAATAATAAATTATGTTGAAAACTGATAATATGAAAAATAAAGACAAATTAAAATATTAATAATAATATTATAGTGTATAATATTATAGTGTATAATATAATATAATATAATATAATATAATATAATAACAAGATATGTGTTGACTGATTAAACGTTTTCAATGATTGGAATAAAAACAAAATATAATTAGATAATATGCAATTAATAATGATATAATTAGATGAAAAACTTAAAATAAAATAAAATAATAAATTATATTGAAAACTGATAATATGAAAAATAAAGACAAATTAAAATATTAATAATAATATTATAATGTATAATATAATATAATAACAAGATAAGTGTTGACTTATTAAACATTTTAAGTAATTGAAATAAAAATAAAATATAATTATATAATACGCAATTAATAATTATATAATTAGATGAAAAACTTAAAAGAAAATAAAAAAATTATTATATTGAAAACTGATCATATGAAAAATAAAGACAAATTAAAAATATTAATAAGACTATTATAGTGTATAATATAATACAATACAATATAATATAATATAATATAATATAATATAATATAATATAATATAATATAATATAATATAATATAATATAATATAATATAATATAATATAATAACAAGATATGTGTTGACTGATTAAACGTTTTCGATGATTGGAATAAAAAATAAAATATAATTAGATAATATGCAATTAATAATTATTTAATTAGATGAAAACTTAAAACTTAAAAAAAAGAAAAAATTAATTACATTGAAAACTGATAATATGAAAAATAAAGACAAATTAAAAATATTAATAATACTATTATAGTGTATAATATAATATAATATAATATAATATAATATAATATAATATAATATAATATAATATAATATAATATAATATAATATAATATAATATAATATAAACCTGTTTATGCTACAGCACAATAGGTGGCGGTAAAGAATAACTCAAGTTTGCAAACAGCCATACGAGTAAGAAGAAGAAGAAGAAGAAGAAGAAGAAGAAGAAGAAGAGGAAGAGGAAGAGCTGCTGTGTTTGTGAGAAATTGAGTATTCACTGTAATCAAACTCGTGTTGATTCAGTAACTCTTATGTATAAGCAGGCTGTTCGGATCTGTGATATTTGTTCATGTTTAATCAGTAGCTCAGGGATGTTGTAGTGAGCCGGACAGTGTCTTGTTTTAGCTGTTAGCTGCTGAGATGAGCTTTGAGTCATGCTGCTAGATGTGCTTCAGGGATCAGAGGCTGGAGGATTCATTCTCATTCAAGGTAACTCTTTCTAGTCTTCATCACCTTATCTTTCTACAATGTGTTCATTTTATGAGTCGTTGTTTTCAGATACTGTCAGATGCAGCGGGCGCGGACTACTCAAGTGTTTTATTAATGCAGCATTGAAGAGGCAAGTTTCTGTCTGCTTCTGTTTTGTTTTAATTGTGTTGTTACACTTTGTATAATGTTTGATTTGTTCTTGATCTTTTAAAGGGGCGAGGACGTACATGTGCTGGGATTTGAGAGCCCTGAAACAGAAGTGTGTGCTGGTTTGGACAGGAGCTGTGTGCAAAAGTGAGTTCAGTAAAATAAAAAATAAAAAGTACTCTTGATTTGTGACTTCAGACATGCTTTCATGGTGAAACCTGAAAGCTCATAACATCATATGTGTGGCAGTTAAATTGTTCTGACAGTGTGTAATTTAGCATGCACTTAAATCTAATTTTTTTAAATATTAAATAAACTTAATGTTAATTATTATGGTGCAGTAGATTCCAGCTGGTTTTGCTTCAAGAGTGATGACAGAATGCCACACCAAAACAGTTTATGTAGAAGTAAACTTTTTTTTTTATGTAAAATTTTTTTTGATAAGTGCATAAACAACAGCAGAAGTAGTATTCATATGATTTGTATTATTATATTTGAATAATATTAGCCATAGTATCAAGTGACTGAAGAGTCTGTGCCAATATATGCACAAGTCAACAAGTTATTTTGCTTCCTTAGCAGAAGTGTTATATTTTATTATTATTGATATTAGTCATAGTATATCAAGTGACTGATTAATTTGTGGCAAAATATGCACAGACTTTGACTCAATAAAACTTGTCTGGTTGGTTTGCTACCATAACTATGCACAATATTTTAAATTACTTTTAATTATTTGCATTTACAGTTGTTTTTCCCTGATGTTTATTAACAAATTTTGTAAGTGCACAAACAACAGTAGAAGTATTATATTGTATTAATATCTGCCATAGTATCAAAAGAATCTTTGCCAAAATATGTAATAGCTAGTTATTTATATATTTATTTTAATTTATTTGGGCAAAATATGCACACCTTTAAAATAAAAATTGGTGGTATGTCTGGTTATTTTGCTAATACATTTTATTTACATTTGCCATTATTTTTCATGCTGTTTATTAACATATATTTTAGGTAAGTGTTTAAACAACAGCAAAAGTACTAGATTTTATTGATATTAGCCATATTATCATGTGACTAAATAATACATTTATGGCAGCGGCTATTTGCAATAAGTGTAAATAGCAATTAAATGCTACTTACACTAAGTGAAAATAGCAGTATTTTTTTTTTAGCGATATTCTATTTACACTAAGGGCAAACAGCTATAGATTCTATTTACACTGTTAAAATAGCAGTATTTTTTTTTTTTTTAGCGATATTCTATTTACACTAAGGGCAAACAGCTATAGATTCTATTTACACTGTTAAAATAGCAGGATTTTTTCGCTATTCATACTACTTATTGCAAATAGTGGCAATTATTTGCACCTCAGTATTGTAGTACATTATAAAACAGTGTGCAATAATAATGTATTGAGTGTAAATTATAATTTTAATTCAAATTATTAAATGGATGCCACCTTATTGTGACAATAAAACCCTCCCTAACCCTACCCTATACTTTATTTTCAACTTTTTGATTATTTCCGATGTGATATGAGATTTGAAAAGAGAGAAAAAAAGTTCGGCAAAAGGCAGGTTTGAACCCGGGTCAAATAGACTACGGTACACGCTTTACCTTCTACACCACTAAAGCTGATGTTCGGTGGCCGTCTTTTGTAGTGTTGACTAGCCCAATCACACGTTGGTGGGCGGAGTTAGTGTAAACGGCCTCTGCCAACAAAGTGTAAATAGACACTTTTTATTATTTGGATTTGCCATTATTTTTCCTGTTGTTTATTCAAACAAATATAGCAAATTTATCATATTTTGTAATTATAAATGATTAATATTAATAATAGCCATAGTATCTAATGACTGATTTGTGCCAAAATATACACAGCCTTTGACAGAAAAAGAAAAAAAATTGATAAGCCTGGTTATTTTGCTACAGTAAAAGTATTAGATTTTAGCCATATTATCAAGTGACTGAATAATATAGGTATAATAATATAGGCCAAAATATATTATTCAGCCTTTGATATCAAACTTTAAGTTGATAATTCTGGTTGTTTTGCTTCTTTAACTATGTATGATATTATTAGTTACTTTTTATTAGTTGCATTTGCCATTGTTTCCCCTTCTGTCTGCAGCCTATCAGGACAGACCTGCAGCTTATTTTAGAGTCACTGCACACAATTTGAGAACAACTTACAGTGGTGGCCAAAATGATTAGCACACTAGTATTTTTTTCACCAACTACAAAATGGTTTGAAGTCAGTTATTTCTATGTTTTGCTGTAGTGTGTAGAAACCTTCCTGCAAAGCTCCTAAAAAAACGATGTGCAAGTGCACCGAGGGCAAAAGCTGCTTTAAACGTAAAGGATGGTCACACCAAATGTTGATTTCATTTAGTTAATAGAAGTTAACTGATAAAGAAAATCTATTTAAGACATTATTTTTGACAGGATCCTCATTTTACAGCATTAAAGTGCCTAAAACCTTTAACAGTACTGTAAGCTTTGCAGGTTTCTTGAAGCATCTTGGAGACGTTGTTCTCCACAGTTCTTCTGGATTTAGTCTCGGTTTGTTCTGTTTCTTCATGTCATTCCAGACAGACTGATGATGATCAGATCAACAAAAATCTCACTGGATTAGTACAATTAATGTTAAAATGAATGTTTGGAAATGTAAACTGATATTTCCTACTGACACACTACAGCAAAACATAGAAATAACTGACTTAAACCATTTTGTAGCTGGTGAAAAAAATACTAGTGTTCTAATCATTTTGGCCACCAATGTATCCACTTTTTTCTTCAATGTGGAAGTAAGCCTATGGGCGAGACTTCCGGTTCATTAGCCGCTGTAGGGAAATAATGAGAAGAATCACAACGTGCAGTAAACGGTAAAACTGTTTGCACTACAAACCAGTGTGTTCATAAGATAACACATTAAAATAATATGGTAAGACACACCAATTTTCAATATCAAGCAGCAAAACGAGCTGTTTTGTACACCTAAAAATGGATGAGACCGGAAGCTAGACCCATAGAATTTACAAATAGCCACGCCCATTTTTAAGGCAAGAAAAAGGTGGATAGTTGATGCCACTGAAATGCTTTATCTGATCTGTTTAAAGGCTTCATTTTCATAAGGGTTTCCCTGATCCTCTCGGCTGGACGTGCAGATCATCTTTCACCGTCGAGCGGTTCGCTTCTCAACACATAACTCAGCTCATCAAAGACGCGCAGCAAGCCAAAGCATCAGTACTTGTTGTTGACTCTCTCTCATTGGTTTTGAGACATCATGACCCTCTTGTCTTCTCTCAGACACTTCAAGAGCTCAGGAAAGGTGAAACGTTTTGCCCGTGAAACACTTTCACAAACTGTGTTGCTTCTATAAATACTGGCTTTTGATTGTTGACATTTTAGATTTGGGAAAAAATGCTTGTTTGTTTGTTTTTTCCACTGACCACTAGGAGGAGTTATTAAAACTATCATCGGTCTCCTGCATTCAGACTTGCATCAGCAAGGCATCGTGGGTATTGTGTGCTACTTAGCCAGTACTGTTATCTCTGTGGCACCTGCAAACGATGAACGCCATTCTGTGGCAAAGACCACAAGACGCACAAAGTCAGGCAAAGTCATGCAAGAGGTAAGATATGTGACCCTGGAGCACAAAAGCAGTCATAAGTTGCACGGGTATATTTGTAGCAATAGCCAACAATACATTTTATGGGTCAAAATGATAAATTTTTCTTTTATGCCAAAAATCATTAGGATATTAAGTAGTGCTGTCAAACGATTAATCGTGATTAATCACATCCAAAATAAAAGTTTTTGTTTACATAATATATGTATGTGGACTGTGTATATTTATGTATGTATACATACTCACATACAGCATATATTTTGGAAATATTTACATGACAGTGTATATATATATATATATATATATATATATATATATATATATATATATATATATATATATATATATATATATAATTTTTTTTTCTTATATTATATTATTTATATATAAATATATTTAATACATTAACAAAACATATTTTTCTTAAATATATACATGCATGTTTTGACACTAATATTAAGTAAAGATCATGTTCCATGATATTTTGTAAATTTCCTACCGTAAATATATCAAAACTTAATTTTTGATTAGTAATATGCATTGCTAAGAACTTCATTTGGACAACTTTAAAGGCTATTTTATCAATATTTCGATTTTTTTTTTCACCCTCCGATTCCAGATTTTCAAATAGTTGTATCTCAGCCCAATATTGTCCTATCATAACAAACCATGGAAAGCTTATTTATTCAGCTTTTAGATGGTGTATAAATCTCAGTTTTTGTGGTTTTGTGCTCTTGGGTCACATATGAGGTTTTAGTCTGAATAAACATGATATTATAAACAGATGATCTGGGAAATCATTTTATAGGAAGAGTATTTCAGCGTGTCCGAGGAAGCAACTCTTTCAGTACAGGCCAAACCACGTCAGCCTGGACATGTACAGAAAGAGCAAGATGTGTCTGAGGTGAGCAAAGCTGCTTTGGTTTTTAGCACCTTCAGCTGGAGGTTTTGCAGTCTAACTGTTTGTCTTTTATTGTGATCTGATCAGGCTGATCCAACATCAAACCTGACTTTCAATCTACGTCTGTCTGAGGAGGAGAGAAAAGCTAAGGAGAAAGTGGCACTGCCGTTTGTATTTAGCCAAGAAAAGTAAGAGACCTCAATTCTTGTAAATGCTGTTTTAGTATTATTTTTATACTATTACAGTTGTATTAATATTTTAAATTCTCTTTTTTTTCAGTTTTCTTTTTTAATTTTATGTGCTTTTGTAATATTTTTTTTTATATTTCAGTTTAGCTTTTATTTCAGTTTTAGAGCTCAGTTGTTGTAAACAGTGTTGTTTTTGTATTATTATTTACTATTACAGTTTTTTTATTAATATTTTGAATTCCCTTTTATTTTTAGTTTTCATTATAATTTCAGATGAAATTTTAGTAATTTTATGTGCTTTTGTAATAGTTTTAGGATTTGTAATGTTTCAGTTTAGCTTTTATTTTAGACCTCAGTTGCTGTAAACAGTGTTGTATTAGTATTATTGATGTATGTTTATAGTTTTTATTAATAATTTGAATTTGCTTTTCAATTTTTTTATTTTCAGTTTTCATTTTAATTTTAGTTTGTTTTAGTATTTTATATGCTTTTGTCATTTTTATTAGCTTTCTTTTTTGTACTTCTGTTTAGCTTTAATTTCATTTCAATTTTAGACCTCAACTGTTGTAAACAGTGATATTTTAGTATTATATATTATTATAGTTTTTATTCATATTTTGAATTTGCTTTTCTTTTTTTCTTTTTCATTTTAATTTTAGTTGAAGTTTTACTACTTTTACATGCTTATGTCATTTTTTAGCTTTAGTTTTTTTAAAAAAATATATATTTCTAATTAGCTTTAATTTTATTTCAGTTAAGTATTTTATTTCAGTTAGTCGCCAGGGCAACATTTCTAATTAAGTTAAATTTTTTAATATTTAATTTTAATATTAATAGTATTTAATATTGTTTATTAAGTAAATATTATTAAATTAATATTTTAATAATATTTATAATAATTTTGTAACATTTAGATTTTATTTCACTTTATTTCAGTTAATGAAAAAATATATTTTTAATACTTTGTTTTATTCAACAATAGCGACACTGGTTGTAAATAATAATTTTATATAAAACTTATTATATATAAAAGATCTAAAAGAATCTTTCATGCTGCAATCTGTTTTTTCCCCTGCAGAAAATCAGCTCTTCTGAGGCCGACTCCTGGCTCCGGGAGGATCATGTACGAGCCTGATGCCAACGACGACTTTGACGAGGAGGATCCAGATGATGATCTTGATGTGTGAATGAAGACAGCCCACATCATGACCTAAATCTGTGAATGTCAGATCCATCTTTATAAATATATTTATCATTCTTTATTTTTTATGACTCATGTAGCCTGTGGCTGTCTGTTGTTTATCAGCTATTACGAGGCCAGGTTTGAGAACAGATATGAATTGATGAACCACTGTTCTTAGTAATGTCATGCAGTTTTTGTATTGGTAGAAAAATTGGAGGATTAAAAAAAGCACTTGTTGGAAAATATTTTAAGTCTTGATTAAGATCATTATTGACGTATTACTTGGCTAATATTGTTCAGTTTTTATACATGTAGACATGGAGGGGCAACTTTCTCTTATTGGTTGAGATCTTAACCAAAGCTTCCCAAACCTTGTCCCATGTGAAGTCAGACATGATGCTCCAAACAAAATAAATTACAATAAATGATCAATAAAATTTATATTAAAAGTCAACTATGCATACAAATTTTACACATTTTATTTCAAGTTTTCACCTACTTAAATGCATAGTTCACCCTAAAATGTAAATTAAGTCATGTTGACGGTAGCCGTTGACTTCCATAGTAAGGAAAAAATACTATGGAAGTCAATGGTTATCTTCAACTGTTTGGTTACCAGCCCAGAATTCTTCAAAATATCTTCTTTTGCGCTCAACAGAAGAAAGAAATTCTTATTTGGAACAATATGGAACAACAAGTGAATAACTTGCTCTTAACGATGTAACATGCAGTAAGGGCTACTGAACGAATCTTTCTGGTGAACAAATCCGAAAGATTTGATTCTAATGTGTTGAATCATCACTCACTGTTGTTCATCGAATTTTTGCAAATGAAATCCATTCATTTTAATAGGAGTCAACATGACTGGGACTTTCGCGTGAGGACGTAAATTTAGCTAATTTTCCAATTGGTAATGCAAATTCACTGCACTGACCAACAGAAAGCTTCTTGTTTTGAAAGTAATTTTTGTGTAAAATAGCCAACTGCTGGTGTAACGATGTAACATGCAGAAAGGGCTAGTGAATGAATCTTTTTGGTGAACAAATTCAAAAGTCGATTCATCGCTTATGAGTCATTCATTACTTACCGTTGTTCTGTGAATTTTCCCGGACAAAATCCAGTCATTTTAATATGCATCCACATGACTGGAGATTTGACATAAGGGCAAAATTTTCAAAAATTTTTCTATTGATCATGTGAATTTCTGGCACTGACAAACAGAAAGCTGCTTGGTTTGAAAGTGATTTTTGTGTGAGAGAACGCAGAAAAAGTCACTTATCGCCGACTACTGAGACATGACATGAGAGGAGAAAGAACTGCTGAACGAATCTTTTTAATGAACGAATCTAGAAGATTTGAGTCATTGAGATGAATCAAAAACAAATCTGTTGTTTATTATTATGGGGAATTTAATATAGATTTTTTCTGACCAAATCATTTTAATTATCAAAGAACCACCACTGTATTCAGTAAAAGAAATTAACATTTACATTTAGTCATTTAGCAGACGCTTTTATCCAAAGCAACTTACAAATGAGGACAATAGAAGCAATCAGAATCAACAAAAGTCAAAAGAGCAATAATATGCAAGTGCTATGACAAGTCTCAGTTAGCCTATAATGCAGTACGTGTAGCAAGGTTTTTTCTGTTTAATTATATACAGTAATAAAAAGAAAACAAATAGAATATATAGAGAACAGCAAAAGCTAGGCCCTTTTTTGTTTCTTTGTTTTTTTGTGTGTGTGTTTGATAGAAAACATGCAGTCAGAAAACAGTTTAAAAAAAGATTTTTTAAAATAAAAAGTAAAGTAGTGCTGTCAAACGATTAATCGCATCCAAAATAAGTTTTTGTTTACATAATGAGTGTGTACTGTGTATATTTATGTAGCCTATATATAAATGCAAACACGTATATATGTAAGAAAAATATGCTGTTACATATTAATTATATTTATATATAATATAAAAAATAATAGAAATATATAAATGTATATACATGTAAATATTTTCTATATATATATATATATATATATAGAAAATATTTACATATATATATATATATATATATATATATATATATATATATATATATATATATATATATATATATATACACACACACTGTGTGTGTATTTATATATACATAAATAAATAAACACAGTACGCATATATACATACATATACATATATTATGTAAACAAAAACTTTTATTTTGGATGCGATTAATCCTTTGACAGCACTAAAAAAACAAATAGATAAAATAGAATTAGAATAGAGAGTGCTAGAGTGAGAGGGTCAAATAAATTACATGACACGATTTTTTTTAAATTATATAATAGATAAAAAGAAAACAAATAGAATATATAAAGAATAGAGAAAGCTAGTGTTAAAGGTCTTTTTGTTTGTTTGTTTTTTTTATAGAAAACAAGCAGTTAGAAAACAAAGTTTAAAAATAGAAAAAGTTTAAAAATTGTTTTTTTTTAAATAAAAAAATTAAACAGATAAAATAGAATTAGAATAGAGAGTGCTAGAGGGTCAAATAAATTAAATGACAAGAAAAACAGCGCGCTGTAAATATAAATTGATTAGTTTGAGCCGACTCCGTTTGAAATCCTCCGCGGCCACGTGAGCACAAACTTTATTTCCCTTCGCGGAAGTGACGTCAGGGAAGCGATGGCGGCCAGCGCAGCTTTACCGAGTTGGCTTTAAACTGTTCTCAGAGGTGAGGGATCGTACGCCTTTTCTTTTGGCTTTCTCAGAGGTTCTCCGAAAGAGGCACAGAAAGCGCACAGTGCTCTTAAGGCTGCAGCAGATGGGCTTTGGGCAGAACAGAGGCATTTGTTCGGCTCTCGGCTCGGTTTGATCAGCTTAGCCCGCGAGCATCTGAAGACTTCACCGAGCCGAGCAGAGAAACTAACGTTACCTCGACATTCACCGAGTCATAGTGTTTGAGATCGCTGCACTGCTGCGCCCTCCACGCGTCGATCTGAAGCCTGCCGCGAGGCTCGGGGTGAAGCTGTGAATGGTCGGCAGGCTGTTGTTTCCACAGGTGTGTTGTGTTGTGTTGTGTTGTGGCGGACTCTGCGGTGATGGTTGACGTGCTGAAGACGCGCCAGTGTCTGCTCGGTGTGCGCGCTTTCCTCGGCGTCACCTCCAGATTATGGAGCTTCTTCTTATACATCCTCAGGAAGCACATAAGAACGGTGAGTCGCCTAAAAGCGTGACTTTTACACCTCTGAGCAACTTTCCTTGCGTGACATGACACTGAACTTTCACGCAGGTGTCTAAAAACCTGTCTGTGTTATTAAACCGGCTAGGTTTGATTAGTTTATTCTCAATCTTTCTGAAACACACCCACGTGAAACAATAAATTAATAGTGTTTTTGAACCATACTAGAGTAAAGTGTATTATACTGTGTATATTATAGTATTCACAACACTTTGTTAATGAATGCTACAGCATAATGTAGTATTAATTATAGTGAACTAATAAATACTGTAGTATACTCTAGTTTTTACTGCAGTAAACTAGTGTATTGTAGTATAATATAGTGTATTGTATATATAATATGTTTATATAGTTGTTATATTACCACAGCAGCTATAGAATTACCACAACAAATTAATTCAAGTACTTCACTATAGTATGGTTCAAAAACACTGTAGTATTTTTTTCTTGTTGGTATGTATCCTTTAACCTTTTGGGTCTCCGTTAAGACCAGTTTTAGTTGTCAACTGCACAGCTAGAGAAGAGCTATGACTTTGCTGGTTATGAATAATATGCTGCACTGATTTCAGTAAACACACACTGGCATTTACAAACTCTTGACAGCAGGTTTGTCAGCTTCTAAAATGAGTTAATGTGACACTTTGCTGTGAGCCTAAAGTGTTAATGAACGGTCAAGCATTTACCATTAGTGTATAATAAAACTTGCCACCTTAAATTAACATAAGTTAGACACACAAATTAGACAGTTTTACTGTGGAGCAAATTCAGGGTAAGATGTGACTTGGTACCAAAATTTATATTTTTTTAGTATATTTAATAAGTTTATTTACAACCAGTAAATAATTTACCAAAAATAAAACTATTGAAATAAATTCTAAATATTAGATGTTAAATGTTAGAAATGTTGGCTTGACAGCTAACTGAAATAAAATAAGTCTAAATACTAAAATTAACTAAACTATTGTATTATATTATTGAGCATTTTAAGTGAACTCACTTAAAGAGTTTAGTATAATTTTGCCTGAAAAAGTTTTAGAATTTTTATCATATGTTTATGTAAAAAAAATCTTGTGTAATATAACTTGTATTCGTTTATTTGCTGGTTTTTATTGCATTTGTTATACTTGTATTTTTTAAATTGTTTATGCCTTGAAAATGGCTTAAGATGCTGACATGGCATTAAATAAACAATATACTAATACTTTATTTAGCATTTTACTGTAAGCCTAAAACAATAATGATCAGGGTAAAATAAGTTTAAAATATGTCTTGGCATAATTTTTTTTTTAAATAATATAATATTAATAAATAATATTATAAATATATTTAGAATTTAAAAGTAAATTTATAACTAATTAATATTATAATTACAATATAATATGTGAATATCCAATAGGTCATTGTTTTTCCGAATTAGCTGATAACCGTGTCACATGCTTTAGCTCAGAGTATGTATAAACTTGAGTTTGAAAAACAGGCTGTAATCCCACTGTGCACGACAGGCTTTGGCAATCCAGTTGTATAATAATCTTTAAGATGATCATTAAGACACAATTATAAAGGCATTACTTGTCTGGGACTCTAATATGGGAGCTGGAGTAGCAGTCACGCAGGCATCGGGTCGGTTCAGCTTGATCCGACATTATGAATGAGTCCTTATTGAGGCCTAAATCAAGTTGAGAATAAACAGCCCCCTTTTCAAAGTCACCCTGGCAGTTTCAGTCGGCTGTGCTCTCCCAAGTTCCGCTGACACTTTTAGACAGCTGGGAGGGCTAAAGATAGCTCAGAAGAGAGGGATTTGGAGAAAGAGAGGAAGAGTCTCCACATTGTGGTGAGCGGTGGACCGAGGCGGAGGGTCTCGGACCTCTTAAAGGGAAAGCCGTCTGAGGTTCATTCCAGATGGTTGCGTATTTGAGTAAGCTGCTAATTGACCAGTTGTGAAATGGGCAACTCCAAAACAGCTCTTACGCTCGTTTTTATTAATTCAGGGTTCCCACTGTTACAGACAACCTGGAATTAAGTTGTCAAACTTTTTAGTAACACACTAGCCATAGCAATTTCTGTAGTTAATATAAATGATCAACCACTATAAATAAAAGCTAATAAATATTTGTATTGTTTTATTGTATTATGTAGTGTTAAATACACTAGTCAACATTTGAAGTGGATCAAAACCTTTCATCAAAGTTATCATGAAACCTAAACCAAAATACATTCTTGTCTTAGGACAACTTTTTTGATCCTCTTCAAATGTTGACTACTGTATTTAATAGCAATTATTTAAATGTCCATAGTAATGCTTAACCAGTACATTATTGTTGTTGTTATTCGTTTGTTTTTTTGGTTGATGCCATCTTGTATCCTGATATCTGGAGTCAGAAGCACCCTAATGCCAATATATCAGTTTAATAATTTAATAAAAAATTAAAAAGACTTATTAAAAACACAAATATTTATAATTAATATGAATTAAATATAAACTTCTAAACATTTGTAAATATTTATAGTAACAAAAATTAAAATGTCAATAGTAAATATTATCAACTAATATTTATTATTATTATTATTATTATTGATTTTTATTGATTGATTTCCTGATATCTAGTGAGCAGTCCAGATATAAGTCATATTTAGATTAGATCAGGTCAAAATTTTAATTAAAATATTAAGTATGTATAAGTTAATATATTTCAATATATATTTATATCTTTAAATATATATCTATGGATCTACATCTTTAAATATATGTGTGTATGTGTGTGTATACATTATATATATGTATACACACACACACACACACACACACATTTAGCAGATGCTTTTATCCAAAGCGACTTACAAATGAGGACAATGGAAGCAATCAAAATCAACAAAAGAGCAATGATATGCAAGTGCTATAACAAGTCTCAACTTAGTGCAGTACATGTAGCAAGTTTTTTTTTTTTTTTTTTATATTGTATAATAAATAAAAAGAAAACAGAATAGAGCAAACTGGTGTTAGAGGCCTTTTTTGCTTTTGTAAATTGTATAATAAAAAGAAAACAAATAGATACAATACAAAAAGATTAGAGAAGCTAGTGTTTGTTTGTTTTTTTTTTTTTTTAAGAAAACAAGTAGTTAGTAAATAAATAGAGTGCAAGTCCAAAAGGGACACTTTTTTTATTTTTTATTTTTTTATTTTTTTTTAGAGAGAATAGAATTAGAATAGAGAGTGCTAGAGTTAGAGGGTCAAACAAAGATGGAAGAGATGTTTTTAGCTGATTCTTGATATATAGCCTATATATAATTATTTATATATATGTGTATATATATATATTTTTTTTTTGACAGTAATTGGAATAATCCCTCAAGTGGTCAGTTATGGATTGTATTTTTATTTACTGGAAGGGTTTTTTTTTTTTTCCCCATCTAAATTCTGGATCATGTAGTGTGATGTTCAAACGTCCTTTATTCACTTGTTTTTAGAGACTAGTGGGTTGTTAAAAGTTATGAATTTGTTCAAATGTAAAACCAGTATAGCATGCTAAATAAACTGTAAAAGGTGTGTTCATTGTATTCTTCTTTATAATGCATGTTTCATGCACCGTGGTGTACTGAGGTGGCTGTTTCCTGTTTTGTCTCCTTCCTGTTTTAGATAATCCAGTATCAAACAGTGCGATATGACATCTTACCATTGTCACCCATTTCCAGAAACAGACTCAGTGAGTATTTCTTATCTTCTCCTCAAGTTAAAAGTTGCCATAAGACAACAGAAAGCCTGATCTGAGTGTGAGTTGTCTTGCAGTGTTGCGCTTGTGTGCAGTGTTTTCATATGCTGATTTCCACTGAGTAAGATGTGAGTTTGTATTTCTGTTCAGACACCGTGAAGCGAAAGATCTTAGTTTTAGATCTCGACGAGACGTTGATCCACTCGCATCACGATGGAGTTCTCAGACCTACAGTGCGGCCTGGTACCCCGCCAGACTTCATCCTCAAAGTAAGGGTTGTTTTTATTTGCAGCATTAAAAATGCACATCTGTGAACAAAGGTTACCACGCTCAGTGAAAACCTGGAAATATCAGTTATTATGATTCTAGGCCAGGGTAATTCTTGGAAATTTCTGTTTTTCCTTTATGCTTAGATCTTAAAATATTTCATCAGCTAGCAGTTGCTCTTATAAAATAAAATAAATTCATTCATTCATTCATTCCTTATTATAATAATAATAACTATTGTTATGATTATTATAATTATCATTAATAATGGTATTATTGGATACAAATATTATACTATATTATAATTAAAATATTATAATAGTAGTAATAATAATGTAATTACTATAATTTATTTTCAAAAATAGTACACTAAAAACTATAATATTAAAATATAATCATAGATATATAATAGTAATAGTATTATTTATTATATTACAATATGATAAGGATTATCAACATTAATGTAATTATCAATGCTATTATAGTATCTTAATATTGTTTTTTTTAATATAAATGACAATATGATGTTTTTATTAAAAACAATCTAATTTTAAAATGCTATAATAATATTAATAAAATATGATAAGAGTAATTAATAATAATCAGAATCAGAATGAGCTTTATTGCCAGGTATGTTTATACATACGAGGAATTTGTTTTAGTGAAGAAAGCCCCACAGTGCAACAGAATGACAGGACACCGATAATAAAAAGAATAATATACAAAATAGACAATGTGCAAAATAGCAAAAACACAATATACAAAATAGACAATAATGGGAACACTTTACAATAAGATCCCATTAGTTAACATGAACTAACAATGAGCAATACATTTATTACAGTATTTATTCATCTTTGTTAACTCTACACACAAAACCACAAAACACACACACAAAATACAAAACGTCACGCACATCTTGCAAAAGCAAACAAGCAATTAAAAAAAAAAACTGTAATAAAAATACAACTGCGTATTGTTAGCTCATGCTCGGATCCATTAAATAATATAAACAAATACAACTTTTGATTTTATTACTGTATTAGTAAATGCTGAAATTAACATTTACTAAGATTAATAAATGCTTTAGAAGTATTTTATTCATTGTTAGTTCATGTTAACTAATGTAGTTAACTAATATTAACAAATGTAAACTTATTGTGAAGTGTTACAATAATATTAATAATGCATTATTATTAGGTAGCAGTATTGTATTATTAGTTAAAAAAAAAAAAAAACATTCAATGTCTTTTTTTCATTTTTCTCATAAAAACTGTTGTTGTTTATCAGGTGGTAATAGACAAACACCCGGTCAGATTCTTTGTGCATAAAAGGCCGCATGTGGACTTCTTCCTGGAGGTGGTCAGTCAGTGGTATGAGTTAGTAGTGTTCACTGCTAGTATGGAGATCTATGGGTCTGCAGTAGCTGATAAGCTGGATAACAACAAGGGAATCCTGAAAAGAAGATACTATAGACAGGTAACCACTGAAACTCTTGACGTTTCATTTTGCGTTAACATTTGCCATGAGAAGAATGAAAATGGAAGAAATTGATAAAGGATATGCAGTTTATGTTTTGTCGTCTTTTTGTGTTGTCTTTATCTTGTGCAGCACTGTACGCTGGATTCAGGTAGTTATATTAAAGACCTGTCTGTTGTACATGATGACTTATCAAGTATAGTCATTCTTGACAACTCGCCGGGAGCATATCGCAGTCATCCAGGTAAGACTAAACCTGATTTCAGCAGCACACTGTAGTGTGTAGCGCTGCTTTTGCAGGATTAGCGTGTGTGTGTGTGAGCGGTTGTCTAGCTGGTTTCTCTGCATGATGTGCTCATGTACTTCAGGCCTTTTCACCCTCAACATGTTTATTATGTTCACATCAATCACAGCAATGTGAACCATAAGCAAACATCAGATTTAATACAGGATTTATATATTATATTTATGTAGTCATATAAAGACAACTTTACAGAATCCAATTAGTTTAGATAAAAATGAGCTCCCTATTAATTTTACTCTGAAATGCATCACTTTATGGAAGTAAATTATAATGCTGCCTTTAAAAGTATTGATCACAAATGCATATAATGAATCTAATGTTGAGAACATCTGAGCTATAGGTTGCAAATCTGCTTCAAGGGTCATGAAACTGATCATGGAGATCAATTCAGCGGCAAAAGTTTTTTTCAATTCACATCCTATTTTATTCTTGGCAGTAAATTAATTTATCATGATTATCAGGAATGACGTAATAGAATATGATCTTTGAAGAAGCTGAACAACAGATTTTAATAGTATCAAAAAAAAAACTTCAATTTGGAGAGGGAAGAGAGGAGACACCAACAATGGCTCTGATTAAGTCGGTTGTATTTTACACTCAATTTTACTCAATTCTACAATTGACGTACAAGCCTCAGGTTCCCCCAAATGCACACTGCAGTTCACTATTGCATGCAACAAACAAACAAATATGGGTTTGAAAGCTCACAGCATGTTACACAAATAAACACATCTTGTGATAACTGTAATTTATTGCACAAATAAAACCATTTGTACTCTGCATTGAAAATATATACAGGGTTTCTGCAGGTCTTAAAAAAAATCTTAATTTACCCTTCCACAAATTAAGGCTTTAAAAAGGCCTGAAACCAAAGCAGAAAGTCTTAAAATCATAAAGTTATCAATGTTGCATGCACTGCAATAAGCAAATATCTTCAAATAGCTAAACATTGTTAAACCAAGATATGCATAAAAATGCATGAAATAAGAATGAAAACCTGCTTTCTCTTTGAATTAAGGTTTTCTGAGCCCATTCGCAAATATTTGTTCTGGTTTTAATCATAAACTCACTTAATTTTGATAAATTTCTCAGAAAACAAGACTTATATCATTTTGCATCCATCTTTATTTAAGAATCTTTAGACACCAATAAAGACAAAAAATACTGAGGAAGAACATCAGGTTTTTGCAGTGTGTCATCAGAAGGTTATCTACATCATAGCTGAGCTTTTTTTTCAATATGCTAATACAACTCACTATGATTCCTACTAGACATTTACATTTAGAGAACATATTGACATATTTTGCCGATTTATTCTTTCAATGTTCTTTAATTTAAAAAAAGGTCTAGAAAAAGGCTTAAATTTACCTGCAGAAACCTTAGAATATGAAAGCACTTTTGCATTTTGAATACATTTTAAAAACATTTTAGGTGTTTATACCAAGAAGCTCTAAAGAGCAGTTACACTCACAGTATGGATGGATTTCATATGTCAGAGACTAAAGGTCTGTCGAAGAGAACTGTTTTCTCCTACAATTAAAATTAATTAATGCTAACACTAGGTATGTTTACATGCACTAATTTTTGTCCGTCAGAATGAATCTAATCCGATTTTATATTCTGAAAGTTCTCTTTATATGAAGCATTGCAGTCCGATTCACATATTTGTTTATATATTCCAAACAAAATCTCAGCGGATGCATTTAGCACCCAGTCACCACATTCAGAACTGGAGGAAGACACTGCGCATATAATGCCTTGACATGTCTAAAAAACAAAACTGACATGCATGTCAGAAGAGCTTTTTGAGCAAATATTTATGAACTTTCCAGTGTGTGTGACGAGTATTTACAAAGACATAAGGCATAAGTAAACATACGCATGTTCATGTGACGTAAAACCTATGTAAACATGCGGATCACAGCCCTGTACTGGGTTTTTTTTAAATCCGACTGAGAAAATGGTCCGATTCAAGCATTTGCATGCTCAATTTTTTTTCCTGTTGATTATTCCAGGTCTACACCATTTTAATTCGATTAAATTCATTTGGATCAAACGTCAGTTTGATTGAGGTGTTTACATGAAGAATTTTCAATGCGATTGAGCCATCAATGAACGTAAACGTAGCTGTTGTCTTTTACAGTGTGCAACACACAAAAATGTAGTTTAGTATTTCATGACCTAAATGACCATAAAGAAAAAACGCAGTCAGTCAGTACCACTTCTTGCATCACTTTAGAGTAGCAGTTTAGAAGAACCGATCAATAAATTATTAGCTCTGTCTTGGATAATGCACATTGAATTTGTGATGGGTTTTTGACACTATTAGTCACAAATTTATTTATTTAGATTTGTAACAGTCAACTACAAGATTTATATAGTCAACTGAGAAAATGTTCTTCTCCTCTAGAACGTGTGTTGTTTTGAATATGTATGGAAGTCTGTTTGTGCCACTGAATAAAAAAATGAAAAAGTTGTTTGAGACTTTTTGTCTCACATTTCTAACTTTTTTCCTCAGAATTGCTTAATATAATGTCGTAATTGCTTGTCATAAAGTTGGAATGTATAGAAAACATTTATAAGAAAATAGTATTTTTTTCCCTCAAAATTGGACGTTATAATGTAATTGCGAGTTTATAAATTGAGAAAGTCAAAATTGCAATGAAACTGCAATTCTGACTTTTTTCTCACAATTGCGATTTTTTATTTTTTATTTATTTTTTTTTTTTTTTTTTTTATTCCTTAATTCTGACTTTTTTTTTTTTTAAGTTTATATTTCACAATTCTAACTTTGTCGCAATTGCTAGTTAATATCACGCAATTCTGGGAAAAAAGTCAGATTTGCGAGATGTAAACAATTGCGAAAAAAAAAAAGTCAGAATTGAGAGGAAAATTTGCAATGATCTTTTATTTTTTTTTTTATTCAGTGGTGGAAACAGGCTGTCATAAATATGTGATTATTTGCAACATTTTTCCTGTTTTTTGCCCACAGATAATGCAATACCTATAAAGTCATGGTTTAGTGACCCAAGCGACACAGCACTTCTTAACCTGCTGCCCATGCTGGATGCACTAAGGTAACAATCTAAAACATGCAAAAGCGATTTTTATGGTGTTAACTTGAACCCCACTTCACTTTCTGTTCCCTTCTCAGATTCACGGGAGACGTACGATCCGTCCTGAGCAGGAATCTCCACCAGCATCGACTCTGGTGATCGTCCGACCGAGGGCTTTCCTCAAGTCCGCTCTTCTTTTAGTTAATTTTTTATTTTCCAACTGCTTCCCTATTTGACATCTGCCAGTCCGTTCTCCCTCGACTCTTCAGCTCTCAGAAACGGCCTTACGTGAGGGCCGTGGGGAGGAGAGTCTGTCCCGAACTCAAAGGGGATGGAAAAGGCAAACTTTTTGGGAAGCTTTTTTTCCCTACGGTTTTTTTATTCTTTTCCCTTCTTCGAAATGGAGTCTCTGCCTTACAGCTCTACCTATGCTGATCGCGTGTGTGAGTTATGTTTGTGGGATGTGTGTATGAAGACATCTGCTGTTTTTCGTTTTAAATATTTGAAGATATTTGAGGCAAGAAAAACAGACCTTTTCATGACTTGCGTCTTGTGACGTCATACCTCACTTGTAAAGGTGGTGCAAATGGAGATCTGCTAAACGGATTGGCTCAGAACTGGCCACCAACACTCTGCACATCGAATAGAGTTCACTGGAAAACTGTTGATAACACGGATTATGACAGGACTGGTAGATTTCAGAGTTATCATGGTAGAGTTGTATATGCTATTATTGAGGTACTGTCTTGGAAGATGTGGGGTTTTAATGACTTCTGTATGGTAGGCCTGTCCAAATTCGGATCATGGAGATAAATTCTGTGGCAAATTCTTAAGTTTTATTCTTCTGGTTAGTTCTCATCCTATTTTATTCTTGGCAGTAAATGAATTTGTCATGATTATCAGGGAGGATGTAATAGAATACGAGCTTTGAAGAAGCTGAATGACAGATTTTAAGCCTTTCTGCTCTAATTCTTCTCTACAGAATGTATGTGGTTGGTTATGAAATCCTACCACTTGGACGCCTTTTTACAAATGTTTTTTTTTTTTCCTGAAAATGTAATAATGGCAAGACTTGAATTTATAAAACTTCATTGTATTGAAGAGCTGACTGAGCAACAGACACCTTTTTTTACTCAAGGCCTTGTTGGTTTCTCTGTGCACCTGTCAGATAATGTCAGTTCAATTCTCATCAATCTAACACTTGTTAAGTCTCAAGGCAGCTCCCTGGGACACAAGTCCATAGACCTGTGCACGTTACTAATAAAAACGTGTCACTATACTATGGGTTCAGTTTTCTTTTACGGCTTTATTAAAAGTTTAAGCGACCAGTTGCAGAAAACCATTTCTAACGCAAAATATTCTTTAGGCAACACATTTCCTTCCCTCTTGATGCAAAAAAGGGCTTTTTACATTAAAAAAAAAAAAAAACTATCTATATATAATATATATATATATATATATATATATATATATATATATATATATATATATATATATATATATATATATATATATATATATATATATATATATATATATATATAATTTTTTATTTATTTATTTATTTTTTTTTTTTTTGGTTTGTTTTAAGCTTAAACTTGACTAAATTTTGTTTGAATTGAGCTCAATAAAACAAAAATAACCAAATTTGTTGGTGGGGTACAAAAATATATATTTAGAAATCCTATTTTGCACAATTTTAATTGTTTTAAAATCCTTTCTTAAACCATTTTTTTGTTTAATAATTGTTTGTTTTGTTAATCTTGTTTTACATGAGTTTACTTATACTGGACATATATATATATATATATATATATATATATATATATATATATATATATATATTTGTATTTTTAAAGAATATGTTCTGTTTCCTTAGGTTATGAGCAATTAGTATTTTTTTTTTTTTTTACGAAGTATACAATAGTATACAAAAATATACAAATTTATACACAAAAAGAGTGTTCATAACCTTTGTCACATTTGCTCCAGTGTTTATTTTAGTATGAATGAAATCAGTTTTATTTTATTTTTATATTTTATTTGAATTTTAAGTTTTATTTTATCATTCCAGTTAAAGTTTATTTAATTTCAAGAAACATTTTTTAAAACACCACTGCGTCACTGCGGAAACCGGAAGTGAGGGCAGGTGGTCATATGACTGACCGGAGCACCGCTTGTATAACTGCGTGAGCGGAAAAAGTAGTCCCTACCTTACAAACACAACATAACGCGATATCAGAAACGTCTTTAGTAACCGTCGAACATCCTTAAGAGTTTTATCAAATGTTTCAAATAGTTTTTCTGGAAGTGTGATTTTTAGGAAAATGCAGTTTTGAGTTGACAATAATAATGTAAATATAGTGTGTCCGTATCAATGCGCGGAAGGGAAAACACACAGCAGCTGTGTGTGAAGCGCTTGGTTACATCTCTGACGCTCTCTGTGTGTGTTTGTAAGACTAATTTACTCTTCCTTTAACAACCATGAAGTTTCAATACAAAGAAGAGCATCCTTTTGAGAAGAGGCGATCAGAGGGAGAGAAAATCAGGAAGAAATATCCAGACAGGGTTCCTGTAAGTCGGTTTTTATATAACGTTAGTGTAAACAGAAGCTAGCGTTAGGGTGAGACAAGTAAAACGTGAAGGGCGTGATGTGTCTGCATGATTTAACCGATTCGTCCGTCTTAAAAAACAAAGCAAAGATAAATTCATCTCGTTTATTCGTCCTTTACTCTAACGTATAAGTTAGACGAACGTAAACAGGTTTAGCTTTAGTACGTTAGCATGTGAAGGGCGAAACTGCTGAGGGCCTTGTTGATCTCTCAGCTTCTTTATTATTATTTAAATAAAATGTCTGTTCGTGTTATGCGTATTTGAAATCACTCTTTTCAAATCAAATCTGCTTTGAAAGACAGTTAAAAACTCGTTAAGGTGGTTTGTGTTTTGTATTGTCTGATCTGCTTTAATCCTCAAGGCTTTATGGACAGATTGAACTCCTATAGTATGTTTTTGTTGTCTTATTTAAATTGCATTTGTGGGGTAAAGTAATACATTTAGGACCACGTGGAAGTGGTGATTCCTAAAATAGCCTAGATGTCCTACAGCCAACATGTTTACATCCACTTTACCATATACATAACCAAACCAGTAAAACAACCAAACAAGCAATCCTCTAACGATTAAATATTGCAGTAATTTCAGTGTTTGTTTGTTTTTCTCACCTGTTTGGACCTGTTACTACCAAAATATTGTATATATAATATGTTTTGTGCCATAAAAAATAGTATTGACAGCTTGATTCAGCTGAATCAATTCATTGAAACACAATTTTTACAAATATGATTTTAAGAATTCAGTACAAGGCAATTTTCTGAGACATTTTGTTGCTTTTTTTGGGATTTCCCCCAAGTCCTGGTTAATCTCTGACCCTTTAATGGATGTTTTACATATGGGGAAAAAACCCTGAATATATTTCTGAGAAGCAACATAGTAGTCTTAAATAGTTATGGGTCTGAAGTGTTTCATACAGTTATCTTGTTCCTCATCTGCAGCCTAATTATCAAAAATAGCACAGCTTTTCTCAGATCCTCTTTGAGTCAAAAATCACACATAGTGGGCTTGAAAAGCAAAAGGAATGAGTAAAACCGATTGAAAGTAAACCAGTAGTTTCTGCCAGTTTCATCTAACGCTAGATTAAAGGAATAGTTCACCCAAGAAAGAAAATTAGCTGTAAATTTCACCCTCAGGGCATACAAGATATAGATGACTTTGTTTCTCCATCAAAACAGATTTGGAAACGGAAATGGATCCTCTGCAGTGAATGGGTGCCGTGAGAATGAGAGTCCAAACAGCTGATAAAAACATCACAATAATCCACACCACTCCAGTCCATCAATTAACATCTTGTGAAGTGAAAAGCTGCTCATTTGTAAGAAACAAACCCATCAAGATATTTTAACTTCTGGTCAAAATATGAGTTCATAATCCAGAATATTGCTTCCTCTATTGAAAAAGTCCATCCTGTTATACTCTCATATCAAAATCCACCAACATATTTGTTCATAACTGTACAATTGTTTCTTGTATATTATGAATAGAGGACTTGTATTTTAGCCGGAAGCAAAGATTTGAAGTTAAAAATCTGAATGATGGATTTGTTTCTTAAAAAACGGAACTGTTCACAAGACAATAATTGATGGACTGGAGTGGTGTGGATTATTATGATGTTTTTATCAGCTATTTGGAATCTCATTCTGACGGCACCCATTCACTGCAGAGCATCCATTGGTGAGCAAGTGATGCAATGCTAAATTTCTCCAAATCTGATGGAGAAACTCATCTACATCTTGGATGGCCTGAAGATGAGTACAATGTCAGCTAATTTTCATTTTTGGGTGAACTGTTTCTTTAACTGTACACTACATTTTCTGCACTTACAAGTGTTTGTTTGATTCTGTATTAGGTAATTGTGGAAAAAGCTCCTAAAGCCAGAATAGGTGACCTAGACAAGAAGAAATACCTGGTCCCCTCTGACCTGACGGGTAAGTGCTTTTATGTTTCGAGAGATGTTCACTTAAAATGATGCTGATCTAATTATTCTCTCTATTCTCTATTCTTAAAAAAAAAAAAAAAAAAAAAAAAAAAAAAAACCCAACTTGCCGCTTTTACACTTGCACTCTATTCATTTGCTAACTTTGCTAACACTATTCATTTGCTAACTCTTTAAAAAAAACAAAACAAAACTAACACTCGCTTCTCTATTCTTTTTGTATTCTATCTGTTTTCTTTTTTTATTATACCTTTTATTATACAATTAACAAAAAGCAAAAAAAAAGGCCTCTAACACTAGCTTGCTCTATTCTATTCTTTTTCTATTCTAATTGTTTTCTTTTTATTTATTATATAATAAAAAAGCACTTGTTATAGCACTTGCATATCATTGCTCTTTTGTTGATTTTGCTTCTATTGTCCTCATCTATAAGTCGCTTTGTATAAATGCGTCTGCTAAATGACTAAATGTAGTGTATTTTTTTTTTTTTTTTTTTTTTTTTTTTTTTTTTTTTTTTTTTTTTTAGTGGGCCAGTTTTACTTTCTCATCCGAAAGCGAATCCACCTGAGAGCCGAGGATGCTCTCTTCTTCTTCGTAAACAACGTTATTCCCCCTACATCCGCCACCATGGGCCAGTTGTACCAGGTATTTCTCTCTCTCTCTTTCACTTTGATTGGTTTGTCAATATCAATATCGGTTTGTTCCTCTTATAATTTGACTTTCTCACACACAGGAACATCACGAAGAAGATTTCTTCCTTTACATCGCCTACAGTGACGAGAGCGTGTATGGCGAATAGAGCCAAAGGGAAACGACCCTCGTCCCCTCTTTCTTCCTGTTAAAACAATATATAGACGTCATGCTGGCAGCCTAGAGCTCTCAGAATTGAAGTATCAGATGCACTTTTGCTTTCAATTTATCATATCTTCTTTTGCGTTTTTATCCTTTGGTCTGACATTCAATTCTGATGTTTATTAAGAATTTACTAAGAAGCCGTTTTTCATGGTTCTTACAAAGCTCTAATATAATGAAAATGCCACTGATACTGTCACAATTCGAATGGATTTCCGCTTATATGCAGTTGTGTATCCATTTATAATATGCATACCTTTCCTAGTCAAGCTCATTTCAAATATTTCTGACCATAAATGAACGTTTGCTCTTCTAGTTGGTTTCTAGCTAGCATGTGCAGTCCAGCACTCGCTGGTCAGACAGTCAGCTAAGTCTAATATGCTGTTGTTACCTTGATTTGCTTTTATTATTGTACCTAAAAGAATGGAGATAGGTAGATTTATTTTAAGTTGTAAATCTAAAGTGCAAGTTTTATTTGCAGTTTTGTTTTGTTTTTTTAAATCTTGGTATTCAGTTGTATTTCTGGTACCCGTGACAATGACCATATAAACCAAATGCACACCAATTTTGTCTGTTGTCATTTTATCTCAGACCTGATGAAATAAACTGCTATGTTTAATATGGATGCTCAGATGGAAACAGCTGTCCAATAATGAAATTGTCCACAGCTATAGTGTCCACAGTTGTAGGATTTTTATTATTTCCTTCTTAAGTCTCAATTTCATTTATCAGTTTGGCTCCACTGTGAGATCTTTTGAAAGTACTAAATCTACAAATACATCATGCTTTGATATATATATATATATATATATATATATATATATATATACATACATACACACACACACACACACACACACACATATATACATACATATATATATATATATATATATGTTTTTCATTTTAAAAGGCAATGTTGGTGGTGTGATAAAGTAGTGTAAACTACAAATGAGCTATAAAACTACGACTTCCATGTTGTGTCCAATCTAATTTCCGGTTATTTGACTGTTTTAAAATAAAAGTCCGCTTCGTTACTGAACCTGAAGGCGGTGAGGATTTCCTTACAATTTATTACTTGTGATTACATGACTTCAGCATGCTTTCCAAACTAAAAAGAGTACAAAAATAATATAGGCCTACTTTAAAACAAAGTGCAAAATTAATGTTTTCAGACACTTAATTACACGTTAATTGCAATTAAATAAGTGTATTAAGTGTATTATAGTTCATATAAATTTATATTAATATCAATTAGTTGAACTTCAGAATGTTTTGACCCACTTAAGAAGGCTACATCTTTATATGTAATTTCATACTTCTGTTGTCTTTGAAATATGATTAAAGTACTGCTAAATGTACTGACAAGCATTTATGGTAAACTAAAATATGCTTTAATGTCACTCCTATTGAAACTTGGATGTCATGTATTTAAATACATTTGTACATTACAGCTAAAATTATAATCAAGTACATGTGCTTTCGTATGTTAGTCAACACATCAGAATATTTATTTAAAGCATGACAAAATATTATTAAAACAATTATTTAAGTAAAACTTTTAATTTGACATCATTACAAAGTACTCTTATTTTTAAATGTACTTGTGTGTTAAGAAACATCATGAATGTCTGCTCTCTTTAAGTACATTTAAGTGGCCTTTCAGTTAATTAATATTTTATTATCTGCAAGTAATTATTATTATTATTTATTTTAAATATACTTTTAAGATTTGAAATGCACTACAAGTGCACATTCAATACAATTAAGCACACGTCTTATTCACTAGGGTTATTTGAGTGTTTTTCTCCTCCTCCTCAGGTGAAACAGTGAAAATTGAACTCATTCAGTTGATTCCTCCAGGTACAACTGATATTATTTCTCAGGTATTACTAAATTATTCATGTTGCAGATTGAAGATAATGTTATTTGCTTTTGAAATTCCCTTTTGCAGCTGGAGAAATACTGGCCAGTTTGGAAGAAGATGCTCGTTTTCTTTTCCCAGAACCAAAGCTTGTCCCATCTTTCTCTGGAGTGGAGAGAGAGGTGTTAATGACACTGCATCCCACTTTTCCTGTATTGATCTACCACACTAATTGAATTGATTTGCTTAACAACATCAATAATGAATTTTTGCATTATTAAAATAAAAAAAAGGTCTTTAAATTCATTGATTAATTTCAGGGTATCTCTCCAAGACTAGAGTTCTCCACACAGACAACATTCAGTCAAATCTCCAGTGACAATGGTTTCCTGACTGTTCCTGTGGTAAAAATACAGATTTTGAAATGTAAGATTTTAGCTTGATTGCTTTATAAAGTTTTGTAAGATGCTTTATTGTCTTTAGAGGGCAATGATGAGAAAAACCTCCAAAAAGTCACGGAAACAGGACAGCACCTCATCCCGAAGACATCTCTCTTTCAGTCAAAGAGAACATCACGACAGGGATCAGGTATCAGATGTTCCTCATTTGTGCCTTTTTTTTTTTTTTTTAACAGACAGGATAGCAGTAAATACTTTAAAATATGCCCTTTAAAAAAAAAAAAAAAGTACACTTTGGCAAACTTTTAAAAAGAGAAGTAATTGTGTAAATAATAAATTTTGAAATTGCATACTTAAGCCTGAATTAAATGCAATATTTTTAGCCAGTTAATTGCATGTTATTTGCAATTAAATTAAAATGTCTTATAATTAAAATATATCAAATGCAATTAGTTAGATTTAAGAGTGTTTTTAACCCACTTAAGTGGGACATAAGTACATCTTTATATGCAGTTTCATTATTACTTCTAATGTCTTTGAAATATGGTTAAGTGTACTGTTACGGAGCCGACGAGACGAGAGACGTGCGGATCCATGTGCGAGGTTTTATTAGGCAGAGACGTGGTCATAACAGGCATGGTTCAAACAGTGGCAAACAGGTATAACACGGGCAAGACAAGGGCAAGCGTGGGTCTTCGATCGGCGAACAATCCAACAGGGCAAGGCAGAGAGATAATCCAATAACAAGAGCAATAGTCCAGGCGAGGTATAAACAGAGTCCGAAACAACAGGCAAAGGGTTAATCCAAGCTACACAGGCAGAAGATCAAAAACATGAGAAAACAGGCAAGGCAAGACTATGATAGCTAAGTGGGCTCCGTAGAGTAGCTATCAGCAAGGGTAGCGATATGTGCATACAATACTCTGCAAACTAGATCAGGATCTGAGTGTTTTTATATGGTGTGTGTAATAGCTCACAGGTGAGAGTGTGATTGGTGACAGCTGTGTGTGTGTGTCGTCAGTGCAATGGTTGATGGGAATTGTAGTCTGGGGTAATGTGTAACAGTCTGTGTAGTGTGAGAGTCCTTGTGGTGACTGGGTGACCTCTGGTGGTGAGTGAATGGAAGTTCATAGACCGGATTCGTGACATGTACTACTAAATGTACTGACAAGCATTTATGGTAAACTACAATATATTTTAATGCCATTTGTATCAAAACCTGTATGTTATGTATTTATATATTTTTTTGTAATTACACATTTGTAATTACAAAGTTGCAATTTAGTGTATTTAAAATATATTCACTTTAAATGTAACATCAAATGGCACACTACAGTTCAATTATAATAATAAAGTTCTTTACATGTGCTTTAGTATGTTAGTCAACACATCAAAATAAATGTACTAATAAAACCATAACAAAAGATTATTAAAACATAGTGAAAAACAGTCATCAAAGTGTCTCTGGTTACACTTAAGTGGCATTTTAATTAATTAATATTATAATATACGCAAATAAAGTTTTTTTTTAAGTGCACATTAAATGTATGCATAAATAAATAAATAGATATTTTTTTCCTCTAAACAAAGACTTGAATCATGGACCATGTTGCTCTGCAGGGTTACAGTGATGTTCAAATGGTTTGAGATCCTGGTTGTTGTGTTTTTTGATGAATTAGTGATGGCCAGCAGAGGGCACAACAGCTTTTTGTAAGATCAAGACCATTAAACACTTCGATTCCAGTTCCTGAAGGTCTCTGTGTGTGTGTGTGTGTGTGTGTGTGTGTGTGTGTGTGTGTGTGTGTGTGTGTGTGTGTGTGTGTGTGTGTGTGTGTGTGTGTGTGTGTGCTTGACCCTCTTTAGGTTCAAAGGTCACGTGGACGGTCCTCTTCCCATTATTCACCCGTCTCTGACAGAAACTTCAGATTAAGGAGTTTGTCACCGCATCAATCAAAACCATCAGGAGAATCAAGCATGAACACTGTAACACTCTTCATGCAATTTGTCAAACTGGTCCATGCTGTGGATCTGCCATACAGTAATCTGCAAATGGGGTAAACAAAATAATCTTCTCAAACTGAAAACAAGATTATTTTGCTTACCCCATTGGCAGATTATTTTGCTTGTTCTAAGCAAAAACTCACTTAATTTTGACGTTTTTTTTTTTTTTTTCTGAAAACAAGACAATAATTTTTACTTGTCAAGAAAATCCTTCTTGATTTAAGAATTTTTAGATATTTTGGCTGGAAACAAACAAAAAAATAAGAAAAGCATTTTTTTTTTGCAGTGTACAAGTTTACATTCAATACAATTAAGAGCACTTCTTTTTCACAAGGGTATTTCAACTTGTACTTGGTTGCATATTCTATTGTTTATGACCTGCCACTGCCCATTATTTCAGATGGCTGAGGAAGACTCTTCAGACACAGACGATCTCCTCGACTACACAGAGGAAGTGAGCCGTCATCATTCCCTAATGAGATATGAGGGATCTTCCAGACACTCCAGTACAGATCGCCAAAGGCACAATGGGTATGTTTGCATCTGTGTTCCCCAGGTAGAGTTGCATGAATGGATTTGCTCAATGTTTTTTTGTAGAACCGACTCAGACTTTCCACACCACATCCATGCCATGCAATCTAAAGTATACTTCATGTTCATAGCAGTACGAGTTGCTTAATACATTGGTTGTTCAAATCGCTGACCTTAAATATAAGCAAAAGTAATAGTAGTAATGCCTTATTTTTTGAGATAAATGATGTGTTGTTTTCTGCAAATCTCTCTTGGGTTCTCCTGACCTGTGGGAGGAAGTTCAGGAACGGGTTCAGAGCCTTTTAACATCTCCCAAAGCAGTTCATAGACTAGCACTCAAACAAACACACACGCTCCCATTTATAATGAACGCTGTGGAATGTTATGCCAATCGTGGGATGGATCATTCTGCCTCTGTTTGTGATGTCAGGGTGCCACTGACTCTGAGATAGACGAGGTATTGACACGCAGATCTGTTTTGGCCCACTTATGCCCATTCTAAACACCAGCGTGTGCTATAAGAAAGTGGTACATATGTGCTTATCTAATGGCCAAGTCTTTAAATATAATAACAGTTTTCTCATTCTGGGATATTTATTTAGTTTCACTTTAGCATACTTTTAAAAAGAGTACCTACAGTATTATTATGGAAATAATATACTTAATTGTGAACTGAATGTCATGTTTTCAGACACTTGCATGTTAATTGTAATTAAATGAACATGTATTAGTAGTAAATACAGAGCACAGAATGACCAAAAATTTGACTGATTGTGATCTTTGACCTTGACCACCCATGTCAGGCTTACCTTTGACCTTTCATAATTTCTGGGGATTATTATGGTCTTTGTCCTTTTATTTGGCATTTCTATGTTTACCCATGACCTTTCATATCCTCTGGGGTCGATTTTGACATTTTCGACATGACATACCTGGAGTTTCCATTTTTGACCTTTGACTTTACATATCTGAACTCCCCAGGGCCGCTTTTGACCTTTCATACCTGGATGTCCCATATCTGTACAGCACGTGTTTCACCCTGCTTCGCACCTGTTTCATTTCATTTCAGAAATTTTGAAAGGTCAAAGGTGAGCGCAACATGGGTGGTCAAGGTCAAAGGTCACCATGAATCAAATTTTTTTGTGATTCAGTATTTACTACTTATATTATAGTGTACATTTATATCACACACAAATAGCAAAAACTTTTTTACTCACTTAAGTAGGCCTTAAATACATCTTTATATATAATTTTATAATTCCTTCTATTGTGTTTGAAATATGATTAAAGTACTGTTCTGACATGCATTTATGATAAACTAAAATATACTTTATTGCCATTTCCGTTGAAACTTGTATGTCTTGGATTTAAATATATTTGTAATGAAGTTGTAATTTAGTACATTTTCTTTAAAGCATGACCACATGTTACAATTATAAAAACATAATGATTTAAAATGTAAAGCAAAATGTTTGACATTACTACAAAGTGCATCTTTTAAAAGTGTGTTAAGAAACATGGTACTTTAAGTGAAAATGATCAAATTAAAATCAAAAATTTTACATGTGCTTTAGTGTGTTAGTCAACACATTAAAATAGTGTACTTCTTTAAAGCAAGACAAAAGGTTATTGAAACATGATTTAAAATGACTTTAAAGTAAAATGTGTAATTTGATAACATTACAAAGTGCACTTTTTAAAAGTGTGCTTAAGTGTGTTCAGAAACATAGTCATTAAAATGCCCTCTCTTTAAGTACACTTAAGTGGCCTTTTATTTCATTAATATTATAATATCTGGAAGTACAGTTGTTTAAATATACTTTTTAGGGTTTGATGTGCACTGGTTTGCATTTAACACAGTTAAGCACACTTTTTTTTGTGCACAAGGGTTGTACAAACTCAGTTTGTATTTAAAGACTGTTCTTTTTATCCACAGATGAATCAGAGGATTGTGTGATTTCCTGTGGCATTGCATCTTTTTCCTTTCAATTACGAGTGTGTTTGTTTGTAGTTGTGTTTGTATTGCAGCTTTGAAATGTAACAGTATATTTCTAGTGTTTTTGAAGCTTGGTGGTTTTTAACCCTGTTTCTGGAGGCTCCCAACTGTGCACACCTGATTCAGCTCATGAGCTTGTTAGAAGAAACACTCGAAATGTGTGTTTCAGTGGAGACAGAGAGCAAAACGTACACTTAAAATGGTACATGTGCTTAATATAACTCTCAAAACAAAAAAGGTTGGCTCCCTTGTTGGAGCCGTGGTGCAGCAATAGAACATAGTTTGGTTTGAGACCAACCTGCATCGTGTCACAATGCAAGTCCTATATAATGAAGGCAAAAGTCCATAAATAAAGAACTATAAAAAAAAGATAATAAAATCATCAGAAGTGACAAATCAGAAGTGCTTTGATCACATCCTTTCTTCTTCTTTTGAGCATTTTTATGCAAATGCTGCTCGTTCATTAGCAATTAAAATGAAATACCTGCTTTAGTTGATTGTCAAGTTCAAAAGGTTTATTCTGTTTGTATCAGGGAGCCGCAGGTGTGTTGTCTATGGCATTTCCTCTTGAGACTGAGTATTAAATGAAGAACATCTATCTATCTATCTATCTATCTATCTATCTATCTATCTATCTATCTATCTATCGATCTAAAGTGAAAAAATAAATGGAAAAAAGTCAATTCAGGGATTTTTGACATATTTGTCTTTATTATTTTGTGGATACACATACAGTACTTGTTGAATCATACAGTATAACTAATTTGACTACTGTACTGTATAAATACAGTTGTACAATGATGTGCTTTACAGTGTTTATTCAGTTTCAGGACCTTAAACGCAGACCATTAATGCTTCACATTGATCGTTTTCTCTCATTTCTGATGTAACCCAAAGTCTAAAGAAATGAAATACTGTAAAAGAAAGTTCAAACTGGCTCAATGGCAGAAATTTGGCACTGACAACATCAGCGGTGTGGTCTTTTCGAAATATTCTCCAGAATAGCTCTGATTCAACAACAAAAGAAGAAAATAATGAATCAGTGGCTTGCTGAAGAAACTATTAAGGCTTGCCACCTTCAGTATCATGACAAAATAATTGTACAAAGGATCTGATTTTCATTCCAAAGGCCATTTCTGTACCCCACATCAAGTCCTTATCATGCAACGTTTGTATAAAAATGTTCCCCTTCATATTAACACATTCAATTTGGCACAAATCTGAAATGAAAGACACGCAAAGCACATAAACATTTGGCTTTCAATAGCAAGTGCAAATACAGAACTGGCAACATTTCACACATTAGGCTACTGAAATTGGAAACTTGAACATAATTTGGCAAGAAAATTTTTGAAAGCGGATTTCGATAACCTTAAAATCAGCGTTTTCTGAGTATAATAACATTGGCTAGTTAGCAACATGCGTACGATACACTAATCTGCCGAGTTTCTTTCAAACCAAAGCGCGATATTGCACAGAGCTCCTTCTCATACACACAAATACGAAAATCGCCTACTGCTAAAAAGCTATTCGTTAGTACAAAACCAAAGGAAACAACCGCTATTAATAAAAAGAAAACAGCAATTTGCATAATTCATGGCAAAATGTTAATGAACTGTGGAAGCACAGTTTTCTCTCAGTCTAGCGCACACGTAAGTTCAAGAGCATGGTTGGGAAAATGAAGGAAGGAGAACCGCAAGGGCAGGTATTGCTAATGTCCGCACTCAATCATGTCCTCGCTAATGACTTTCCGTCCTAGTCATGGCACTGGTTTTATGAATGGCTCCTACCTCTCTGAACTCCTTTCACGCCGTCACATGTTCAGCAACGACCGCCGCTCGCCTCTAGAACTGCGAGGTCTCGGTGAAGGATATGGCGTCGCTTTTGTCGATGGTGAATCCACCGTTGACGTAAGATTTCTTCTCGCACTCGTCGTCGTCCAGCGTGGTCTCTAGGGCGAAGGGGTTGGCAGCGTCCACGTCTGAAGTCAGGTCCATCCTCTCTAGTTCTCGCTTTGACAGCTTCTGGACTATTCCAGCGCCGTAGGCGTCTCCCAGCACGTTGATCATGGTACGGAAGCGATCGCTGGTTTGATGGGAAAAAACATTGTAAACTTTCACAATATAGCAGCTATAGGGTTTTAGTAGCCATCACTCCAGTCTTCGAGTCACATGGTCCTTCAGAAACCATGTACTTCAAGTCATGTCAGAAGTTCATATTTAAGACCTCCTAGGACACAGGTGTCAAACTCAGTTCCTAGAGGGCTGCAGCCTAGGAAGTTTGTATTTATGAGTTAGGAAGTCGTAATTACTATGTCAGGTGTGTTGAAGTTATTGGGTCAGAGCAAGATTGAGGCTTGTTTCCGTCACATAATAAAAAAGCCTTTTCATCTCACAATTCAGATTTTTTCACTTCTGAGTTTATAACTTGCATTGTTTTAAATTGCCAGATATTAAGTCAGAATTGCTGGCAATTCTGAGGAAAAAAGTCAGAATTGTGAGATGTTATGTGAGTTATAAACTCCCAATTGCAAGAAAAATTCAAAACGTTGGGAAGAAAAGTAGTATATGTGAGATAAAAATTTGTGATTACTTTGTTATTTTTTATTCCGTGATGGAAACAAAAATGTAAACTCAGAATTCTGATAACAAGAAGCTTTATTAATAAGCTTTATTAAATTACTAAATTATATAAAGAATTATTATTATAAAAATAAAAAAGCAATCTCAAATTTTTATTTCACAATTACTACATTTCTTCCCAAAATTGTACATTTTTGTTGCAGTTGTGAGTTTAAAACTCACATAACATCTCATAATTCTGTCTGCAGTTGCAAGTTATATCTTGCATTCTAAGTTTGCATTTCACAATTCTGACATTTTTTCTTAGAATTCTGAATTTACATCCAAGACAGAAATGGGCTTCCATAAGATGCCAATACCTTTTATAAAAAAAATTAAAAAAAACCTACCTATACAAAATGATGATTAAAAAATGTGCAACAGTGAGTTTTTCCATTTATATGTGTTCTGTCGTAATTGTACAATATTATCATATTTCTTACATGCTTAGATAAAAGAAATTATTGTTAACTTATAGTTTATTGTAAATGAAAAACATTGCATCCATCGTGTCTGGCATGTTTTCTCATTGACACGCCCCAACTCACGGCTTAAAGAAAGTTTCCCCACTTGTAATTACGATTTTGCTGTGACATTCATGTGCGTTAAACACAGGAATACAATTTTTCTGACATGACTTGAACGCACCATTTATTTCAGCCCTGAGTTTCCAAGTTGGGGGCATGTCAGTAAGAAAATATGGCACAATGTATGCAGTGTCTGTATTGACTGTAAATTTGTTCAAATTAATTAAATTATAAGAATTTTTCCATTTAAAAGTGGCATGTACAAAATATGACAGTATTGTAGAATTACGATAGAATATATAATGATTTGATTTTCAGCACCTTCATAAAGTTAATAAAAACATAAAGCAAAAACACACCCGATGTGCAGTCATTATTCATCTGTTTTTTTAGATGTCGAGTTATAAAATCTTGAACTTTTTGTAGTAAAAAGTACATCGCCCTGACCAAAGTGATTTAAACACACCTGGTTTTGTAATTACAACTTGCCAACTCGTAAATACGAACCTTCCAGGATGACTTGAATGAACCAATAGATTGCTGCAGGAATTATGTATTTCTGTGGGCCAAAACCCAGAAACGACTTAGCATTTTAGCACTTCTGGTTCCAGTCAAGGTTTTTTTTTTTTTTTTATTGATTGGGATTTTGGTTAAATGCTTGTAAAAAGGTCTATGGTGAAAACAGGCTCAATGTATTTTCACATTTCATTCTACAGCATAAAATACACCAGTAATACCCGAGTAATATATATGTGTACAATTTTACTTGTCTTGAAAAAGGCAGTTGCTAACAAAGGGCTACATGGGACTAAGTTAAACGTCATCACAATGAACAGGTAAAATACTTACTAGTTGCAAACTGTTCTAACTCAAACTTTCAGCGAAAATGTTTAAAAAAAAAAAAAAGACTAAAGGGTTGTCAGAAACTTATTGTTGGTGACACTGAAGTCATGTGACCGTGGTGTAGTTCATCTGTAGCCTACGTTTAGCTTTATACTTCTGCCAATTGTATTTAAGCATAAAAATTAAATTGTGTTCATTTTGTTGGAGTTTATTTTCTGCAACAATCCAAAAGCTAATGGAAAAATCCTATTGGGTTTTTGTCGTGGGAACCTGGGTGATATGGGTTGGCCTACAAAAATACGTCATCACTACTGTGTCACATTAATTAAACCTGACACTTTGGTCATGAAAACCAAATACTTACAGCAGCCAATCAACAGCGACGATGAGGGTGACATCAGTGGCAGGAAGGCCCACTGCCGTGAGCACTATCACCATGGTTACCAATCCAGCATTTGGAACACCTGCTGCACCAATGCTGGCAACTGTTGCCGTGATACTACGGAATGAACGTTTAAAAAAAAGCATCATTCGGGCCTTCGTCCTTCATGAAGCCACTTAACTCTATTATATCACACCGATTGGCTTATATCCCACTTACCTAATGGTAACAATCTGGCCAGCGTCCAGGTCATAGTTGTTCAGTTGAGCTATGAATATAGAAGCAACAGCTTCATACAGTGCAGTGCCATCCATATTGATAGTCGCACCAACTGGAAGGACGAAGCGAGTGATTCTCTTGTCGATCCTGTTGTTCTCCTCTGCGCATCGGAACGTGACCGGCAGAGTGGCTGAGCTGATAGAATGAAGACACTTGTTATTGCAAAATAGCAGTTTTCTTTGATTGTTGTGGATTTAAAAAGTCTCTTTGTTCACATAAAACATCTAAAACTGGAATGACAGGTCTTCAGGAGCAGGGCTGAGCAGCCTTGCTATAAAAAGCTCAAAATAATGATCAAAACTAAATTTTAAAGATTTTTTTCAAAGAATTATTCATAGCATTTAAGAAATATATGCCTTTTCCTTGTGCATAATCTACTGGGACACTCAAGTCCCATCTAAAATGTCAGAATTTATTGCATTAAAAAACTAAATCATATTGTTTGTTTTTAAATTCTTTAAAAAAAAGTTCACATTATTTTCTTAGAATTAATTAAAATAACTAATTATGTTTTATTTATAAAATATCCTAAATATGTTCTAAGGATCAGAGTTTAGAATAGTTTTAAAAAGAGTAGGCCTACTTGTTGTGGAAATATTACATTAAAAGAAAATACTTAAGTGCAAACTTTTTGGGTCACTTAATTATATGTTAATTGCAATTTAATGAAAATGTATTAGATTTTAAATTTATATTACATGCAAAATGGCTGAACTTACATCTTTATAGTACAGGAGCATCTCAATAAATTAGAATGTCCTGGAAAAGTTCATTTATTTCAGTAATTCAACTCAAATTGTGAAACTTGTGTATTAAATAAATTCAATGCACACAGACTGAAGTAGTTTAAGTCTTTGGTTCTTTTAATTGTGATGATTTTGGCTCACATTTAACAAAAACCCACCAATTCACTATCTCAACAAATTAGAATATGGTGACATGCCAATCAGCTAATCAACTCAAAACACCTGCAAAGGTTTCCTGAGACTTCAAAATGGTCTCTCAGTTTGGTTCACTAGGCTACACAATCATGGGGAAGACTGCTGATCTGACAGTTGTCCAGAAGACAATCATTGACACCCTTCACAAGGAGGGTAAGCCACAAACATTCATTGCCAAAGAAGCTGGCTGTTCACAGAGTGCTGTTTCCAAGCATGTTAACAGAAAGTTGAGTGGAAGGAAAAAGTGTGGAAGAAAAAGATGCACAACCAACCGAGAGAACCGCAGCCTTATGAGGATTGTCAAGCAAAATCGATTCAAGAATTTGGGTGAACTTCACAAGGAATGGACCGAGGCTGGGGTCAAGGCATCAAGAGCCACCACACACAGACGTGTCAAGGAATTTGGCTACAGTTGTCGTATTCCTCTTGTTAAGTCACTCCTGAACCACAGACAACGTCAGATGCGTCTTACCTGGGCTAAGGAGAAGAAGAACTGGACTGTTGCCCAGTGGTCCAAAGTCCTCTTTTCAGATGAGAGCAAGTTTTGTATTTCATTTGGAAACCAAGGTCCTAGAGTCTAGAGGAAGGGTGGAGAAGCTCATAGCCCAAGTTGCTTGAAGTCCAGTGTTAAGTTTCCACAGTCTGTGATGATTTGGGGTGCAATGTCATCTGCTGGTGTTGGTTCATTGTGTTTTTTGAAAACCAAAGTCACTGCACCCATTTACCAAGAAATTTTAAAGATGCTGATTTCATTTTCCAGCAGGATTTGGCACCTGCCTACACTGCCAAAAGCACCAAAAGTTGGTTAAATGACCATGGTGTTGGTGTGCTTGACTGGCCAGCAAACTCACCAGACCTGAACCCCATAGAGAATCTATGGGGTATTGTCAAGAGGAAAATGAGAAACAAGAGACCAAAAAAATGCAGATGAGCTGAAGGCCACTGTCAAAGAAACCTGGGCTTCCATACCACCTCAGCAGTGCCACAAACTGATCACCTCCATGTCACGCCGAATTAAGGCAGTAATTAAAGCAAAAGGAGCCCCTACCAAGTATTGAGTACATATACAGTAAATGAACATACTTTCCAGAAGGCCAACAATTCACTAAAAATGTTTTTTTTTTTATTGGTCTTATGAAGTATTCTAATTTGTTGAGATAGTGAATTGGTGAGTTTTTGTTAAATGTGAGCCAAAATCATCACAATTAAAAGAACCAAAGACTTAAACTACTTTAGTCTGTGTGCATTGAATTTATTTAACACACAAGTTTCACAATTTGAGTTGAATTACTGAAATAAATTTTCACTTTTCCACGACATTCTAATTTATTGAGATGCACCTGTAAGTACATCTTTGTATACAGTATGTAGTTTCATAATTAATTGTCTTTGAAATATGGTTAAAGTACTGCTGAATGTACTGACAAGCATTTATGGTAAATTCAGATATACTTTTTAAGTCATTTCTGTTGAAACTTGAATGTCAACTATTTAAATATTTTTTTAATTACACTTTTGTAATAAAGCTGCAATTCAGTACGTTTAAAATATATTTACATTAAATGTAATACTGAATAACATGACAGTTAAAATTATACAGGTAAAATGATAAAGCTTTACATGTGCTTCAGTATGTTAGTCAACACGATGTACTTCTTTAAAGCATGTGAATAGATTACTTTACATTTGATATTATTATAAAGCATACTTTTTTAAAAATGTACTTAAGTTTATTAGGAAACAGTCATTAAAATGCTTCTCTTTATGTTCACACTCTGTCAGTTTAAATCTAGATTAAAGACACATTTCTTTAACCTGGCTTACACATAACACACTAATACACTTCTATTATTCAAATCCGTTAAAGGATTGTTAGGCTGCATTAATTAGATCAACTGGAACCGGGAACACTCCTCATAACACACGATGTACTCATTACATCGTAAGATGAATGGCATCTACGCTAATATTTGTCTGTTTCTTTCTTATTCTATTTCTCAGTCCGTGTCCGGATCAGATGGTGGATCGGCACCGGGAGATGATGTCTGCGACCCTGATCGTCGGCAGAGGCCGGACACCTGGATGAGCCCCGGGGACATATCCCCAGTGAAGACCTCGACTTAAATACAATAAAACTAAAAATAAAACAAAATAACTAAAAATATAATAAAATACCTAACTACATAATACTATTATTGTTAGAAATTGCAACAATATAAAAATAGAAATATAATACATTTATACATTTAAAATTTAATTAAAACAATAAGTAAAAACTAGAACTGCCCCGAAAATTACGTACACAAGGACTGACTCACAAGGCTTTCCAAACTGTAAATCGGGCCAAAACTCTAGGTTTGCCAACACACGTGTTTTGTGTGAATTTGTTGTGTTCAAAATGACTAAAATATCTATTAGTGTGTGATCCTCAGTTGTTTAGTGTATATAAGTTCAGCAACTGTATGATAGACAGTGTTTTAAATCTCTTTCGATTTTAAGTTGTGTAGTGTATTCCAGCCTTTACCAATGCTAAAATATTCATCGACTCACCTTGAGGAAATCATGAGAGCTGTTAGCAAAGCCTGTGCCATTCCCAGAGTGAAGGTGAATGGATTCTTCCTCACAAACACAAAGTAAATCAGGGGGAGGAATACGACGGAATGGATGGCTAGTCTGTGAAAGGAAAACATATTTTAAAATACAACCCATTGTACATTATCATAAGCAATGAACATTAGAATAGATCTTTTAAAATAAAAAAAACGATCTTTGTAAAATATTGCTTTAATTTCAGTGGAACTAAAAAGCTGTTTGGTGTTATTTAACTCCTTCCCCACCAAAGTTGTTATTTAAAAAAGTTGCGAGCCACCGCCAGCATTTTGATCATTTCACAGCCCCCAGAATATTCTGTCGTAGGAATATCTGAACATGCAATATGTCAAAAAGAAAAAACAGAGCCTCAGCTTTTAAACCAAAAACAAACAAACAAAAATATTCTAGCTTATTGCATTCTTTTTTTATCCACTATCGAATATCTGTAAGTTTCATAAAAACGAAAGTGATGTTAGGCAGTTTTGATTTATTTGATGTTTAGTGTTTGATGGTCGTGTTATTTCACATACTATATGCATCTGCTTATGTATGCGATTGCTTGTTTCTGCTTCTTCTTTGCCTGTGTTTGATCCAGAGGGACATTCAGTTCTCTATCAGAAGATGTGTAATAGCGCCTCCTACCTTAAAACAGTGAAAACACGGAAAGCGAGAAATTTCCATCCATGCCGTGTTGTCACGTAAATGATGGAAAATTCCGTCAATGGTAGGGAAAGAGTTAAAGGGTTCGTTCACCCAAAAATGAAAATTACCCCATGATTTTCTCACCCTCAAGCCATCTTGGGTGTATACGACTTTCTTCTTTCAGACAATTACAGTCGGAGTTATATAAAAAAAATGTCTTGGCTTTTCCAAGCTTTATAATGGCAGTGAATGGTGGTCGAGGTCGAAGTTTAATTTAACACTTTAGAAAGTTAATAAAGTAGGAAGTTGCAGTTTAGAGTCAGCGATATCTTTATATTATCTTATTTGCAAAATATTGGAAATAATTTTGGTTTATTTTTATTTATTTTTAGTTTTTTGTTTCTTTTAGTACCAATATCTGGCAACACTGCATCGCCGGCAGTTAAACTGACAGCTATCAAAAAAGCCCATGGACAGGTTTTTACTGACAGGATACGACATTCGGTAAGGGAAACGCAAAAAAAACAAAAAAAACAAAGTACACACAGAGCTGTAGAACAAGTAGGTTACAGAATGAAATTAAATAGGGCTATGCAAAAACTAGCCAGGAAGAAGTCTATGCTATGTCATTCAGTATAGTTAAATTTTCACAAATCATGCTATAAACATTCATAAGAGCACTAGACAAAGTTATTGTAGTTATGTATTGTTGCATGAATAATAAACAACTGATAAAATTATCCACCCTTAAATATAGTAAAGAATTAACACATTTTTTTGCAATAAATAGGGTATCATTTAAAAATGATCATGCCTCCATGATCATTTTAAATGATACCCTATTTATTGCATAAAAATGTGTTAAAACATCTTTCACAAACATCCCGGACCTCACTAATTTTCAAAGCCTGGCTACGGCCATGATCCTAATGATTTTTGGCATAAAAGAAAAATAGATAATTTTGACCCCTACAATGTATTGTTGGCTATTGCTACAAATATACCTGTGCTACTTATGACTGGTTTTGTGCTCCATGCAGGGTCACATATATATTTTAATTTATTTAACTTGAATAATTATTAATCATGAAATTATCATGAAATAATTAATCATGAAATTATTACATTTATTATACTTTAATTTTAAGTTATCTCGTGCACCCCCCTGCCTGCTTTAAAAGCATCCTGTATTTTTACCAAGGTCACTTGGATTTATATCCTCTCTATTCGTAAGAGCTACACTGTATTCTGTTTGACTCAGCAGTGTGCTTTCAGTTCATTCCACATGAGTGGAGATGGCATTTGTTTAACTGCAGCTTCAGAATCTCCTGACTGATGTTCGTCGCCTTTATCACTCAAATTAGTGGAAGTTTGGAGTTTATGAAATGTATAATAAGCACATCTGCAGCTCGAGCAGTTTTAAATGTCCGTGGCTCTTATCTGTGTGTGAACAGAGCCGACAGTAAATCTGCTCCTCTGCTAATCAACAAGGGAACATTTGAGAAGCTTGTTCACCCGCTGAGCACCGTCACCATGTACAGGCCCATCTTCCTGAAGATCTCCCAGTCGTCCACCTCCATGATCTTGGCAGCAATTAGGAACAAGATGCCAATGGGCATGTAACTGCCAGAGAAAATTCATTACATTTATTATCAATATTACTCATAATTTCAAGAAACATATCATTTGTTTACATTTTCTTAAGAAAAAGAGAGTCGTGCTTCTTGTGGGTGGTAGCTAGGGTGTTGCTATGTGGTTTCTAGGGTATTCTGAATAGTTGCTAAGAAATTGTTATGTGGTTTCCAGGGTGTTGCTATGTGTTGTTTAAGGTATTTTGAATGGTTGCTAAGGAATTGCTATGTGGTTTCAACGGTATTCTGAATGGTTGCAAAGGAATTGTTATGTGGTTTCTAGGGTGTTGCTATGTGGTTTCTATGGTATTGTGAATGGTTGCTAAGGAATTGCTATGTGGTTTCTAGTGTGTTGCTATGTGTTTTTTAGGGTATTCAGAATGGTTGCTAAGGAATTGCTATGTGGTTTCTCGGGTGTTGCTATATATTTTTAGGGTATGGTGAATGGTTGCTAAGGAATTGTTATGTGGTTTCCAGGGTGTTGCTATGTGTTTTTAGTGTATTCTGAATGGTTGCTACGGAATTGCTATGTGGTTTCTAGGCTTTTCTAGGTTGTTGTTATGCAGTTTCCAGGATATTCTGACTGGATGCTAGATTGTTACTATGTGGTTTCTAGGGTAATCTGAGTGGTTGCTATCTAGAGTATACTAGGGTGGTCTCTAGGGACTTTCTATGTAATAGCTAGGGATTTCTAGGTGGTTGCTATGCAGTTTCTAGGGTACTCTGGGTGGTTGGTAGGGAGTTGTTAAGTGGTAGCTAGGGAGTTCTCAGTTGTAGCTATGTGGTTGCTAGAGTGTTCTGGGTGGTTGCTAGGGAGTTGCAGTGTGGTTGCTAGGGTGTTCTGGGTGGTTGCTAGGAAGTTGCAGTGTGGTTGCTAGGGTGTTCTGGGTGGTTGCTAGGAAGTTGCATTGTGGTTGCTAGGGTGCTCTGGGTGGTTTCTTACTGACCTTGGTCAACAGAGCCCATCCTCAAGTCTGAGTATGAGCAATAATGACAGTGATTCTTGCCTTTAAGGTGTCAGAACTAACCACATAATAATCTGAACGAGTCTCATGGTGGCCTCATTCAGAGCATCGAAGAACTCCAGCAGGATCCGGCCCCTTTCTCCCATCTTGCCGATGACCAGGCCGAAAGTCACACAGAATACGATCAGACCGAGAACATTAATGCCATCTGAATATGAGCCCACGATCTTGTAGTCTTTGGTCAAATTCTACAGCAGAAGAAGCCAAAAATCAATACATTCTCCATTCTCCATCTTTACCATTCATTTACTCTTCATCTTTCTCTCACCTGTGCAACTGTTGAAATAATGGTGGTGAACGGTGGAAATGTAGTTGTGTTACTTGTGCTTATGTTGGTTTTCGATGGTTCAATCTCTTTGCGCTGTGTCTTATACTAAAACACAAATGATGTTTATTTAAACTAAGTAGTATATTTGCATGACTTAATATATGTTAAAACTATATTTTACCTGCTGAAAACAGGCTTGCACAAGATTTTCAGGAAACATATTCCTATGAAGAAATGAGATAAACAAACCACTTGGTTAAAGTACTTGATACAGATTCATGATCATATTATTAGTAACACTTTAGTTTAGAGACCAATTCTCACTATTAACTAGTTGTTCACTAGCGTGCATATTACTAGCATATTGGCTGTTTATAAGCACTTATAAAGCACATTTAAATGCCTTATTCTGCATGACCATATTTTAGATCCCTTAATCCACCCCATACCTAAACTTAACAACTAACTATTAATTAGCAGCAAATTGGGAGTTTATTGAGGCAAAAGTCATTGTTAATAGTGAGAACCAAATTATTATATTATATTATATTATATTATATTATATTATATTATATTATATTATATTATATTATATTATATTATATTATATTATATTATATTATATTATATTATATTATATTATATTATATTATATTATATTATCTGGACATATAAGCCATACCTAACATGGTCATCTCATTGCACAAATTTGTTATTTATTGCAATGAATATTATGCATTTTTAAGTATTCCAAGGGGTCACGAACTGAGAAACCAAAATCCCCTTCATCTTTTGATGTATAAGAGGTCATTGTACTATAAAAACATCCTGTAAGTTTGAACTCAAAACTTTCTTGTTAGTCTAAAAACAGCTTATATTGAAGGCAGTCTGCCAAAACAACAGCTTTTGGAATGTTCTACTCTATGACGCAATAGTGTGGATAAACACTGCCTCCGCAGAAGAAGATCAACGCCTGCTTCTACATCACTGCCTGTTTAGCCCCGCCCACAGATTTGGGCATGTAGTGTAAATAATGAGATAGGCGAATGCAGGTCTACACGGAAACAAAATGATAAACTTAATTTTTAATGAAGATCCAGACCGCATCAGTAAGAACTCAGCCCTTTGTTCACTTCATTTTATGATTTGTTTACAAACAAGGCACAATTCAACGCAGGATTTTCAGAAAGATTGAAACTGAAAGACGATGCTGTGCTGACTATATTAGATCTGACAGTAATGTCGCAACACAAGTGTGAGTAACTGTTTGAGCAACTGCTTTGTCTCTTCTTACAGATCGCTTGATATGTATTGAGTTATTTATGCGTTTTTGACCTAAATCACAGCAGTGTTTACTTCCGAGTCTACAATATGCTGGCCATGCCTATTCAAACAGAGCGCTCTGACAGCACAGAAAATAGCTTATTACTTCTAAATTATGATTTTTTTGATGTAAAAATCTTGATAACATTATGTGGATCTCAGAAAACAGTACAAAATAAAAAAACAAAGGCAGTTTATGACCCCTTTAATTGTTCAAATATGCATATTATGCATCCATATAATGTATTTTTGTATATTATTATCTTTCATACAACATAGGTAGACCAAGGTGTGCAATTTTTACCTAACCAGGTCCAGTAAGGTGTCAACAGTGGTCACATTCGGAGTGCTTCCTGCTCTCTCGATATTATCAGCACTCTGAGACACCCCGGGTTTAATCGTCGTCACAAGAACGATTCCTTTTGAGCACAACATCATTGTTAAACAATCACAATTTATGTCTTTAAAGCTAACTGATGTTATGTTTACGTGACTCACCAAGAATGACAGCAATGATGGTAGTGGAGAGGTAATAAACCACTGCACGCAGACCAATCCTGCCCGACACCTCAGAGTCCAGCGCTGCCACTCCTTCACAAACAAGGCCAGAAGTTAATACTACTTATTCATTCTCCAAAGAACACGCTTGACTCACTTAACAATGCCAACAAAGAATGTTAACCAATGCAAGTTACATTGCAATTGGGTTACACTGCAACAAAAAAGCTCTGTAGCTACAGTTCCCCTTCAAAGTTTGGAAGCGCTGTAGACGTGAAATTTCAGACATTATCAATAGCGTGAATCCTTATCTTTTTGTGATGATTTGCACTGATAAGTGACAACGCAAAGTTTGCACACATTAAAATAATGAATTTAGAACACAGAAAAATATTACAGCTATTTATAAATGATCTCTAAACTGTGCACTGATTGGTCTATTACATACTAAGCTTAATTGGCAATCAGTCAGATAAATAAACCTGGGCCATTTTAATCCAGTAATCAAGCATTAGATCTGCCAAAGGGGCATATATGACTGTGACGTATATATTGCCATTATTACAGTATCTAATCATTATTGCTGATCTTCAGTGATTACTGTAAGAACTTTACTGCCTTTATGCCTAGCAATGATAAGGATGGTGTCCAAAACACAAACTCATATTGTCCAAAACTTAGACACAATGCGTTTCCACCCTTTTGGACGGCACTGTATTTCTGTACATATTTTAGTAATAAAATATTTGGCTATACTATGCCAGTGTTTCCTAAACAAGAGTTCATAAACTCCTGAGGATTTATGAAGAAACTGTACCTTTTGTGATTTAATTAATTAAATCACAAAATGTAAAATTAAAATAAAAACATTATTTTGAAATAAAAACAATTAAAATAAACCACTTACTAAAAAAGATAAAAGATGTTGAGTTTTTACCTGAATATAAACATTAACCAACATCAAAGAACATGTGAATTGTTTGTTAAATTATTGAAATATTAACTTAAAATCTACATGGTGGTACTTCAAGAACATATATATTGTAACTCAATGGGACTCGAAAAGCAATGCAAAGCTGATTCTGCGCTAATTTAATCTAATATTTAATTTTCTTTAAAATATTGTAGATTTATGTAGCAAATGAGAATCAATAAAATTACTGACTATATTTTGAGACAAACGTTTTGTTAATATTTTTCAGTTTTGTTTATTGTAATTAAAGCAACAGTTCTTCAATAACAGAAGAATTTGAAAGTATGGTATTTGGGGTATAAAGCACAATAATTTTACTAACAACACAATAATTAACATGACAATAAATAGCTGGCTGACTTTTCCATTTGTTGACATGCCATGGTTAAATTCAGGTGGTTAATATCATATATTAAATTGGGTTTCCACCTTAGAGATAATCACCATATTTATAATTAAACATTAATCATGTCACATAATAAAGTACCATGTTGTACCTGTTGTACCCTACTATTGTAGTTATTGTTAATATTTCTGTTTAAATTTTCTGTTTTCACTTTAATTTTAGTTAAAGTTTTAGTAATTTGTTTAATTTTAGTTAAAGTTTTAGTAATTTGTTAGTAATGTGTTTTTGTCATTTGTATTTTTTTTAAAATATGTATATATATATATATATTTTTTTTATTATTTTTTAAATTATTATTTTAGTTTATTTAGTTGGAGTTATTTTAGAACCTCAACTTAAACCAAATTAAAATGAAAAATATCACCTTGGAAACTAGCTGAAATCAAGAATGTTTTTTTTCTTCATATTTTATTTTTATTTCAGTTTATGTTTATTTTATTTCAAGTAATGAAAATGTTTTTATTATTATTATTTTTTTTATTATTATTTAAGTTGTAGTTTTAACTATAATAACCCTGCTTGGCTGACAGAGATGTTTGGAAGTCATAAATATATATGACTAATGTTTCACATATTTAATGATTTTCAAATATAATATAATATAATATAATATAATATAATATAATATAATATAAAATAATATACTGTAATGTAATATAATATAATAGTGTTTTTTTTTTTCATTATAGGTAGTGGGTGATTCTGAAAGTCTATGTGATTGAAAAAGGCAGAAGACCCTGGCAGGGCTGCGATTAATCTTTTATGGGTGGTCCTTCGTCCCTGAAGGTGGCCCTGGACACTGGTAACATAAGGGCAACATTTACAACCTCCGAATTTTCACAGCCAGTCATAAATGGAGATACTGTGATGGGCTGAAGAGAGAGCAATACCTGTTATCATGCTGGAGACGATGAGAGGCAGGATGACCAGCTTTAGCATTCTCATCAGGATTTCTCCTGGGAAGCCAAAGTACTGCTTCTCCAGCTGAGACAGAGAGGTGTAGTCCCGCACCAGCACTCCCAGCGCGATCCCTGCAGACAGAAAGACATCTGCACGTCAAACTGAGTGCAAATGTCAAACTCTCCATTGGGCCTAATCTACACGAACCCCAAAACAAGCCAGTCTGAATGTACAGAGCTACATATTCCAATAATATCTCAAGATCAACTTCATTTACAATTACTACTGACTGTATCAAAATGATTAAGTGTCATCACTGATCTTTAGAGTGATTTCATAGCAAGTGTAAGAGACTCCAATCTTACTGACATTTCGAAAGGGTGCAATAAGAATAGCGAGATGTAAATGCTTTGTGATGTTCAGGGCACAAATAATATTCCTGTATTTGTTGCCAGATGCACAACATGAGATGTGCTGAATTAGCTGCAGCTGTTAAACTAAATAAAAACATTTCAGACAGATGTGTCATTTTGAGTTTTGGATCATCTCAGTTTCATTCATTTATGAAGATGGATTTGGATATAACGTTAGTCAGTTATATCAAATAAACTAAAAAGCTTTCCAATACACTTAATGAAATCTGGTGCACTGCAGATACAGCAAATAACATTTATATTTATGTCTGTTTCCAATGCCCTTCTATAACATAATTTTCAAAACGCTGCACACTTTTAACAAAAATCAGATCAAATGTGTGCTGATATGCAGTTGTCATTATTGTCATTCTTTTATCCCTTCTCAGAAAGAATGTGTACTGTACTTATATTTTTTTAAATTACAGTATATATATAAAATATATAATATTAATGAAATAAAAGGCCACTTAAGTGTACTTAAAGAGAGACACTTTCATGACTGTTTCTTAAGTCACTTAAGTAGATTTCTAAAAACTGAACTTTGTAATGATGTCCAAATTAAGTTTAAATTTAGTACACTATAAATCATTGTTTTAATAATGTTTTGTCATGCTTTAAAGAAGTACACTTATTTTGATGTGTTGACTAACATACTAAAGCACATATAACGTACTTGTTTATATTTTTAATTGTAGTGTTATTTTAAAAGCAAATATTTTTAAATGTATTAAATTGCAACTTCATCATTACAAATTACAATAGAAGGAATTATGAAATTATATATAAAAGTGACACCATAAAGTTCAGCTAATTGCATTTAATATAAATGTAAACTATAACACAATTTCATTTAATTGAAATTAACATGCAAATCTGAAAACATTACATTCAGTTCACTTATATATTTTTATTCTAAAGTATATTATTTTTGTGTGTTAAGTATATTAAAATGTACTTCTTTTTCACAATGCAATGCCATATCTGATATTCTCACTTTCAAGTACACATCCTGAAGACGTCTTGAATGTTTAACGAGGCTAAACCAAACCCAGGTGACCACAAATGCCACAGTCAATTATATAGTCTCTAATGTACTGTAACATATCTTTATTACATTTTAGCATCATAATGATTATGGTGCTTATGACTGAGTAAATAAAAGATGTTATGAAACACTGAAAGAGTGACTGGCTTGACCTGCCTTTTGTTTTATTGTAGGTGACTGCACAAGCTTGCATGGCATCAAAACAATCTGTTTTGACCAGTGCACAAACATGGCCAAATAAATCCAGAAAATAAAATAAGATAAATATAGCATCATTTACTTTAAGTATTAAACAAGCACAGGACTGAGAGTTTGTTATACATAAAACATTAACCACTATTTTGGCTATTTTTATAATATAAAAATGCAATCAAAATAATATTATTATAAATATTATGATAGCAGTATTGCATATATTATAAAAGTGTATTCATTTTATATAAAAATAGTGCATGCCGTCACTGCAGTCAAGACTTTTCTCATTGTCTTGTCAGTACATATAGTGTATAATCTATGACTGCTGCTTAATTGCCTCACCGATCAGCTCAGAAATGCCTAATAGAGCAATAGTGAGATTTTTATAGGACAGCCTATAAGTTCTGAGCATTTCGCCAAGCATTAAACCATTAATGTTGTGATGACTAAGCCTTCACGAACTGGCCAGTTTGTGGCAAGGCAAATAACTACTCATTTATGATTATTCACAATTGAATATACCATCCTCTTATTTTCAAGAATTGTGCACATTTGCTATTATAAAGTGGTTGTCGTAAAGACTTTTTTTGTACACTTCTGCACAAAAATGTAGGGGTGAGTTGGCATTCTTGTCTCAGTAACTATAAAGCTATACATTTTAATTACACAAATGCCTCATCAAAACTGTATTAAATTATTACATGTCATGAATACTGGCCTCAAGATGCAAAAAAAATAAACAAACGCAGATAATTATACCATGCTGGCATACATTAACACAAGGTTCAACTAGATGATAAGGACATATTTTAACAGACAGGTTAAACTGTGTTCACAGAAACTTCTCACATGTGTTCTGTATATTGTAATTTATTGATTACGGACATTTTGTATCACATTTTACTGTTTCGTGGCATGCTGAATTGTTTTGTTTATCAACAGTTAAAATTTTCATAAAAAGTCTTAGTTTAAGCTGGTTTGCTGGTTTTATCTATAGGCTAATTCAAGCTGATTTCCCAGTTTGGCCTCAAACCAGCCTGGCCAAACTAAGACCAGCAATCATCTTTGGCTGTTTTGCATGTTTTCTAGCATTTTACAATACAAAAATTTTGTAGAAGATCCTCTGCAGTGAATGGGTGCCGTCAGAATGAGAGTCCAAACAGCTGATAAAAGCATCACAATAATCCACACCGCTCCAGTCCATCAATTAATATCTTGTAAAGTGCAATCTGCATGCTGTAAGCAACAAATCCTTGATTAAGGTGTTTTATCATTAAACTGATGCTTTTGACCAAAATGTCCAAAATAATCCATAATAAAACATATCCATCCATTATCCATAATAATGCTTTCTCCTGTGAAAAAGTCCTGCTGTTGTCCTCTCACATCAAAATCTATCGACATATTTGTTTAGAACTGCTTTGGACTGTTTTCTCTTCTAAATGATGCTTGATCTGTGCATATTTCTGTCCTAATTGAGATTAAATGACCTTTTCACTGGAGAAAGCCGTATTATGGATATCATAGAAGACTCCTATTTTAGCACGGAAGCAATGGTTGATAAAGCTGAAAAAATCTTGATTAATTTGTTGCTTACAATCACGCAGCTTTTCGCTTCACAAGATATTAATTGATGGACTGGAGTGATGTGGATTATAGTGATGTTTTTATCAGCTGTTTGGACTCTCATTCTGACGGCACCCATTCACGGCAGAGCATCCATTGGTGAGCAAGTGATACAATGCTATATTTCTGCAGAGGATCCATTGGTGAGCAAGTGATGCAATGCTATATTTCTCCAAAATCTGTTCCGATGAATAAACAAACTCATCTTGGAGCAAATTCTCAGCAAATACTCATTTTTGTGTGAACTATTCCTTTAAATTAAGATTTCATATTTTTTTTAAAAAAAAAAAAGAAAAAAAAAGGGCATGTTGTCACAAAAGATCAACATATGTCCAATGAACTGTCTTTTTTTCCTAACCAGTAACTATGGGCATGTTCAATTAGCTTTAAGGAATTTAAACAGACTTTCTAAAAAAGCAAAGTCACTGGAGTAAAGTGTGACAACTAGCCCCGGTCTCCTTATAGGCTACTTTATAATATTTGTCATTGCTTGTGTGAGATGAAACAGAGATTTTACTGTGTCATACTGGAAGTCTGGTCACGTTTCTCTGTGGCAGTAGTAAAATATCTAGACACACAGACACACACACACACACACACACTGATCAATGCCTTCATTCATCACATTCACCCATCAACACACCTGCAGATACGTGCAGCTAAATGCAACAAACATAAACACTTTAATTGCTCTTATTGTCAAACCAGCCATTGAATGATATCACAACGGCGTTGCAGATCCATCTAACAGCAAGCACAGACAGAGAGAATTAAACAAGAGCACTGCATACATAATTAACGGCATGAGACGTGAAAGAGACGTGAAAGAGCACAACAACGAGGCGAGACACGCGATGCGGAGAAATGTGGCGCTCCAGCCCATCTTACCCAGTATCACCGAGGTGATGGTTGCTATGAGAATCCAGTTCCTCTTCAACAAGCCCTTCACATCCCTGCCTCTCCGCTCTTTCTTCCCCAGCATATCCATGACAGACAGGCACACAGGCTATACGGAAAGCCGAGTGAATCTGGCGAGGCTCGCAGTCTTCAGTCCCGGAGCGCCGCTGGAGAATGATGTGAAGCTGCTGTTGGGAGGGGGATGTGATCTGCTGCTGCTTCTGTCTGTGCCAGAGTCTCTTGGCTCTCTTGATAACCTTTGATCGCTCGTTTATTGCAACTTGACCTCTGATTTACCGTCATTTCGTCTCATATGACTATACATGAGGTAGGGTGAAGTCAGCTAAAACGGGCTATCAGGTAAAATTGGCCAAATAAGGTTGTAGCATCATATCTCTTTAAATTTTTACAGAAAATCACAATAACTGATCTTGCATTGTTGCTTCAACACTTGTTGACATGTAACAATAATTTTTATTGGTCTGAGTTTTGTAAGGCGGGCAGGGCAGAGTGTTACATGAAACTCGTCAGAGAAATTGTAAGGTAATTGAGCCTCACATAGAAAATTTCATTAATCACTAATAAAAGCAATTATAAGCTTATCAACAAAGCAAAGGTTTATGATCAATGTTTTGACATGCTCTTTTAAATAAAAAAGTTTAATTTATAAAAGAAACTTTGATTTTTGTGAAAAAGGTCATTTTAGGTAGAAATGGCTTGTTAAGCTAAAATGGGCCACAATTTTCAGCTAAAATGGGCTGCACACACACACACACTGTTAGACAGAAATTGAGGGTGAAAATAGGTTTATAGGCCTAGATATGTATCCATACAAAATCTTAATAGTCTTTTTAAAAAAAAAAATTGCATTGCAGACAGTATGGCAGGAGGACAAGCAAAGAAAGGGAACAAAGAGATGAGAAGAGAAAGGGAAAGAAAGGAAGATGTCAGTAAAATAGGCTGTATACACAAACTTTAACACAGAAATTGAGGGTTAACAGGTTTATAGGCCTACTGTAGATATGTATCCATACAAAATCTTAACAGTCTTTAAAAAAATACAAGCATACACACATACATGCACACAAAAGCCACCAATGCACAGAAACACACACCTATACAACATGATCAGTTAATTTTTAATTGCATTGTTTAATTAAATGTTCATTCAACTTTCTATTTAATGAAATACATTTATGGTGTTGCTATGGCACACTAAAGACAATAGTGTCAGTTTACTGTTAAAAATAAAATGATTTAAGCTGAAATTACCTGTGTTGTTCTCTTTTTATATTGGCCCATTTTAACTGAATGTTGTGCCGTGGCGCAATAAGGTACCTGCTGATACTCTAATTCTCATAATTTTAAAACAATTATACTTTTTGACATTTAAAAAATATAAATATATTTAAGAGACCCATGCTAATTTATAAGAATACCATTAGATCTCATGCATAGCTTATTTGTTGGTATTATAAGTCATTTACCAAAACGTGGCCCATTTTAGCTGACTTCACCCTATGAAAATATTAGAATTTAGAAAGCACGACATATCACTGGCATATGTGCTGATGTTGATAAATCTATATTGGTAGTAGGCTATATTGTTACAAAATATACATCCTTTCAGTAGTTAAACATTAAAAATCTTGCTTTATTTTTTTATATGTAAGTAGCCCAGGCTAATGTTTGGTCAGATTAACAATTAACACTCAGATTAAAAGTAAAGCACGTTCACACATTTGCTTTCTCAACTAGCCTAACTTTTTGGCAATAATTGTCTTTCTGTGAATTTTAGTCTGTTATTATCGCAGGGATGGGTTTCGTGCCTATGTACTCTTTTTGCATACTGAAATCAGCAGTCTGAATAAAGAGGTTGATTGGCAAAAAGTGTTTTATGTATTTTGAAAATACAAAAATACTAAGATTAAATGTATTTAAATACAAAATACAAAATAGTATTTTGTATTTCAAATACATGTATTTGAAGTACTGCCCATCCCTGCATACATTCATACACACATACAACCGAATTCCGGAAATGTTGGGACATTTTTTAAAATTTGAATAAAATGAAAACTAAAAGACTTTCAAATCACATGAGCCAATATTTTATTCACAATAGAACATAAATAACATAACAAAAGTTTAAACTAACAAATTTTACAATTTTATGCACAAAATGAGCTCATTTCTAATTTGATGCCTGCTACAGGTCTCAAAATAGTTGGGACGGGGGCATGTTTACCATGGTGTAGCATCTCCTCTTCTTTTCAAAACAGTTTGAAGACGTCTGGGCATCGAGGTTATGATTTTCTAGAGTTTTGGTGTTGGAATTTGGTCCCATTCTTGCCAGATATAGGTTTCCAGCTGCTGAAGAGTTCGTGGTCGTCTTTGATGTATTTTTTCTTGTAATGATGCGTCAAATGTTCTCTATAGGTGAAAGGTCTGGACTGCAGGCAGACCAATTCAGCACCTGGACTCTTCTACTATGAAGCCATGCTGTTGTAATAGCTGCAGTATGTGGTTTTGCATTGTCCTGCTGAAATAGACATCATCTGGAGGGGAGCATATGTTGCTCTAAAACCTTTATATACCTTCAGCATTCATAGTGCCTTCCAAAACATGCAAGCTGCCCATACCGTATGCACTTATGCACCCCATACCATCAGTGATGCTGGCTTTTGAACTGAACGCTGATAACATGCTGGAAGGTCTCCTTCCTCTTTAGCCCGAAGGACACTGCGTTCGTGATTTCCAACAAGAATGTCAAATTTGGACTCGTCTGACCATAGAACACTTTTCCACTTTGAAACAGTCCATTTTAAATGAGCCTTGGCCCACAGAACACGATGGCGCTTCTGGACCATGTTCACATATGGCATCCTCTTTGCGTGATAGAGCTTTAGTTGGCATCTGCAGATGTCACGGCGGATTGTGTTTACCGAAAGTGGTTTCTGGAAGTATTCCTGGGCCCATTTAGTAATGTCAATGACAGAATCATGTCGATGAGTGATGCAGTGTCGTCTGAGGGCCCGAAGACCACGAGCATCCAACAAATTTCTCTGGCCTTGTCCCTTACGCACAGAGATTTCTCCCGTTTCTCTGAATCTTTTGATGATGTTATGCACTGTAGATGATGAGATTTGCAAAGCCTTTACAATTTGACGTTCAGGAACGTTGTTTTTAAAGTATTCCACAATCTTTTTATGCACTCTTTCACAGATTGGAGAGCCTCTGCGCATCGTTACTTCTGAGAGACTCTGCCTCTCTAAGACATCCCTTTTATAGCTAATCATGTTACAGACCTGATGTCAATTAACTTAATTAGTTCCTAGATGTTCTCCCAGCTGAATCTTTTCAAAAGGCTTTTTCAGCCTTTTGTTGCCCCCGTGCCAACTTTTTTGGTCATTCAAATTTTGGCCATTTTGCCAATTTTGGTCAAGGCATCAAATTTGAAATGAGCTCATTTAGTGCATAAAATGGTAAAATTTCTCAGTTTAAACATTTGTTATGTTCTATTATGAATAAAATATTGGCTCATGTGATTTGAAAGTCTTTTAGTTTTCATTTTATTCAAATTTAAAAAAAATGTCCCAACATTTCCGGAGTTCGGGTTGTACATTTTATGTATTATTTGTATTGAATGTGCACTTGTGTACTTCAAATCGTAAAAGTATAGGCTACTTTTTAAAATACTGTACTTGCAGATGATATAATATCAATGAAATAAAGGTGTACTTTCATGACTATGTTTCTGAGCACACTTTTTAAAAATGCACTTTGCAATGTCAAATTAAAAGTTTTACTTTAACGCACATTTTTAAGTCATTATATTTTAATAATCTTTTGTCATAAAGAAATGCACTTATTTTGATATGTTGACTATCATACTAAACCACATGTAAAACACTTTGCTATACTTTTTACTGTACTGTGTACTTAAATCCTGCTTATGTGGGTCAAAAAAGCACATATTGCACATGTAAATGAATATTAATGTATAAATGTTAATATAAATGTATGAACATTTTAACATTATAAACATTTAACATTATGAATGTTTTAACTTAATACTGTTTTTAAAGGTATGCTAAAGTGTACTTCTTTTTCACTGTAAAGGGTCTGTAAAGAATAGATATTAATTTCTTCAAGCAAAAGTGCAAAAAAAAAAAAAAAAACATGCATGAACATTCAGCTTTCATATGAGTTATTGTGAGACACTACAATTTGGATATAAATAAAAAAAAAAGTACCATGCAGTAATTGGCTATTGGATGAAGAAGGTAACCATTTAGATCCATGCTTTGTATTGAAGTACCATCACCTTACCATAATACAGTAATGTAAGGATAGTCAACAGTTTCAAACTACTTTAAAAAAAGAAAAAGAAAAAAAAAAGCAGTGACTAACAGTGTGTGTGGCAGACACATATCTCTCACCATATTTATCCGTATACTAAACACAGCTACAGTGAATACAACACTGCTATTCTGTGCTGAGTGCTGTTGTGGCACTGCTATTTTATATTACAAATGTCAGCTTTCATTTAATGTCAGTTTACTGAGGACAGGCCATTACAAACGCATTTGTTTCTGAGAATGATTGTACAAATGAAATGATACAATATAATAAACACAGATAATACATATAATACAATATATATTGAACTTTACTAGTGTGTGTGTTGTGTTTGCAGCTGAAGAGCTAGTGCAGTAATAAAGAGAGCCTGCTTGCTTTTTTACTAATGTAAAGTAAAATACACATCTGATAAAACAATAAGCTCACATTAATTAGCTGGTCTAATTCTTTATACAAGTACATTTTATTACATTACATTACATATTTTTTATCGACCAGCAGGCAATCTCCTTGTCGAATGTAATGCAATATAAAATGTGATATTAATGTTGTAATTAATAGTTAATTTAATAGGTTAATTGTTAATTTAATAGTTAATAGTTAATGTTTTGCCAAATCGTGTAATATATTTAAATTGTTGACAAATAACAACCAATCCCACTACACTGAATCTTAATTAGTCAATAAATTTGATAACGCATGCTGAACATGTTGAAATTAACAAATAAACATTGCTTTCATCTGATTTACTACAAATCTAACAGGTCATTAGTGTTTCATAGAAGGGTGGTAAATAAATAAAATTCTACATAATTGTACATAATCTACATAATTAAATGTGTTTTTGTCTTTTTGTCCATATATAACCAATTTAGGTACTGCTGAATTTGCATGAATGGATATGGAGCTGTATAATATATTTTAATAATATTAATATATATTATACCATTGTAATTTTTATTCTCACAGTTACAAAATCACTAAGGAACATCGGATATTTTCTAAACGCACAGCTGCAAATTGCTTTGATTATTTACTTCACAAAAATGTCCAGTAGAGGGCGTAATATTATTTTTAGTGGTGTGTGAATAATACCAGTTCTCCTACCTGTTGTTTCTAAAATTGATAAAAAAATGAAATAAGCAATACAATCCACCAGTTCCTGGGGCTAAAAGAAGAGTTGATCTTAAATAGCATATGTTCTAAATAAAACGTACTTTAAAATAGGCATTTTATTAAGACATGCACAACTTTTCCAATCAAGAGATGTGAATGAATGAAATTATGAATTATGAATGAAACTATATTTAAGCTGAATGCAATTTTATGAGCTGAATCACTGATGTAAAAACTCAACTGGGACACATTAAATGACAATAAACATTTTTACTAATAAAACTTTATCGAAATAAAACCTAACAACGGATTTACTGACCACGTGATGGCGTAATTACGTCATGACGCACACGAATCACTGATTTATTTATTTATTTATTTATTTATTTATTTGTGTAACCGGTTATTCAAAAGCGAACCGTTCGAAAGAACCGATTCGCTTAAACGAGTCAGACTTCTCATCTCATATTTGAGTTGTATGACTCGAGCAAGTTTGGAAAAATAAAACTCATTATATTAGGAAATCAGTATTAATGAATTCAACATTTTTTAGATTTTTACTTACCTTAAACAACACTTTTAAAATTAACTGGCTTAAGAATTTTCTTAAAAATCCCTCTTCACTCTGGAGTATTATCTCCAATTATATTTTCTCTAAAGCTGGTGGCCTGAATTTTCTCCTGCTTGTAATTATAATGTTTTGAAGATCCCTGTCAAGCTTTCTAATTTTCATAAGCAGATGCTCTTGGCCTGGTCCCTCATATACAAACACAACTTTTCTCCGCACCGATATTATTTATGGAATAATAAGGATATTTTTTATAAGAATAAATCCCTTTTCTTTGACAGCTGTTTTGAAACAACTTTCTTTTAGTTGTACAGCTTTTTAACTCACAAGGTAGACTTTATAACTATTCAGATTTCTTACAGAAATATAATATTCCTGTATCTGCCAATAAATACGCTGTTGTTTCCAATGCAAGGTACCACATTTCCATGGCCATGTGCTTACTCTCTGTCTTTAACTGACGCAATGATCGGAAGCGTGTGCTTTTCTGTAGACCAACAAAGAAATAACTATAAAGAGTTAACAACAATTCCTTATGTAATACCATATTGGAGAAAGTATGGAAAAAACACATGACTCGAGCAAACCCTCAAAGGGCGTGGCTTGTTTAAACGACAACGAAGTTCACCAATCAGCGTCGAGACAAGAACCTTCTGTGCGGATCACAAACCAATCAGCTGAGAGGAAGGCGGGGCTTCGCCGCGCTCGTCTGCTGTGCGGAGAATCAGACAGCTCGCTCACTAGAAGGAAGTGCATCTGAAGTGCGGCTGTATTTATTTTGATGCACATGAGCGTTCATCTCTTCGGAATAAAATAACGTAATCCCCGACATCAGCACAGAGGGGTTTCGCCCGGTTGTATGCATCTCCCCGGTACATCTGTACTGTTTTCACCGGAGCAGCGTGGGTTAAGGTGGGCCTTGCCCGGATATCTGTCTGACAAGCGAACCAAAACCGATCCGGTATCCCCTCAAGATAACCAGCGCACTTAGTCCTCCAGAGACTACACTTGCAGCCCGTTTGGACTACCACACACACTAGCCAGATGGGTAAGTAAAGCGAAACTTGAAGATATCTGGTGAAGAATATGAGCTCCTCATGATCAGTATTTAATATTTGCAAATGATAAATGCACACTAGTGAGTGGCTCAGGCAGTAACTAATGGTTTTGAGGCACAACCAGAGCGTGTTCACATTATGTGCATTGGACAAACTCATTTTGAGAGCCCATCCTTCAGAGAGGCTGTGATGTAACGTTGCCATGGGTTATTAACAAATGCACAACAGGACCACAACATGCTCATCATCCTGCATCCTTCATTTTTGGGCTAATTATATTCATCTGGCTTGGTGAGATGATCACCAGTGCCTGAAGGAAATGAGTATTTAAATTTGCAGTGCATCTAGGAAATGAAGTTTGGTATTAATAACACCATCTCATATTTCTTAGACATCCCCAGTGCATCCCTAAACTGAATGTGCATGTCACAATGATTCATATGAATTTCACAATGATTCAAATGAATATGAACAATCTGGATCATGAAACGGTAAGATGGTGAGTCTGCAGAAAAGGAGGTCACATATAAGCAGACATACATTGAATATTATGATGGAGGGATGGGCTGCGGTGTGTGTTTGGGACAGTGATTTTCAACCTTTTTTTTGTCCTGTTTACTCCAGCAGTAGGCACAAGTGATGTTATTCGACAGAAAATCAGAAATATGTTCTTATTAGTGCTGTCAAACTTATTGCATCCAAAATAAAAGTTTTTATTTACATATGTGTGTACTGTGTATATTTATTATGTCTATATAAATGCACACACATACATGTGTATATATTTAAGAAAATATGTTATGTTTATATATTAAACGTCTGTTATATAAATAATATAAATATATACATTTAAATATTTTCAAAATATATACTGTATGTGTGTGCATTTATATATACGTAATAAATATACACAGTACACACATATATTATGTAAACAAAAACTTTTATTTTGGATGCGATTAATCGTTTGACAGGACTAGTTCTTATTAACTAATGTTATCATTAATATTATTATTAGTATCATATGTATTCTGCTGCATTTGTCATCTATGCAAGTTTTAGTGTTTAAACACAGTATTTTATTTTCTTTCGTTAAAGGGATAATTCAACCAAAAATTCACCCTCATGCCTTTACATACAAATCTGTATGGCTTTCTTTCTTGAAAAAAGAAGCAGCTATTTTAAAGAATGTTCCTTTGACTTACAAAAACACTGACAAATATTTCAAAATATCTCATATGATATGAAACAGACATTGCAACTGACTTTACTACCGCATTATGACGTTTTCCTCAGTGATACAGCTGAAAAATCGTATAAAGCTTTTACAGTACAGATTACAAAGTAAAACTATAAAAAAATGCATGAATGAATAATTCACAATATGATCAGTAACATACATCAAGAAAATAAATAGGATCAATTCTGATTTCATGCCGACTTGAAAATAGAGCTTAATCAGTTAATTTTTTTTTTTGTTTGTTTTAAAGGTCGGCATGAAATGTAAATTCACCCTATTCACCTATTTTCTGAATGCATGTTTTTAATGTTATTGTGAATTATTCATCCATGCATATGTTCTTTTTTTCCCCCAACCTTTTTTGATAATTCTTAATCAGAATATCCTAAGTTGATCTTGAAAGAAGTCTGTCTGAAAGCGACAGACTTCTTTCTGGTGACTTCTGGTGCCCGCCGCTCTCTTACGATCAGTGGTGTATAAAGTACCTGAAAGCCATACTTAAGTAAAAGTACAGATGTCTTAGCAGAAAATGACTTTGGTAGAAGTTGAAGTCACCGTTTAGAATATTACTTGAGTAAAAGTCTTAAAGTATGTGATATTTATTGTACTTAAGTATGAAAAGTATTACTTTTAAATCTTAAATGTACTTAAGTATTGAAAGTAAAAATGGAAATGAAGCAAATATATATAAAAAATGTTCATACACAGCTTGAGTAGCAAGATTTTGTTCAGTTTTAACCTTCTTCCATTTTGTATTTTTAGGTAAGGAAAAGAAGCACTTCATCTGGTACTTAGTGTCTTCATTCCAACATAAGAAAACATTTCTGGAATCTGCATCTGAAATAACATTTTAGCCCCCCGGTTTCACAGACAAGGTTTAAGCTAGTCCCAGACTAAAATGCATGTTTGAGCTGTCTCAACTGAAAATATCTTGCTCTGACATATCTTAAAATATGTCAGTGTCATTGTTCTGTGTCAAGATGCTCACCTTAATGTTTTCTTCTAATGCATTTTTGTAAAAGTTGCTTAAATATCTTAATTTAACTAAGTCCTAGTCCTGGCTTAAGCTAAGCCCCATTTGTGAAACCGGGCCTAGATGTATTTACACAGTTCAATGTATCTCAGAGGGGACATTTAAACTGCAGTTACAGATGCATAAATAGGCCTAATGTTGTTTTTAACATAAAACATTGAATACTGATATTTGAAATAATTTAAAACATGAAAAAAATAGTCTAAATGTGAAATTAAAACCTCCAGTAGGTGGCAGCAAGTGACTGTTAATGAGTGAGTCACTGAGATTCAGCTGATTCATTCAAACGGCTGATTCATTCAGGAACAAAGCATTTGACTGTGTTAATGAGTGAATCACTGAATCATTTATTCAACCGATTCGTTCAAAATGTTGATTCAGTCAATAAGTAAACACCGTCTATTGCTCAGAGACGCAAAACAGTGCTGTGATCTTTGTTTGGAACTATTTTCGTTGAAAAAAATTAGCAAAAACAAGCAATATTATGTCTAAAATGTAAGTCACTTATTGCTTTGCTGAACTTGTATAAAATGATTATTAAATGTGTTATCATGCTGATATCTGCAGAAAAACGGTACTCTTTGTGTGATATAGATGAACTATATTAAATTCTATAAATATAAAAAGCATACAGAAGCATTTTTGCCGTCTACAATTTAGAATGCCTGGAATTTTAATAAATCAATGTGCGTGCACTCTGTGTGTGATTTGGTGATATAGCCTATTTGATAATGTCAGATCGCACATCATTACAACAACACTTACCATATTATCGCAGAAGATATACTGTATATCGCACACCCCAGCCTCAACTTGAGTGGAAAATGAATCATCCGTGGTTGTGCGCGCACTTGTTTGCACATGAGCAAAGGTGTTTTTAGGAGTCTAACTTGCAAGCGCCAGACCACTGATTCGTCAAACCTTCTTTCCTGCAGTCCGTGTTCTTCTGACTTCTGACTATATTGTTGTAAGTAACAAATATGATTCGGGGAAATGTTTCGGAGTAAAAGTATACATTTTAATTAGGAAATGTAGTGGAGTAAAAGTAGGCTGAAATATAAAAACTCAAGTAAAGTACAGATACTCCCAAAAAATACTTAAGTATTGTAACGAAATATTATTACTTCGTTACATTACACCACTGCTTACGATCGACTGTAAGCTTGCATTCAGACCTGCCTGCATCCAATGGACAGAACCGAATTCCCGCCCTACATTTTTTTCTTTTACACTCAGAGGAATGTCATAGAAGCCAAAACTGCTATAATAATAAGACCATCTCTGGAAAAGGTCTGTTGCTACTTGTGCCACTACAAATGTGAAGCCAACTCAACCAGTCAGTCAAATGTCACTCTTATGGTGGAGCTTTTTCCTTTTTAATCTTTTAAAACTCTGCTAAAATCTGCTAAAATCTCTGATAACAAGTATCCATATATTTCTTTGTATACATTGGAAAATTAAAATGTAAACTGTTTAAAACTCACTACAGATATGCATTGTATGTTTATTTAATTAATTGCATTGTTTTCCTTTTAAATAAATTAGTTAAATGTAATCTAATGTTAAATGTATAATGTTTGTTTAACAACCGTTCCACGGTTCATCCAAAAATGAAAATTTTGCCATCATTTACTCTTGCCTGTGACATGTTGTTCCAAACCTGTTTAAATTTATTTCTTCTGTTAAACAATAAAGAACATATTTTGAAGAATGTTGTTAACTGAACAGTTGCTGGTATCCATTGACTTCCATAGTATTTTTTATTTTTTTCACATACTATAGATGCCAATGGGTACCAGCAACTGTTACCAGTTACCAGCATTCTTTAAATGATCTTCTTTTGTGTTTAACAGAAGAAAGAAGCTCATACAGGTTTGAAACAACATGTAAGTGAGTAAATGATGGCAAAATTATTAGTTTTGTGTGAATTATCCCTGTATTTTATTTAAATGTGTCCATTTGAAAATATATTGCACAACAAGATTAAGGTAATTCATTTTGTTTGCATGCTACTTTTTTGGTCGAGTTTGGTATAATTGCAACATATTAATTTCAAAAGCGTGTTTGTCTGGATTCTGTAACCCCCAACTGCAGTTTTTTATTATTTTAACATATGGAAACTTTTAAGTAATTTTAGCTGTTTTTAACAATTTGTCATTTAAATGCACTTTTTTGGTATCCAAACGAACACAAAGACACAACCATCTTGTGTAGAAAATTGCACCAAGTATTTATTTATTTTTTGCAGAAAAGACTTTTTTTTTGTTTGATTTTATTATTTTTAATGGAACTTAGAGCTGGTTTAATTAGTATTTTTGTATACTATAGTAGTTATGCTTTATGCAGGAGTATGGTGTAGTTAATTTGCAGCTGTAAGGGAATTTGTGGTTTTATTTCTTTTTTCTAGACTAAATATAAAGTAGACGGGTGATTTAATGATAGATCTGACTCATTGTCTCTGTTGGCCTTTATCTCGACGTGATTTGTTGGAGTCTGTTAATGGAACGAAGGCTTCACTGGCTTTAACCATCCCCAGAGTGACAAGTGTATTCGAGAATCACCATTCGCACTTTAATTGGCTTCTTTCTACCCATGTCATGTTAGTTGTGCTCTTCTACCTATTAAAAGAGCTTCCAATCATGACAGATGTTTCTGTGAATCAAACAGCAGAGCATGGCACCTGCAACACCAAGGTCATGGGCCCAGTTCCCAGATAATGCATGAAAACTTTAGATTAAAGCATCAGCAAAATGAGTGTATGTAGTATGATGGGACCCGAGATCTGGACTCGACCCTGTTAATCTCAGTGCTTACTGTCAGCCCTTGCATTTAAAAAAAATGGAACAGTTTATTGAACTATTAGACAAAACACTGAAAAAAAATCTAGAAAAAAAGGTTTGCCTATGTTTTTTTTATTGAGTATCATATTTGATACATTATGACTCATATAGTATGATATAAGAGAGTATGGAGCTCATATTTGAGGGGGGAAAAAAACTAATTTAGTTTTAGAGGCCCAAACTGAGCAAAAATATGAAATAGGTGCAATTTCTGATATTAATATGGTCAAAAATTAACATGAAATTATGATAGCTTGTTGAGTAAATCAAATGCATGTAAATATCATGTGTCACTTTATATCTCCCAATAATGTCTTATTGAATGAATGAATGAGGAATTTATATTAGGGATCAATTTAATAACTGTTTGATCAAAAATACAGAAAAAAACAGTAATTTAGTGAAATATTATTGGAATTTAAAATAACAGTTTTCTATTTTAATATACTTTAAAATATAATTAATTCAATGCAATACAATGATGATAAAGAGATGAACAAATAAACCTTCCTCAAAAGACTGATGTTTTATATTTGATACTTATATTTACTTTATGAAAATCAATAAAGATTTCAAAGAAAGAGACACATAAACCACAAGCTGAAAGTGGACATTTTTGTTCAGTGATACTAAAAGGCCTTTTACTTGATGACAGAAGTAGATGTTGCATGTAGTAGATTGGCTACAACAGTTTTTTCAGCAAAGTTTTGATCATACTGATCATTTAGAGGCAAATATGACGCTGGAGGCTTTATAGGGTTAATATTTTAATTGATTTGTTCTCCTTGAGAACACTGTGCCTTATAAAAATAGGTGTTTTGTCGTTTCATGATTTTGTGCAGTTGTAAACTATTGAAGAGCTAAAGCTGTTCATTATTTCTTGTCCATCAGCGGATAACCTGAGCGAAGCCCTGAAGACGCTGAAGCTCTCGTCGACAGACAGCGCTTCAGACAGTGTCGAGGGCTGCTTGGACTGCCTGCTCAAAGCTTTGGCCCACAATAGTAAGTCTGCATGTCTTTTATATAGCTGTTCATTTTCCTCATTCTTTACAGCATCAACTGAAATGAAGAATGATTGAAAAGGGCAGGAGCCTTGACCTAAGGACAGCTTGCAGGATTGAACTAAATCCATTTTGTTGATAAAAACCTTGCAGTTATTTTTTATTCTGCTGTGTCACATTGGCAAGAAAAATGTAGCCAACTGAAAACGTGATTAAAAATAAATAAATGAAAATAAATGAAAAGCGTCAGTTAAAATGCAATTGAAAGATCAAGTTTATTGTTTGACTAATGACGTTTTCAGGATGCTGCCGTATTACTTGAATTCTGCCCGGCTTACTCTTACACGAAAATGCCCATTTAGACCGGAAAAGACTGTCTGATTAAGTTTTATGTAGGGGTGTTTCGATTGATCGGCTAACGATCACTATCGGCCGATAATCGCTTTGAGATGTTTGATCGGCGGTCTCTATAAAGGCCGATCTCAAAAAAAAGATGACGTGCCTGCTGTGACATGCAGCGGCACCGTCTCAGTCTCTGTCCGGCGCGGGTGAAATAATTATAATGCAGAAGGTGAGGTACAATTCATATTTCTTCATTAAATAACTTATAAAGTAATTTGAAAACTTTCTGTGAGACATAATTCCACAAACAGTGTGAGTGAATCACCGGGCTTTCTCTCTCAAAATGCGCAAATGGCTTCAAATCACATCGTGTCTGCACTATAAGCAAGCTGCACGCTGCACAGTTGACACAGGGATTGTCACTTGAGGCAGTGTCGCATTGTCACTAAAGTTTATAAATTGCATTTCTTTTTAATTCTTGACAGTGTTTAAACCATTCAGCGCTCGTGCGCTCTTCTGGAGACTCATGCACACTCGAAGCGCACGCACATATCGCCAGGCTCACACATACTCCGTTTGCAGTGCGAATGCAGTGCGTATTTTTCCGCACTCATGTTAACGGATTAAAGCGTTCACACTGCACACATTTGCAGTCCGGCAGTGCGTTCCAGGAGCGGTGCATCTGCAGCAGTGCAGCACTGGTTTCTGCTGCAAGTGCTGAATTAAAGTAACCGCGCATTGCTTGTGGTAAATATGAACATGGATTGACATGAAAATGTAGTAATTACACCATAAATGCATACAATTAAAGGGTTAGTTCACCCTAAAATGAAAATTATGTCATTAATTACTCACCCTCATGTCATTCCAAACCAGTAAGACCTTCGTTCATCTTCAGAACACAAATTAAGATATTTTTGATTAAATCGGAGAGCTATCTGACCCTCCATAGACAGCAACGCAACTGTAATGTTCCCAGGTCCAGAAAAGTAGTAAATACATCGGTAAAACAGGTCCATGTGACATCAGTGGCTCAACTTCAGTTTTGCGATGCTACGAGAATACTTTTTTTGCGCAAAGAAAACAAAAATAACATCATTTACTCAACCATTCTTCTCCCCCGAGTTACGTCTTCTGCCATTTTAGAGAGTATCACAATACATATGCATGCTTTCCCTAAGTGTAAACAATGCTTATTACGCAGATTATACATTCATGCACGCTTTCCCATTGAACGTAAATAACGCTGATTACGTCAAATACGTTCTTGGGTACTCTCTAAAATCGCGGAAGAAGATATATATATATATATATATATATATATATATATATATATATATATATATATATATATATTAGTATGTATATCATTCTGGCGAGTAAACTAAAAAATTTACTAGCCAATGGCGATTCAATTGCCATGGTGTCCGTAGAGGGTTGTTAAATGAGATCCCCTCTCACTAGTCACCTAAGAGGGGAATTCATTTTCAAAAATGAAATTCAGGCCCTGAAAAAATGTCTAAAAATCTTGATTGGATCATCACTATAAATAATTCTACATGATAAAGAGAAGGCTTTAAAAAGATAGGTGTTTCTATTATATATAGAAAAGAAGTGTGTAGACTTTGTGATTGGTATTTCTGTCTGTCTAAAAGTAATAAACATGACTACATAAACACAACTCAGAAAACGAATCAGAATATATGGTTCTGCTTGTGAATTTCTAGTTTATTTAAATGCCTGTAAGTTCAATTCTTAGTTCTTATTGTATCAACCTTGTAAATCAGTGTTATTTTAGTATTATTATATACTGTTTATACTACGGGGCCGTGGAATGCTTGAATCTGATTGGCTGACGAACGTTCTAAGGTGTGCAATTATTTTCAGGGAAATGCACGGCGAACGTAGTTCCAGGCAGCTCTTGACCGCATTACATGACCATATCACTTCACCAAATGATTTCTGTTATTTAAAAGGTCTTACAACAGCAAAATAACCAAAACCCACAACGACACTGGCCAAACAAATAAATATAGTAAGTAATATGATAAAAACGACAGATCATATCCATGTTTTTGCCACAAAATTACATTTTATTATGTACGGAAAGCACATAGCTACTCTATCTCTCCCGCTCTCCCTCCCTCACACACGCACATACAGATTGCACTCACGTTAACATACGCGCTAATGTTGCAAGCGCTACTCTGATGATTTTATCAGTAACAATAAGTTTAACAACTTAAAAACTATGACTTCTCACAAGTGAGGTAAGAGACAGGTAATTCACATGTGCTCTCTCTCTCTCTCTCTCTAATAACTTAGTTATTAACTGCATTAATCTGCTATCAGTGGTTCAAGCCTCCGTTACTAGGTCTAAAATGACATTTTGGAATTAGCAACGGAGGCGTTGGATGAGATGCAGAAGAAATTAATCCTACTCACAATAGCGTTGTGAGCACAAAACCTGGACAAATACCTTGAAATATATTGTCTAATCAATGTCTTGGGGTGTGGCAACCATAGAATAAGCGACTTATAGAATAGAATAATTGACTTCGGGCCATTGAATTATTAGAAAAATAATGCACACCCGTGGTGTGTAACTCGCCACCTCGAGTGTGCATTATTTTTCTAATAATTCAAAGGCCCTTCATCAATTATTCCTTATTTAGAGTATTCATTAACATTTTAAATTAATTTTAGTTTAAGTTTTAGTATTTTTTTTATGTGCTTGTCATTTTTATTATTTTTTTTATTTTTCTTTAATTTTATTCTATTTAATTTCAGTATATTAATTTAAATACTTCATCTTTTATTTTCAGTTAATTGCCAAGGCAACATTTTTAATTTTCTTTTAAGTTTTTAATATACAATGTTCATATTTTATTTTATTTCAGCTATATTTTAGTTTACGAAAGAAAAAAAAATTGTCTTAGTTAACAATAACAAAACTATTGTAAATATGACTTTGTTACCAGGTGGATAAGAATCTGTTCCTAGTTTTGCTGTGCTTTAAAATGTACTAGTTTCAGCAACTAGTTATTTCTCTTTATATGTGGTTGTGTAAAACCTCCCCACAAACCAACACCTTTATTAACATCAGTTTTACTGGTTGAGAGACTTAATAGGTATTCTTGTGTAGATGCATTAATTCCAAAGATTAGTGTCTGAAATGAAAATCTGTCCCACCAATATTTTCTAGTAATCATGAACGACTTTAAAGGACATGTACGTCGTGGAAATTCATTGTTCAAAGAGTGAACCCTGTGTAAGTCTTAAATGTACCATTTTCACATTTCTGGTGCTCTCAGAAGAGGAAGTCATCATACAAGGATAAATGTCTATAGTGGTGAATGGAAGACTACAGCAAATGTGATTTTTGTGTTTCCATTTGCTCTAATAGTGAAATTTCCGACAGATGTTGATTATGGCAATCAGAAGAGCGAAAAATGTCAAATTTACCATCACAACCTCAGACAATGTGTTAGAAACACTCTTGAAGCAGTGTTAACTAGATTTCTGTAATTTACTGCCAAGGTACTGTAGCACAAAGGCACTTGTTATAAAAGTACAAATTTACTGGATTTATGATGTTATAACTGGCAAAATAACCGTCTATGAAAGTGTTTCAATTGTTCACAGGTTGAACATGTCAAACCAAAATCACCATATCTAGACTAGATGTCATGTTGGAAGTGTTTTATTTCAATGATGCTTCACTTCCTGGGTCACTACTTGTGGACTGAATCTGAAACCTTTGTGTTTCCAGATCAGATCCTTTCTGATTATCATATAGTTCACTGATGTTCCTCGCTCTGTTTTCAGATGTTGAGACCAGTGGAAAGATCCAGGAGATGGGGGTTCTTGCCATGATGCCTGCTCTTCTGTCTGCGCAGAACTCATGTACACCAAAAGTAGCCAACATCATTGCAGAGGTGGCCAAAAATGGTAAGTGCTCCTGCATCGCCAGTTGTTGCTTCCTAAATCATTTCAGACTTACTGACACCTAGTGGTGTGGATGCAGCTTCACGCAAAAGTCAACAGTGGCATTGTAGAAATGCGCTAAAAGCAGTTAGACATAATTAATTTATTCCATAAGCATTAAGTGTCCGATAGTAGGAGGTGTTATGAATAAAAAATGAGAAGGATTAAATTGGTCATGTGGTCTCAACATTGCACATTTTGCATTCTGACGAGTCACGTGCCTGTAATGCATTGAAGCAGCGCAGCGTCTTCTTCTGACGAGATCACAAACTAAATTTGTTCATTACCGCCTTCTGTTGTGATATCACGCATCGCACAGCTTTACAGTCTGTCCACCGACAAGAGATCGTTTGATGATTTTGCAAAGGATGTACAGGAGTGGATATTTCACATGAATCAACTGTAATTTATGCAAAACAAAGATTAAAATGCGGTCTACGCCGAAGACTTTATGCACATATATGAGGTGAATTTAAACTGATTAATTTTCCTGCTTTATTGCACTCTATATCAAATGTCTATTTTACAATGATGAACCGTCATAATACAATCTGTCCCCCCACAGTTTTGTAGTGAACACTAATCGAAGAGAAAATAAAATCGCAATATAGTAGTGTGCTTATCATTTGTCAAAGGATGGTTGCGGCTGGATTCCATGCAAAGCGCAGTGTTCACGCGCGCAGCTGATGATTGACATCTCAGAGCGGCTCCGTTCACAGTCAGTAAATACCGCATGCGCTGTGAGTTTAACCTGCTTATTTTACGACTCCTCCGTATCCAGTTTAAGTTGCATTCATTTTGTTCTTGCATTGATATTACATTTGTAGCAATTTTGCACTTTGACAGTCAGTTTGAGATAATGTAACTATATAACTATATTTTATTATTGTGTGTATCGGATAGTTTACAAAATCAAACGATTAGGGCACTTTTTGTCATTGAAATGACTTGGAAAAAGTGTCCCAATCAACCTGAATTCACCCTACTATTTGAAATCATGATTGCATTACAGTATGTTGTTTTAAACCCCAAAAAAAAAATCTAATAAAAAAAATTTAAAAGTAGTTTCAATGTAGCTAGCTACTTTTTGATAGTAACTTGTAGCATAGCTAGCTACTTTTTCAGAAGGATAGCTTGAATGTATCTTAACTACTTTAATTTACGAGTAGCTTGTAGCTGGTCAAGCTACAGTTTTAGAGTAGCTTCCCCAACACTGTACAATAAAATATAAAAAAAAACTTATTTTGAGCTAGTTGACAAAGCAACATTTCTCATTTTAATTTTGTTTAACTTCATGTACTAAAATAACTAAAACTAAAACTGAAATAAAAAAACTATATTGATGAATTTAGATGAAATCAAAGCAAAACAAAAAAAAAATTTAAACATAAAAATGACTAAAACTAAATAAAGAAAAGTGGATGAGAAAATAGAAGAAAAAGGGAAAAAAACAAACAAACAAATTTAAAATAGTAATAAATAATAATACTACAGGGCTATTCAATTGGCAGCACGCTGGCCCAATCCGGCCCACCAATCATCTTCATCCGGTCCGAGGGAAGAGAATGCGCAGGTCGCACATACGCCTTAAATTATTTTTGCACTAATGAGTTTGTCCACAAGGTGGCAACACTGGTCCGGGCCATTGTTTCACAGCTGAAAAGGAAGAGACAACAACAATCTACCGAAAACCACGACATCAATAGACGGCAGCGTTGACAAGCGCTTGTGTGAGGGAGTTATGAGATATCCACGAATCTAGTTTAAACGAGTATAAAGACAGTGTTATCAGTCATAACTTCTGGCAAGAAATAACGCAGACACTGCACTAAGATGATTATCAAATTAACTATAGTTTGAAAGTCTGCGCCGATTCAGACAGCGCGCTAATAGCACGTCAACAGACAAAAACAGTCAAAATTATGTCAAAATGTGTGTTTTTGGCAAGTGACCTCGTAAACACAGTCTTAAATGAGTTTTAACGTCCGTAAAGAGTTGGGAGAAAATCGGATGTGTGTCAGAGTCGGGTTAATATATATAAAAAAAAAAAACTTATTTTGAGCTAGTTTTGAGCTAGACAGCGCAGCTTTTAAAGTGAAACCTGCTGCAGTCTGTCATAGATGTAAATCAAAGTACAAAAGAAAAAGAGAAATCACTCAACTGACTATAATTAATGGATAAAACTGAGGGGAAATGCATTTAATAGAGACAGTAGCATTATTGGTATCAATTATACTGGTCACTTCATTAATAGGCTACTTGGTAAAAAAGATGCTATTAAACATATTTAAAATATACCCTATTTTTTGTTTCTTCATTAATTTGGATGTTCAATGTGAAATTACGACAATATAAATATATTAATATGTGATTAATCATGATTAATTACAGAAAATGTGTGATTAATTAGTTAATTTTTTTAATTGATTGACAGACAGCACTAATGTTAACCTTTTATAGATGTTGGTGTTGGTGATATTTAATTTTACTGCATATGCATTTAAATTTAATTTCTAAATTTATAGGCCTCCCAGAAAGAGATTGGGACGGCCCCCCACCCCCTTGGCCCCCTTCAAATTATCAGTTCGATAATCCAGCCCTCCAATGAAGCTAATTGAAAAGCCCTGCTATAATAGTATCTCAATGATAATAAAATAACACTGGACCCATGTTATTCCATTTATTTAGGCTACTGATGTAACTGATATCTACATTTTGCGTGTTCATGATTTTTTTTACCCCCCCACTGTTCAGTTCTTCAGAGATATATTTTGTAATGAAAACAAAAACAAAAAACCCCTGAGTGAATCTTTAAGAAAGATTTAGGTAATAAAAATAACTGGCATTGTAGTAATCAGTGTCTTCATTTTTGTGAGTTCAGAGACTTAATATACTGCCTTCATTTCACTAGCCTTAGTACATATTAGAGTGTATATTATCATTCTATTGGGAATGATAATATACATCGAGTGTATATTATCATTCCCAATAGAAACCTGTTTTAAAATAATAAAATAAACCTGTTTTGCCACTCAGGTCTGTTTGTTTGTCTCTGCTATTCTCTGCTTCTTGTCTCCCAGTTTCACTGACGCTGCAGTCGAGTCTGTGGCCATTCATGCATGTCTTTATTACTGCTATTGACAGCGTGAAGGAAACGATAGGCTCACATGTAAGCTATAAGATCTGCGCAGCAGAACCAGTCGATCTCAAAACAGACAAACAGATTAAAATTGAGGTCACTCATAAACACACCACACTACGCGTGATGCAGTCCTGAGATAGCCAGTACTATATGAGAAAATGTATATTTATAACTACAGTAAGCACTTTTAATTTACTACTCTTGATAACATTTTTCTGCATCTAACAATTGTTTTGAAAGTAAGTGTCAATTATTGCTTTAATTTATCAATTAAATGGCTAAAAAATAAAATAATATGTGAATGTATGCTGTACAGAAAAGGAATTTTAAATATAAATGCGTTATTAATATTAATATTATATATTAATATTAATTGCATGTAGGTTTTCTCATTAAAAACATGCATTACTTACATTACATGATTGAAATATAAAAGTGATCATTTTTATTAGCGGTTTTATTACACTGCCTGTAAAATATTTTAAATATGTGAAGATATTAAAGGGATAATTCACCCAAAAATGAAAATGAAAATTCAGTCATCATTTACTCACCCTCGTGTCGTTTCAAACCTATAAGACTTTCGTTCATATTCAAAACACAAATGAAGACGTTTCTAATGTTCTGTCCACCCAATAAAAGTCTAGGTAATTAACATTTTCAAGCTTCAAAAAGTACATAAAGACATCATAAAAATAATCCATATGAATTGAGTGGTTTAATACAAGTCTTCCGAAGAAAAACATATGAGCAACAGATTTAATTTGTAAATAATGTGTGCTGTCAAACAATTGTGATTAATCGCATCCAAAATAAAAGTTTTTGTTTGCATAATATATCTGTCACGGGTTGCTGAGGCGAGGAATACGAAGGAGCACGAAGGAGCACGAAGGAGGCAGATATCAAACAAACTGAGTCTTTTAATAAATCCACTTGGAGAAAACGCAGGAGAAAACAACCACACAAAACTACGTACAGACAGGACCAAGAACTCTAGGAACTGAGGGCTTATAAAGACAAAGAAACAAAGGAGCAAACGAGATGATTAATTAAACCCAGGGAGAACTGATTGAACGATGATTAACTACGAACAGGAACTACCAAATAAGGATAAACAGGAACTCGACAGAAACATAGACGTGACAGATTGCCCCCCTCCCGGGCGCATCCCGTGCCATAACAGTACCATCGGGGAGGGGGAGGTGGGGCGGGCAGCCTCCAGGGCTGATCAGGGAGCCATGGCTGAGCAGACAGTTCGGGAAGCCATGGTGGATCAAGATACTCAGGCAGCCATGGCGGATCAGGAGACTCGAGAGGCCATGGCGGAACAGGAGACACGGGAGGCCATGGCGGAACAGGAGACACGGGAGGCCATGGCGGAACAGGAGACACGGGAGGCCATGGCGGATCAGGAGACACGGGAGGCCATGGCGGATCAGGAGACACGGGAGGCCATGGCGGATCAGGAGACACGGGAGGCCATGGCAGATCAGGAGACACAGGAGGTCATGGCGGATCCGCCTCCGTGCCCTTGGCCCGGCTACTATGGCCATGGATATATGCCCCCCCCCCAAAATTTTCTTGGGGAAAACTATGAAGTCAGGGGGGAGCTCTGGAGGAGCGGGCACTTGAGGGCGCTCTGGAGGAGCGGGCACTTGAGGGTGCTTTGGAGGAGCGGGCATTGGAGGGCGCTCTGGAGGGCGCTTGTGAGGAGCCGCGAACGGCGGCGGACTTGACTTCCCCGCGAACAGCGGCGGACTTGACTTCCCCGCGAATGGCAGCGGACTTGACTTCCCCGCGAACGGTGGCGGGCTTGATTTGCCCGCGAACGGTGGGCTTTATTGGGGTTTGGCGGACGGACTGGACGGCAGGCTGGTTCTGGATTGGGGCTGGATACTCTCCAGACACCGGAGGATCCCTTCCCTCCAGCTCAGACCTGTGGTGTCTGGGAAGTCCACTGGGCGATGGTAATTAGCCCTCGACGATCGGGAGATCACGGCGGGCCAGGGCGGAGAACAGCTCAGCGATCTCCATATTTCTATTTGGTCCTGTCTTCTGTCACGGGTTACTGAGGCGAGGAATACGAAGGAGCACGAAAGAGGCAGATATCAAACAAACTGAGTCTTTTAATAAATCCGCTTGGAGAAAACAACCACACAAAACGACGTTCAGACAGGACAAAGAACTCTAGGAACTGAGGGCTTATAAAGACATGGAAACAAAGGAGCAAACGAGATGATTAATTAAACACAGGAGAACTGAATGAACAATGATTAACTACGAACAGGAACTACCAAATAAGGAAAAACAGGAACTCAACAGAAACATAAACGTGATAATATCTGTGTACTGTGTATATTTATTATGTCTATATAAATACACACACATGCATATATTTAAGAAAAATAGGTAGTTTATATATTAAAGTCCCCCTGTTGTGAAAGTCAACTTTTTTATGTTGTTTATTTGTCTGTGGTGTTTTTAATATGCTTTTAAACAAACCATGTGCCAAGCCATTTATCAACACCATTGCTGAGTATTTTCTCTTTAAAACTGTAGCCTCTCAGTGGCAGTCAAAGAAATGCAATTTGAAACAGCCCTTGGTTTGCTACGTCACAAAATTCAATAACCAATCGCATCAAGGGATCCTATCCTCAGCATATCATTAACTGTGCTGCAAAGCAGAGGGTCTAGTGAGAAGGCAGCGAGGTTAATCCGGTAACAGTTATATTTTTTCTGTAGATATTTTGCTAACTGTTAATATTTCCCCCTATTTTCACAATGTCATGTGCTGTTAGCACTTATTTATTTGTATTTAGAACCGCTAACTTGAATAATACCCCGCGGCAACAGTGTAAAAGTATCCCGGAGTCAGACGCACCTCTCCCGCATTGACATCCGCTCTTCACACGCATATGATCGCGGGCGCGAACTGGAATCACAAACTTGGCTGCATTTGAGTCTTTAAGTCATTTTGAGGACACAACATCGTGAAGTAGGTAAATTTAACGAATGTAAAAGTATCCACTGTAGCTGGATACTTAACATAGCTAACATAAATTTATCAGCTTTATCAGTCATTATCCGTGTACGATCCAGCGCAAACAGAATATGTTACCTCACGAAGTTAATCATCAGTCTCCTTGCTTACGTTGAGCATACCAGCTTATTTCTGGTTCAAACATATATGGCTTAATTAAAGAAATATTTCCACTTGCCATTGCCATTGTATCGCGTTTATTACAGTTCAGTTAGTGGATCAGCAGGCCCTGGCTGGTGTGTGACTGAGTGAAGGTGGGGCTAATTTGCATATTCATAGATCCGCGTATAGTAAATGAGGGGAGGGTGTAGAGTTACATTCAAGCTATTTTAAGGCATGAGAAAATTATTTTCACAAGAAAAAACATTTAAATGTCATTTTGATGATCAAAGATGAGTTTTAAAGGATCAAATTTTTGACTACAGGGGGACTTTAAACACATTTATGTATAATATAAATTATGAGTATAAATATATACATGTAAATACATGTAAATATTTTCAAAACCTATACTGTATGTGTGTATTTATAGTAGTGCTGTCAAATGATTAATTGCGATTAATCGCATCCAAAATAAGTTTTTGTTTACATAATATATGTGTGTATACTGTGTATATTTATTATGTATATATAAATACAAACACATGCATGTATATATTTATGAAAAATATGTTATGTTTTTATGTTAAATATATTTAGATATAAAATATAAGAATATAAATATATACATGTAAATACATGTAAATATTTGAAAAATATTTACTGTATGTGTGTGTATTTATATATACATACAATAAATACAATAAATAATAATACAAATAATACAATACAATAAATATACACAGTACATATACATATATTATGTAAACAAAAACTTTTTATTTTGGATGCGATTAATTGCGATTAATCATTTGACAGCACTAGTTAATATATACCCAATAAATGTACACAGTACACACGCACATATTATGTAAACAAAAACTTTTATTTTGGATGCGATTAATCGTTTGACAGCACTAAATGTGATCAAATATGGTAAATGTGTGTTTGAGATTCCATTCTTTATATTTATATTTATATATAATATTTATAATATTTCACATGTATTTTGCTTTTATGAGTGTACCATTTGCCAGTTTTGACTGTTTTTAGCAACATTATTCTCCGTGGATGTCTTTCTTTTCAAAATCCAATCACAGATGTGATGTTAACAGGGTTGAATAACAGCTTGGCAGACTAAACTAGAATACAGGAGAGCTTTCTGTGTGGAGCTGAGAATGTATTTATCCACTTTGCTTTGTAGACGTAATTTCAGTCTGTTTTTGAACTCTGTTTGACAGAACCAGTCGTTCGCCGTCAGATAAGTTGCGTTGTTTAAGCAACAGCAAATCAGCAATTAAATTTATTGTGCGAACACACCAGCGCAGTGTGTAATTCTGTGTTCTTTGATAAGCTTAATTTGTCTCTCTGATCACTGGTTTTTAAGGACTAAATCTTTAAATATATATATATATATATATATATATATATATGTATATGTATATATTTTTTTTTTTTAATTTGATTTAATTAACTTTTATTAAATATTTAGAAGGCTGTAGTGTGGTGTCTTCAAAGAAAATAGGCCTGGAGAAAAACAGCAATTACTAAATCTTGCCCAAATCGCCATTTTAGAAGTCACTGGGCTTTTACGTCTGCGTTTGTAATTACAGATCTAGCAGATCAACCTGCAGTCCTGCAGAGTCAGTGTGCTTCTTCTCCTAAAGCTTTTAGTCTAATTACACAAGTGTTTCTTTAAAGCGCACTTCAGACAGATAGAGCTGGGGTTTGGAAGTGTATGGAGAGTGAGATAAAAAGGTTAAAATAATGAATGGCCTTTTAGCAGTTTGCTAGGTAGCTAATGACAGTGGCCTGCTAGTGTGCCAGATCTCTGGCAGCTCCTGCTGGCATTCGGCTGTCAGCGTTCCTCAGGGAACATCTGCGTTTCATCTGCAACGTCTCCAGCACTTTCTAACAGGAGCAGAATACATTTTAGGATTTAAATGATGCATTTGCTTCAGTACGGTTTACTGCGCTGTTACTATGGTGCATTGATTATGGTAATTCCTTAGTAACAGTGTTGCTGTTTTTATTGTTGTTGTTAACTAAAGTTATTAAAAATGGTAAAATAAATAAATAAAATTTTATTACTTTTAAATGTAACATATTTTTTACATTTAATTTTAAAATGTAATTTAATTAATACTAAATATACTAAAATGTATTAATTGAATTAAAGCTGAAATAAAATCTACATACAGTGGAGTGAAAAATTGTTTGCCCCCTTCCTGATTTTTTTATTTTTTGCATGTTTGTCACACTTTATGTTTCAGATCATCAAACAAATTTAAATATTAATCAAATATAACACAAGTAAACACAACATGCAGTTTTTAAATGAAGGTTTTTTTTATGAAGGGAAAACAAAATCCAAACCCACATGGCCCTGTGTGAAAAAGTGTTTGCCCCCTCCCCCCCCGTTAAAACATAACTCTGGTTTATCACACCTGAGTTCAGTTTCTCTAGCCACACCCAGGTCTGATTACTGCCACACCTGTTCGCAATCAAGAAATCACTTAAATAGGACCTGCCTGACAAAGTGAAGTAGACCAAAAGATCCTCAAAAGCGACACATCATGTTGAGATCCAAAGAAATTCAGGAACAAATGAGAAAGAAAGCAATTGAGATCTATCAGTCTGGAAAAGGTTATAAAGCCATTTCTAAAGCTTTGGGACTCCAGCGAACCACAGTGAGAGCCATTATCCACAAATGGTGAAAACATGGAACAGTGGTGAACCTTCCCAGGAGTGGCCGGCTGACCAAAATTACCCCAAGAGCACAGTGACGACTCATCCAAGAGGTCACAAAAGACCCCAGAACAACATCCAAAGAACTACAGGCCTCACTTGCCTCAGTTAAGGTCAGTGTTCATGACTCCACCATAAGAAAGAGACTGGGCAAAAATGAAAACCGAAAACCGCTGCTGAGCAAAAAGAACATAAAGGCTCATCTCAGTTTTGCCAGAAAACATCTTGATGATCCCCAAGACTTTTGGGAAAATACTCTGTGGACTGACGAGACAAAAGTTGAACTTTTTGGAAGGTGTGTGTCCCATTACATCTGGCGTAAAAGTAACACAGCATTTCAGAAAAAGAACATCATACCAACAGTAAAATATGGTGGTGGTAGTGTGATGGTCTGGGGCTGTTTTGCTGCTTCAGGACCTGGAAGACTTGCTGTGATAAATGGAACCATGAATTCTGCTGTCTACCAAAAAATCTTGAAGGACAATGTCCGGCCATCTGTTCGTGACCTCAAGCTGAAGCGAACTTTGGTTCTGCAGCAGGACAATGATCCAAAACACACCAGAAAGTCCACCTCTGAATGGCTGAAGAAAAACAAAATGAAGACTTTGGAGTGGCCTAGTCAAAGTCCTGACCTGAATCCTATTGAGATGCTGTGGTATGACCTTAAAAAGGCGGTTCATGCTTGAAAACCATCCAGTGTGGCTGAATTACAACAATTCTGCAAAGATGAGTGGGCCAAAATTCCTCCACAGCGCTGTAAAAGACTCATTGCAAGTTATCGCAAATGCTTGATTGCAGTTGATGCTGCTAAGGGTGGCCCAACCAGTTATTAGGTTTGGGGGGCAAGCACTTTTTCACACAGGGGCATGTGGGTTTGGATTTTGTTTTCCCTTCATAATAAAAAACTTCATTTAAAAACTGCATGTTGTGTTTACTTGTGTTATCTTTGATTAATATTTAAATTTGTTTGATGATCTGAAACATTAAAGTGTGACAAACATTCAAAAAAATAAAAAATCAGGAAGGGGGCAAACAATTTTTCACACCGCTGTATTAGGTGAAACACTTGAACTTGTGCACATAAGAAGCCATTATTTACATCATTTTTCTGGAAATTCGATCATTTAAAAACATTTAAACGTTCAAAATATTAAATATTTTTTGGTTAGTTTATGGATATCTTAAAAAATAATAACGCAATTTTTTGAAAATGTAACTGATGCTACTTCTCAGTGTTGTTAATGTTGACTTGACCAAAATGAAAACGTTTATTTATTTATTTATTTATGCTAATTCAAATACATTTGAAATAAAATAAAATATAAATATTAGATTAAAAAAATTAAATTTAAAATCTTAAATGTTGCATTGGCAGCTAACTGAAACAAAATACATTTAAGTTTAAGTACTAAAATTACTAAAATTAAAACTGAAAAACTAAATAAAACTAAATAGAAATATTTAAAAGCTAAAAAAAATGACAAATGCACAAAACAAAATTACTATAACTTATACCAAATAAAAAAAGAAAACTGAAAATATAAAAATAAAAGCTAATTAAAAATATTAGGATACTAAAATAGTAATAAATACCATGATAGAGTACTAAATGATTGTTACATTTATATACCACGGTAACCTAAAAGAGAACTGAGGTATTACAATCTAAAACATGGTAATACCTTGGTACCATTTATATAAACATCTCTAGTCATCAGTCCTAAAAGAATACAAACAAATTGCTATTTGGATGAAATAAGAATTAAGATAAATTACTATGCAATAGTAACATTTATCCAGTAGGATTTTAATTGATTGTTAGAGGATTCTTTGTTTGGTCCCTTTATGGCTCAAAATTTTGGTATTTCCATTTGCAATCTTGTACATTCAAGGATGTTTTGTGGAGTCATGATTTAGACATGCATAAAGAGAACTAGTTGAATCTACCACACAGATATCTACTGATATTAAAGGATAAGTTCACTTTTAGAATAAAAATTTCCTGATAATTTACTCACCCCCATGTCATCCAAGATATTCATGACTTTCTTTCTTCAGTCGCAAAGAAATTAGTTTTTTTGAGGAAAACATTCCAGGATTTTTCTCCATATAGTGGACTTCAGTGGTGGCCAACAAATTGAAAGTCCAAAATGTAGTTTCAGTGCAGCTTCAATGCAGCTTTCTACACGATCCCAGTTGAGGAATAAGGGTCTTATCTAGCGAAATGATCTGTCATTTTCTTAAAAGAAATTAATATTTATACACTGTTTAACCACAAATGCTCATTAGCTCTGCGATGCACATGCATATCTTTATTAGGTGATGTTGGAAAGGTCACGCGTGAGGTGGACGGAAGTACTGACCCATTGTTTACAAAGCGAACATGCAAAAAAAGTCATTGCCCTTTACAAAAAAACAATGATGTCGGATGATTTTAAAGTTGGAGAAGAAAATGAGATAGAGTTCTTAAACAAAGTACAACGACAAAAAACTAACAGCACGTTACCTTTTCAACAAGATTACGCAATGTGTGAAGACGCGCATCGCAGAGCTAGAGCAAGCCGAGCATTTGTGGTTAAAAAGTGGATAAATATAATTTTTTTCAGAAAATGACTGATCGTTTCGATAGATAAGACCCTTATTCCTCGGCTGGGATCGTGTAGAGCTCTTTGAAGCTGCATTGAAACTGCATTTATGACTTTCAAATCACTGGCCACCATTGAAGTCCACTATATGGAGAAAAATCCTGGAATGTTTTCCTAAAAAAAAACTTAATTTCTTTGTGACTGAAGAAAGGAAAGACATGAACATCTTGGATGACATGGGGGTGAGTAAATTACAGTGTTGGGAAGTAACTAAATTACGTAATTTAATTACAAAATAAATGTAATTGTAATCAGTTATAGTTACTGAGAAAGAATGTGTAATTAAATTACAGTTACTTATGAAAATGTTAATGATTACAAAAGGGGGTTACATCTATTTTTGTTTTCACACACACACACACACACACACACACGTTTGTTTTTGTGAATTGTGGGGACATTCCATAGGCGTAATGGTTTTTATACTGTACAAACCGTGTTTTCTATCGCCCTACACCAACCCTACACCTAAACCTACCCCTTACAGGAAACTTTGTGCATTTTTACTTTCTCAAAAAACTCATTCTGTATGATTTATAAGCCTTTTGAAATATGGGGACATGGGGTAATGTCCTCATAAGTCACCTTCTCCTTGTAATACCTATGTCATACCCATGTCATTACACAAATTTGTGTCCTCATGTCACAAAAACGCGCAAACACACATACATACAGATTTAATTGATTTCTTTCATAAATTGCAGTGAATGCTCTAAAATGAGACGCCAATGTTTCAGGAGTTTAGGACACAGAATAGGACACGTTTATTCGATAGTTTTATTTCCTATTTGGGTTTATATATATATATATATATATATATATATATTTTTTTTTTTTTTCCAAGCCATTGTTAGATGCCAGTGTTTCCTGTCTTAGATATGCAAAAATTCGATTTCAAAAACAGTATCATAGCTATTAAACTATTTCTTGTAATGGTTTTAAATCAGTATTTAGCCTCAGAATGATCTCAAAGTAAGTCTGATTTTGAAAGTGAAAGTGACGTGACGTGGCCAAGTATGGTGACCCATACTCTGAATTAGTGCTCTGCATTTAACCCATCCTAAGTGCACACACACAGCAGTGAACACACACACCTTGAACACACACCCAGAGTAGTGGGCAGCCAATGCTACGGTGCCCGGGGAGCATTTGGGGGTTCGGTGCCTTGCTCAAGGGCAGCTCAGTCGTGGTATTGAGGGTGGGAGAGAGCGCTGGTTATTCACTCCCCCCACCTACAATCCCTGCCAGACCTGTGACTCGAACCCGCGACCTTTAGGTTACGAGTCCGACTGTCTAACCATAAGGCCACGTACTTCCCTTCCCACGACTTCCTTTGTGGTGGCTGTGCTTTAAAATTAAATTATTATAATCTTAATTCAAGGGATAAAGGATTTCGAAAGTGATAGTAATCAGTGTTGAATACTACTGATTGGGTGGGGGGGATTCCGTGTTTTTATTTTTATTTTATTTTTATTTTTCTGGACTCCCTTTTTAATGGTTAAATTAAATTTTATTAATCAAAAAGCATGTCTAATTAATTAAAATCATGAAACTTAAACAATTTAACATCAATTTATTAAAAGTTTAACAAAAAGTACATATTTAGTGCCCTATGAAATGTTGTTTTATTGTTACCAAATTCTGTTTTAGCATGTCTAATTATTTGAAAGCATAAAAACAAGATTTATTTATTCTTACAATAGCCTTATGATTTTTTTCCATCAGAAATTCTGTGTTGTGTATTTACATTTTTTAAGGCATAAACATTCATTTAATTTATCTTTTAATGAATGAAAATTAAACAAATTTTATCTTTTGGAAAATAAAGGGGATTTAATATTACAATTAAAACATTGAAGAAATATTGTATGATTGTTCCTTAAAAATAAGGTTTTAATAATTTTAGTAGTAGTAGTAGCCTATTACGTACATTCTACTGAACAATAGTAATATATTTCTGCCACAATGTCTTCAAGTTAAACCAAACTTTTATTTTGATGGGTTTCCGTGAATACCTTTACATTTCTGTGTGATATGAGGACAGTTTTACTCAAATGAAATGGTCAAATGCTCATGAAGTGGCTCTCAGAGCAGTTCTGGAGAGAATATGGGAAGTCGTGGCCTAATGGTTAGAGAGTTGGACTCGTAACCTAAAGGTTGTGGGTTCGAGTCTCGGGCCGGCAGGAATTGTAGGTGGGGGGAGTTGTGTGCAGCACTCTCTCTGCCTTCGATACCATGACTGAGGTGCCCTTGAGCAAGGCACCGAACCCCCAATTGCTCCCCGGGCGCTGGAGCAATGGCTGCCCACTGCTCCGGGTGTGTGTTCACGGTGTGTGTGTGCGCGCGTGTTTGTTCACTATTCACTGCTGTGTGTGTGCACTTGGATGGGTTAAATGCAGAGCACCAATTTCGAGTATGGGTCACCATACTTGACAATACGTCACGACTTTCACTTTCACTTTTCACTTTCAATATTCATGTATTTATGTCCTCATTTAGTGAGACGACAGACGTTAATATCACCGGAAGCATCACGCGCGCTTTAGTACGAGTAGTAAGCAAAACCGTGCATCTGCGCCATTCATAACACAGAGACATGGAGAATTCATATTTAAATAGTTGTTTTGCGGCTTAATATTTACAAATACTAGTGGGAGTAGGAGTGTTCTCACTTGTCACGTTTGTGTGTGTGTGTGTGTGTGGGGCGCCCCCCTAATATAATGGCAGGGGAAACACTGCTGGTTTACATGTTTGAAAATGATTAACAGTTGAAAACATTAGAAATTTAGAAAAGTAATCAAAATGTAATCAAATGTAATCATTTACATTAAAAAAGTAATTGAAATAGTTACACTACTTATTACATTTTAGATAACTAGGTAACTTGTAATCTGTAACCTATTACATCTCCAAAGTAACCTTCCTAACACTGGTAAATTATCAGCAAATTTTTATTCTAGAAGTGAACTTATCCTTCAAGTCAGTCAGTGTTTGTCTGATAATGTTTTATTGAGCTGGAATGGTTGCGTTTCTCTGCAGAATTCATGAGGAGCCCGTGTGTGGAAGCAGGACTCATTCCTCCTCTGGTTCAGCTACTAAACTGTAAGGACCAGGAAATACTGCTCCAGACGGGACGAGCCCTCGGCAACATCTGCTACGACAGCCGTAAGTGCCCATTATCGCTCCCTGAGCCTTTCCCGGCCCCTCCGCATCGACTGCGAGATATCTCAGAGTGTCTGGGCTGATCTGAAGGGGAGCTGCTGCTACAGTTGTCTGAATGAGTGACATGAGGCAGGCAGAGCAGCTGATAGTTGAGCGAGAAGATGTCTAGCTAAACTTTTCCTGCACTTTTTCATTTCACACATGATTTCCAAAGGTAATTGTTCAAGAGCTTATACCATTGCTGAATTCTTGATTCTGATTGGTTGACGTCCCAGTAGTGTTGGGCGATATGCTCAATTTTTATATCGTCCTATCGTCAGGCTGTGAGATCGCCGATTCACGACATTATCGTGCTAATTTATTTAATTATTTAATTACTTAGTTTCATTGCCGGAAAGTGAACCAACTCCAGCGTAAGTCTAAAAGCAGCCTGATGTTTTTAAAATGACTGAATTTGTATTTAACATGATAACAATTTAATAGAAACATTGTAAGTTACTAATCATAAGGCTTACATTTCCTCAGTTATTCAAAAAGCAGCTACAGAAAACGAGCAAAGAACACTTACATTACCAAAGAACATCATAACTGAGTTCAGTCTAGCGCGAGTTTATGCATTTTAAATAACACTCCCGTAATAATCAGTGACGCTGTCTACACTGTCTGATGAATAAATCTCTTACACTTACATCGCACGTACATCTGCACGTTGTTGTTTATGATGAGAGAATTCGCGAGTCAGCGCGCACTGAACAACAAAACTCATCTGACTCATCTGAACACCTCTGATTGGTCATTGCATTCATAAGCTCAGCATAATCGTGTGTGATAACGCGCAACACTGTATGCAGAAAAATCGTGTGTGATAACGCGCAACACTGTATGCAGAAAAATAAATATAATGGAACAAATAAGCCCTAATATTAATTAGATAGTATTACTAGCCTGATAATGATGATAATAATAAGAATAAGAATCGTCTTGCTATTGTCAGTGGCATCAGCCACATGCGATATTTCTGACTGTCGTCGATACATGATACTATCGTCTATCGGCACACTACGAATGAACTATTGAATTATTGAATTCATGTACACTTTTGCATCAATATTTAACTAGTCCATTGGTAATTATTTTGTACATGAATCATTTTGATGGCCTAGCAGTGGTTGATAATTGAAATTATATCACATTTTTTCCTCCCTTCGTTGTAGTGAGGGTGTACAAATATTTTATGGCTGTAATGTTTTGCTTTATTTGCCCGCTTTGTAATCTTAACAATACAGTGGTGTGAGCTGTATTGACATGTACTGTATGTTGTAGATGTCTTAAACCTTTGGGACGAGTTGAGTTTGCGTAAATGAAAAGAGCTTTGTCTGGATGAAAAACGGGAAGAGTGACGATCCCAAGAGTGTATCTGAGCATGGCCGTCGAGGAGCTCTCAGGATCGAGCGATTTTGTCTGATGGAAAGACGAGGATGCAGCAATTTTTCTGCAGATTTTTTAAATTAATCCAATGACTGCCATCTGTGGCTATTTAATCCTATGAAACATAAAACAAAAAATTAGCTTCTCAAAGTGTGATTTTTACTCTATTTGTGTTAATATTAGTGTACTACTATGTACTAACATTGACAAATTCACTTTTAATGGGTATATACAATTTAAGTTTTACAGTTGAAAAATATTGCTGACTCATGTTGCACTGCATAGATTGTTTTTCAATCAGATGCTCTCTAGAGTGAGAATGTCACTCCCCTAACACCACCTGCAACCAATTAACAGGCAGAAAATCATGCTTCATTTCTGTGAGGTAACTATAGCCTGTTGGCTTTAAAAAAAAGGCACGAGCATGTTATAATGCACCACCTAAACTTCATGTTTAATAAAAATACATCAAAAATGAGATAGAAAACAGCAGTTTTATTATGCTGCTGATATGAGTCTTCAGCTCATGTGAGCACACTCAATATTTTTTACAGTGTACCTTTAAAACAGTTAATTTCTTTATGTATGTATTTATTTACCTGTTTGTTTGTAGCTAATATGTAGCGAAGGCCAATTCCACCACACAGGGAAAAAAAAAATCATAGTTATGACAAAGTCAAAATTATAAAGTGCTAAGTAATAATTTTGACATAAAGAGTCGAAAAGACTCAAAAATTCAATAAAGTAACAAAAAAAAAAAGTCATAATTGTGACTTAGTGTTTTAGATTTGAATTGCCAATTTTGACTTTGTCATACTTATGACTATGTCATTAATTTGAATTTTATTTTATAATTATGTAGTTTGAATTTTTATTTCAAAATGGTGACTTAGTATCTCATTTGTTTTTACTTTCTATTCCAAAATTATGACTTAGTACCTCATCTCATTTTGACTTTTTACATCCTAATTGTGACTTAGTTTCAAATCGTATAATATCAACTTTTTATGTCACAATTGTCACAATCACTTAGTATCTCATTATTTTTTATGTCATAATTACGACTTAGTATGTCAAACTTTTGACTTTTTGATTTATAATTTAGTATATGGAAAGTTAAATTTTTTTATGTCATACATATGACTTTCTATATACTATGAAGATGTCAGATAGAGGTATATTTCTACAGCAGTGACAGTACAGTCATTAATATGGTAAGATATAAACACAGATTCACAGAAGCCGCACACATCTGTTTTCTTGCAAATCTGAAATGATTAAATAGTTATTTAAAAATAATTTTGCTCTCTAATTAGTATTTGAATGTTCTTTAATACTAATATGTATTACTAGCAGTAAAGTAAAAAGTGATGACAACTGTTCAATTTCCAATTGCTTAGAGTTGATTTGTGTGGCTACTAACAGAGACACAGATGGCATTGCATTAGGAGCCCTGGGCAAACGGACACAGATGTGTTTAATGGTGAAGCTGAAGTTGATCCTGGATGACCCTTTGACAGAGATGACACACGTCACCGTCATGCATTTCACTCAAGGGCTTCGTCGACTTGCAAACCCCATGCAGTAGCTGTCTTTTTCACTGCACAGCGTCCAAAACCAGTCAAAGGAGCCAATTTGGGAATCGTTCAATGTCTTTGTTTTCAGTATTCAGATCTTTTACTTTGTTTTGTTGCATCTAAATCACATTCTCTCTTCTTGTCCTCTGTGTTCCTGATTTGTGTGGTTGAAGGCAGTTGTCGTAGACTCTGTGTGGGCAAGCATCAGTGTAAACAAACCTGAAACAATGTTCATACCAGCTAAGCTGACTCATGTCTGACACACAAACACCGTCATCTGGTCACAGAGCTTACTGGAAAACTTAGCTTAAATATAAATCGCCTGTGCAGGTCAAGACAGAGTTTTGTTTCTGTGACAAGTATGTCTAAAAATGGAATTAAAGTGCTGTGTAAGAGACTGAACGTCAGATTCATGATTGAATCACTTTTATTTAGGTAGTCAAAGCATGTTGTAATGCAGGACAGTGAAGACAGGAGACTTGGGGATGGGCTTTTTTTTTTTTGTTTGGCTAGTAAGCAACAATCTCCACCACGTAGCAAGATACTAAAAACAGCAACAACATTGTAGTATTGTGGCTTTGAGTTTTACACAGGCAATCAGCAGTCATATTTTAGTATTATTTATATACTGTTTAATTATTTACTTATTGTGAATGAGCTTTTTTATATTTTCGATTTTGTTTTGTAATCTTAGGTGAGGTTTTAGTAATTTTGTGTGCTTCTCCTTTTTATTCATTTTGTAATATTTCTATTTAGCATTAGTTAATTTTTATTTTAATACTTCAGCTTAAAATTATATTGTTTCATTTAGTTGCAAATGCTACATTTTCATTTAACTTTGAGTTTTTCATCTATTATTGTATTTTATTTTATTATTTTTTGAACTACCAAAAAATATGTATTTATTTATTTCCAGCAGCTCACATTTTCAAAAAAAAAAAAAATATTATTATTATTTTCTTAAAGATATCCATAAACAAGCCAGTGAAAAAAAGATTTAATGTGCTGAATGTTTACATTTCCAGAGTAAATTATGTAAATAGTGGCTTCTTGTGGAGGTTTTAATGCACAAGAACTTGTTCATTTACTTTGTGTTATAACCTTCACCAACATATTTTCTTGATGATTTTGGTGCTTTCAAATAATTTTTTGTGGTTATTGATGTTGTCCAACCTTGGCCAGCAGTTGATCCCGTAGGAGTGAGATTCATCTGTGCACATTTTCCAAAAATGTTATTAAAATGCAATATCTTACTGCACACTTACCTCTGAAAATGACTTTTGGTTTTATCTGACATCACCAGACAAATGTTAGTGTAAGAAAAATATTTTTTTAATAATTTTAAATCTTGATATGACCAAGTTGTTTTTACAAGGTGTCTTACAAGACTTACACATGGATATTTATTAAAAGGTGAGGAACCACCATCGTGCCTTACTTGCCAAACAAAAATGACTGTGAAGCATATTTTATTAGATTGTACTGTTTTTAATGTAAATAGACAACGGATTTATTCAGAGGTGTGTTTAACTGATTGATTTAAAAATGTATCACCTGAATGTATTTTATAATTTTTGTTAATTGTATACCTTGTGTAATTTATTCTGAGATTGCCATGAAAATAGCCTTGATGTTGGTATGGCTTAAATAAATAAACATCACCATACCATAACATTTAAACTTTTCCAGATGCTACTGTTGTGTTTTAACCAATGTATAAAGTCGAGTCCCACCCTACATTTGTTTTTCTTGCTAAATAGCATTTATTTTCTCGAAATACATCATGCTACAAAAGTAAATTAGGTTGCATATTCCATTTCATGTTGCTTTTAAAACCTTTTGTCATTAAATATTTGAGTACTCATAATTTAGATCTTTTATTTTGCTGCTTTAACCGTATAGCTGACAGTCAGAAGATCCAGTTACGCTCTTGACTTTGATGCTCTGTGTAAATAATGCTGGACTCCGCTGGACCTCGGCGTCTCTGTGGATCTTTTAACACCTTCCTTTGTTAGTGATTCTGCAGCAGTCTGGATTTTGTATGCTGTGCTTCTGCTGCACTTCTGGTCTCTGGTTTTGCCTTTAGTTATGTCTGCACCTCATGTCAACCTGACAGCTGTAAACAAATCCAGTGCTGGAGTGACAGTTTTTGATCTCATTTGCTCTTCTTTTTATCTCAAAATGCTTATTTTCTTGTGTTCTCCATGTAACGTTATCAGTTGTCATATTACATTCCATAAGGATGCATTCATGAAGATCCCAGCCTGTCCCTTCATTAAAGGAATAGTTCAACCAAAAAGGAAAATTCTGTGACTGAATCATGTGAATCGTTCAGGAAGACTTGAACTGTTCCTTTAACACCCTCTTTTCTGTCATTCTGTTCCAGGTTGATGTTTCTTTGTGTCAGTGGTTGCCTTTTTTATTGTTTGTTTCTTTTTTATGTGACCTCTTTGTTTTGCAGATGAGGGCAGAAGTGCAGTTGACGCAGTGGGCGGTGCTCAGATAGTTGCCGAGCACATTAAGTCTCTGGCCGAAAGCACTGACCCGGCCACCGGGAAGCTCTTGACTGTCTTTTGTGGCATGCTGATGAACTATAGCAATGATAATGGTAATGACCGATCCCCCAAACCAGGCGATATTTTTGAATGGTCCCTTATTGGTATAGTCTGAGATGTTCTCTAAATTATTCACGTGTTAATCAATACTACATAGATAAGGAAACTTTTTATCTCATTCTTTATAAAACAGACGTGTTTTGATTTGAGTCTGACTTCAGTATTTCCTCACAGTTGAACATTAATGGTAATATCTTTAGGGGACCACTCTAAGAAAGCCTATGTGTTGTTTAACTTCTCCTATGTATTCTGAATCTAATGTCTTTCACCGATTTGACATGTTAAGTATGCTAAATGGCTACAATCTGCTCCTTTTGTGTGGTGATTAGCTTCCATGTCCATTGCAGCTGGTGGTGGTGTTAATATTTAGTAATGTTATGAATTCAGCTGTCTTTTTTTTATTTATTTATTTTTTTTAAATGACCATCCATAATAAATGTAGTTGCATTTTGTTATGTGCAGTAGCAAAAAATAAATAAAAATAAATTAAATATTAATTTTAAAATTATATAAGCTGAATTTTTTAAATTGTTTATTTAAAATGATTTAATTAAAATGTTTATTTTCAAAAAAAAAAAAAAGTAGTTGTGTATTTGACAACAGCAACAAAAATATATGTATAAAAACATGGCACTGTACACTTTTTTTTTTTTTGATCAGTCATTCACTGACTTGATGTAATTTTACTGGGGATTGGCTTAAAAAATAAATCCCTTTAATTGAAGAATCCAACATGCAGGTTGACTACTTCCAGAGCTGAATGCTCCAGCTTAGCAACTGCCATTGAGATTAATGGAAATGATAACATATAGCTTTCCACCAATTATCTCTTGTTTGGACTGCTTAAACAAACAGAGCAATGTTTTGATTGGCTGTTCATATTAAACTAGGATTTTACCATTTAAAAAATGACACTTTTCACATTTAAAAGAATAGTTCACCTGGTGTATATATATTTGGGACACATCCTATAGTTTTCAGTGTCCATATCATGCATGCCCAGGAGGTTACATAAGGCTCTGGCCTTGTGCTATTCAGTAGTGCAGTGCATTGTTTAATATTTAAGGGAATCCAGGCAGTGTATTTACATCTTTGTGACTTGATGTCCTTGAATAATTGATGGACAGGCCAAGCCCTGCTTCCCTCATCCCGGTTTGCCGGCAAGACTTGAAATGGTAATAGCTTTTTTCAATCTATTACACCTCGCTTCCAGAGGCTAGTGCAAATCAACAAATTTAGGTCAGGCGTTTTTGTTTTCGGTTCCTGATGAAAATAAATGGTGAGATATGATTTTAATGGAAGAGAACAGCCAGCGGGCTGCTTATTATTGCTGAATATCATCCTCACGCTGTTTTGAACCAGTCTTTTTCTTTCCCTCATCTCTCTTTCTCTCAAATGTTGTGTCATGTAACAGATCTGTAACAGATTTTCCTTGCAAAGTGTATCTGTTTTAACCTAAAGCCTGTCATCATGTTTACTAAGCCACCAAGATAAATGACTCATCTAATCACATAAGCTTATCACTTGAGAGGTTTTATGTACATCTTTCACTGTACTTGCCTGGTCAGATCTTTTTTTTTTTTTTTTTGTTTGCTTTTTTTTTTTTTTTTTGTATCTCAGTAACCAAAATACTTACTGAACCGTAATGTCTCTCATTGCTGATTCATTCCCTTGTGAAGAGGCAGCACACTTTACCATATTTTTAAAGAGTAATTATTACAGAAATAATATTCTTTAAAAGGATATACATAAGTGTGAACTGAATGTAATGTTAATTGCAATAAAATGAAAATGTATTATTGTTTAAATTTATATTAAATGCTATTAGCAGAACTTTAGAGTGCTTTTTTTAACACATGTAAGTACATCTTAAAGCCATATTGCATTCATGAACACTTAATGAACACGACAGTACTTGTTAAATGTTTTTGCTTCATATCTGTTAGTATAGCTATCTATTTTAGCATGCCTGAGAGGCTATATTGACCACTCAGCATCCAGGGATGGAATTATCCTTTTAATTGCATGTGTTTGTGTTATTTATATTGTAAAGAGTAAAGTCACTAATTATTCAGTTATTTGGTATAATTTAGTTTTGCGATGGCTGATTTTTGCTGTTTGGAAACTGTCAGTGTTATAGCTTTCTGCTCTACTGAAAAAGTAAAGAACTTAAAGCATTTAAATCTTACATGAGCTTTAGATGAGATTCAAATACTTCGCAGTTCTTTTAGGAAATGTGACTCATTCTCCATCAGTGAAATCTGCAGGTCCCCAGTTGACATTTCCTTGACGTGATTTGGGCTTCGATTACTGGCAGGAGTTCCTCAATGATTTTTGGCTAATGTCCAGTTCTGCCAAGGCTTGTTATGTTGTGTTTTCTCATTTGATACATTTAGCCAATAGCTGTTGCTCAAATGTTCTTCTTGCTCAGACCAGCAAAGCTTCGGTGGTCGATAAAGCAAATAACAAGCAATTATGTAGTAAGGAAGAAGCATTTTGGACTGTCAACTGTTTATTAAATGTGATGAAGGGACTTCTGTTGAGTAAATGTTTTAAAGGTTATGTGCTACAATTCTTTGTACCAAACTCTGCTTCCATGGTCTATCATACTCAATAACATTTTCTCCTTTTTAACTGTGAATGTTTTCCTCTGCCTGGGCTGTTTTCTTTAACACAGCTCTCTGCTGTCTCAGCTGCCGTCTCCTCTTTGCTTCGTTGAATTTACTGATCAACATCTGCTTCCTGACAAATTGATGGCACCAGATGTGTGCCGGTGCTGCCCACATCTTTGTGTCTCATCGAGACATTTCCAGACAAACTGAAACATCTTTTCACTGGTTATTTAATGGCTTACTTGTGCAGCATTGCAAAATATGACTGTTAGTAAATATAAACAAGACATAAAATGAAACATTTAGTGAGCTTTAAGATTAAAATAAGTAGTGGTTGACTAGTATTTATTTTTATTTATGGCTTATAGCGATATCTTAGAGAGCAGGGTGGCCAATGGGTGATATAAAGCCAATATTAAAATAAGTAATTGTCAACCGATATTGATTTTTTTTTTATGGCCAATACCGATATCTTAGAGAGCAGGGTGACCAATGGACGATATAAAGACAATATTAAAATAAGTAGTTGTCAAACAATATGTATTTTATTTTCTATTTTTTATAGCTGATACTGATATATTGGAAAGCAGGGTGACCAATGAGTGATATAAAGCCGATATTAAAATAAGTAGTTGCCAGCCGATATTGATTTTTGATGCCTGATACCAATATCTTAAGAGAGCAGTGTGACTAATGACCGAAATAAAGCCAATGTTAAAATAAGTAATTGTCAACCAGTATTGTTTTTTTAAATGGCCTATACCGATATCTTGGAGAGCAGAGTGACCAATATATAAATATATAAAGTCAATTTTAAAATAAGTAGTTGTCAACCGAAATTTATTAATTAATTTTTTTTAATGGCCTATACCGATATCTTGGAGAGCAGGGTGGCCAGAGAGCAATATAAAGCCAATGTTAAAATACCTAGATGTCAACTGATATTGTTTTTTTTTTACTCCGTAATCTGGTAATTTTTGTGCACACTGAGAATTATATTTTCTTAAATGAAGTCCAGGTAAGACTGATTTTACATGCAGTACACAGTGACATGACATAGTGGCAAACTGTATATAGCGCAGCATACAGTCATTTAAAATCATGGAAAGATTACTCTCACAGTTGTGCTCAGATTCTGGCATTTTTTACTCTGTCAAAAAGCTGCTTTTAACACTTATTGGCCAAACCAAAAATTGCCAGTAATTTAAAAATGCCAAATATCGGTTAAAAAATCGGTCTCGTTAATATATTTGTGAACCAGACTTAAAAATATCAAAATATCAGCCGAACAGAAAAACTTATAAGCTCATGCTAATCATTTAAAAAGACCAAATATCGACCAATATACCGGCCCTGGTAATGTATGTGTTGACCACTAAAATGTCTGCCAAACTTACTAACAAGATATTCTGTATAAAATATATTAAAATTTGATGCAAGATTAATTCTCAGGTAGATTTCTGTTCTAAAGACATTTGGATATTTCTACTGGAAAACCAGTGTGGTTGAACAGAGTGTTTTCAGTGGTGAAGGACCTGTGTATATGTACATGAAATGTGATGGCTAAGCAGTCCTTTGTTCCACTGTGGTCTTGATTTATCTTTCACATTTTCATGTCAAGACTATATTTTCTGTGCTAGTCTCAGCAAAACACTTTACAAAAATGAAATCTCAGAGCAGTATATAATGTGGCTGCATTTTATGTAAGTCTGTAATACTTTTACTCTGTAATACTTTAGCTCTTTCAGCCTGCAGCCTGTTTTCAAACATTGCAGGATGAAATCTCAGAGCATATAAACGATGTTGAAATTACTCATAACAAGTGATTAATTTTTGAATTACTTTTAACATAATTTAGTTTTAGAAGATTTGCTGAAGAAATGAAATCATGTACATAAAAAAAGAAACTTTGAGTCATAATTAAAAAATAAAATAGTAAAAGGAATACGTTTTACAACAATTAAACTTTGTTCATTAAATATTTTGAATTCTTTAAATTTTTATATTTTCAATTTTAATTTCAATTTTAATTTGAATTAATTTCTTATTTAATTTTATGTGCTTTTGTCATTTATATAAGTTTGTTTTTTATTTATATATAATCTTAATTAATTTTAGTTTTAGTAATTTTAATACTTAAAAATATTTATTTCTATTAATTCCTATTAATTCCTAATTTCTGTTAATTTCTCATTTTTCAAGTGTTTTCGTTTTGTTGTTGTTTTTTCCCCCCAGTATTTGTATTTCTTAATATTTTATTTAAGCTTTATTTCAGTTACAAAAATGATGTTTAATAGTTTTAGTCTCACTTGTAGTTATCGATAACAACACTGATACAAACTTATTTTTGATGGCAGTGGTGGCGGATAGCAAGTTACCACATTTTTATTCATTGTGAAAATCATATTATTGTGTGTGGAATTTGATATAAATATTTTTAATTAAAATAAAAATTGCGTTTGGATAAACTCAATTTATTGCAATGTAATTGCCAGAAGAATGATGAATACATAATACTTAAGCATTAATGTAAACGACTAATATATTATCTATGTTGTCAGAAAAAGATCTGCCTGAACCAGAATAAAGAGACTCTCTTGTTTTGTCTTTCCTCTCTAGACTCGTTGCAGGCTCAGCTGATCAGCATGGGTGTGATCCCGACACTGGTCAGACTGCTGGGAGTTCATTCTCAAAACACTGCGCTCACCGAGATGTGCCTCATTGCCTTTGGCAACCTGGCAGAGCTTGGTGAGTTACTTATTCGATTCAGTCACACTGCCTACTACATATCCAGATTTTTATATATTTAAATACATCAGAACATGTTGGATAATGCTCTTTTGCCTGATCCTCAAACAGAGTCCAGCAAGGAGCAGTTCGCCTCTACGAATATTGCAGAGGAGCTGGTTCGACTCTTCAGTAAGCAGGTGGAGCATGAGAAGAAGGAGATGATCTTCGAGGTGTTGGCACCACTCGCTGAGAACGGTGAGAATCGCAGTGATCAACATTAAATAATGATTGAACACTCATGAACCAGTCAGAATAGTATCTTTTGGGAAAACACTTAGTACATTACTTCTTGTTTGAGCATGGTAACAGGTTAATGCCATGTCTTTTGTTGTGTCAATAGTGTTATTTGTTCTATGAAAGAAAGTGTTTCTGTTTGCGTATTTTTTTGATACATTGAAAAAAACATATATAAAAATATATACACTTACATTTCAATTTTATAACAGAAAGTTCAACCAAAGAAAACTAAACTAATGAGAAATGTTGCTTTGGCAACTAGCTCAAATAGGGCAATTTTTTTCAAATTTTATTTGAAATACAAAAATGTTTTTGTGGCTTTCAGTTAACCATAATAAGCCTGATTCACCTAAAACATGTCTTTATTATTTTGTTTTAATTTTACTTTTTTAAATGCATTGCAATCAATCAATCAATCAATCTGGAGCGCTTCAATCAATCAATCAATCAGTTGATGTACATAAAATAGGTAGAATAAAGCAATAATAATATAATGTAATATATATTTATATATTTATATATATACATACATATTTAATTAATTAACACTTTGAAAACTACAATAGATTATCCATAAACAAGGCTGTAGGTAGACTAATGTAATGCTGATATATAAATAATATAACATATTGATGGCAAACATCAGACAGACACAAAATTGTTAAGATCTGATAGTATAAAATTTTATTTATTTTTTAATGTATTTTTTATTTATGGTTAGGCTTTGAAAATGATGAAAAAAACTATCGGCCAGTGCCAATTAGCTCAAAATGTTTTAAATTACCATTAGTATTTTGTTAATTCAGAGTTGATTTATTTCTCTTCCGTTATTTCGAAACAGCGCAGGTTAACTTTCAGTTAGTCTTGCTGCTTTTGCTTCCAGCATGAGTTGAGGGTCTGCAGTTGTTGATCAGGCTTGAATATGGATATGGCTGGTGAAGATCCACTGACCCACTGACTGAGTGACTTGGGCGGCAGCATTCAGCTGCTCAAAGGCTTTTCCTCCCATCTGTGAGCGTGTTGTGTTACTTATATAGAAAGTCAAACTCCACCACCTGTTGTGGTTAGAAAAAAGACACTTTATGAAATGAATGCATCTGTTTGCAGCTGTGTTTTGGCTCAGAAAGCTTGAGCATGAGCCAACAAGATTTTACGCTCAAATATTATGCTTAAAAATCATAATTTTTCCATTTTTTTTTGTTTTTATGTAAGCTGGAACATCAAAACCGACCAAGCTATAGAGAGCGACATCTCTCACAATGCAAAACCTGGCTTATTTGATGGTGAAAATATGTCAAAATGAATTTTCCAAGACACTGGCTATTGCCTGCAGTTGAGTCGCGGGAGAGAAAGCTACAATTACGCAGAAATTACGCAGATGCGTGAGATTTCTCGGCTTCTTCTCTGTTTGGATAATAAGTGTTATCACTGCCATTGCCACCACCATCGTTTCCTCAAAATAGGACTCTGGGGTCAGCTGCTCTTTGTGTCTGCGAGCGCGGGTGAGGATTTGAAGCAGCATTGAAATGTGCGCCTGAAAGGAAGCTGTGTGTGAAAGAGAGCGAGTGTGTGTTTTAGATGGTGAAACTTGAATGTTGAAGTGTGTATTGAAGGGAAACAGATAATGTGGTGTTATTTGTTCTGTGAATAAAGAAGTGTTTGTTTTTGCCAACAAAACATCCTTAACATCTATCCTCTAGATAGATAGATAGATAGATAGATAGATAGATAGATAGGTAGATATATTTGTTTACTGTATTTTTTTATATTTTTAATTCAATTTTAGTACATCAAAATTTATTTATTTTAGTTTAGGTAATGAATTTTTATCTTTATTCAAGTAACAAAAATGTTTTAGTTCTAGTTATCTACAATAACACTGATTCTGCTAATACAAGACATTATTTTCTTTAAATGTTCCTTTTTAAAGATTAAAATTATTAGTTATTGTTTTGTTTTTTAAATGTGTGTATATAGTTTATAAATATATATATTTCAATTTTAGTACATCAAGATAAACTAAATGAACGTGAAGTAAATTACTTTTTTTTTTTAATTAATAATTAAAATTATATTTTATTTCAGTTAATGTTAATTTCAAGTACCAAATTTTTGTAATGGTTTTCGTTAACTATAATAACCCTGATTATTTTTTAATCTTAATTTTCCCCCCAATATTTGATTTTATTCCGTATTCAGATTATTTTACTTGTTTTTAACATAAACGCGCATTAATTTATTCTAATCTAATTTATTCTAATCTAATCTTTTTAACAGCTCTTTTTGCAGTGTACTGTATGAGTGAAAAGTAGTATAAAAAAAGTTGAACTGTAAGAATTCCTGTATGTTTTGATAAAAGCAGCGGGAGAGCGAGAGCAGATGTGGGAGATGGAAAGCCGACAGCATCGAGAGCATGTGTGAAAGCGCCGTTTTGGTTGTTAGCATTCAGTGCGCAGCGCCGCTATCTCATACTGCCAGTCTCCAAGACAACGGCCTACTTAGAGCCACTACACAGCACTGCAGGCGAAGCTCTGCGAGTCACGTGGGCCGCAGGAAGAGCGGTTTTGTGTGTGTGAGTGATATAGAGGGGGAAAGGGTGAGCTGTGCTGTACCTGAACTCTGCAGGCGTTTCATAACCAGCCAAATGCATAGTGAGACGGCCATATGTCTGCAACAGTCTGACCTCAGACATCCATCCATGCAGGATTTTTCCCTGGGTTTTTGTGTCATTCGCTGACACTCTATGAATCATCAATATTTGGTCAGTTGGATTGTTATCCGGCATTTTTTGGAATCATATGAATTGCATTTGTTTATATCTTAGAAATTGTGTCATGGTGTAAGGTTTGTTGCATCACTTGTCTGGTTTAGTCTTTTTGGGTCAGAGAATTATGTAATTCAGTCTGTTATGCATTTGAAGGGGAAATGTGCATTAAAAAGCACCAGATTTATGGTCTGACATATTTGTCAACTGATGTTTTGGGGGGTTTTTTTAGTGGCTGATGCCAATTTCTAGCAAGCAAAAGGCTGGTCTGAAGGCTAAATAATGCAAATTAATGATTGCTAAAATCAAACAACCTTTTATCTTATTTATTTTATTCATAAAAAAATGGAAAAAGATTATCCGTAGATTATGCATTAGACTAATGCAATGCTGATATATATATATATATATATATATATATATATATAAACAATGTAATTCAATGATAGCAAGTAAGATCAGATGTACACGAAATTGCAAAAATCAAATTATTTTGTTTTAATTTTATAAAACACATAGAAAACTGACAAAAAGATCACCCATAGACAAGACTGTTGTTAGGCTAATGCAACTCTGATGTGTATAAATAATGTAATTTAATGATAACAAATTAGATCATATGTACAAAAAACTGTTAAAATCGAACAGTATTTTAGTGTATTTTATAAAAACATTGAAAACTGAGAAAGATTATTCATAGACAAGGCTCTCGTTAGACTAATGCAGTGCTGAAATATAAATAATATTACTTGATGGCAAGTAAGATCAGATGTGTACGAAACAAAAAAACATAAACAAAAAAACTTTTTTACTTTAGAAAAACAGAAAACTGACTATATCTTATGCATAGACAGGACTGTTGTTAGACTAATGCAGTTCTGATGTATAAGTAATAAAATGATAGTGAATAAGTAATATAATGATATTTGTTCACAAAATTGCTAAAATTATTTCTGTTTTATTTTACAAAAACATTGAAAACAGTAGAATATTTTCTATAGACAAGGCTGTAGTTAGACTAATGCAGTGCTGAAATATAAATAATATTACTTAATGATGGCAAGTAAGATCAGATGTGTACGAAACAAAAAAACAAAAACAAAAAAACTTTTTTACTTTAGAAAAACAGAAAACTGACCATATCTTATGCATAGACAGGACTGTTGTTAGACTAATGCAGTTCTGATGTATAAGTAATATAATGATGGTGAATAAGTAATATAATATTTGTTCACAAAATTGCTAAAATTATTTTTGTTTTGTTTTACAAAAACATTGAAAACAGTAAAATATTTTCTATAGACAAGGCTGTAGTTAGACTAATGCAATTCTGATTTATAAATAATTTAATTTAATAATAGCAGTCAAGATCAGATGTACCCAAAAATGGCTAAAATCAAACAAAATTTTATTATATTTTATTTTATAAAAAATACTGAATACTGAAAAAGATTATCCTTATACAAGGTTGGCATTATAAATGTTGATATATAAATAATATAATTTAATGATGGCAAATAAGATCATATATACACAAAATTGCTCAAATCAAAAGTTTTTTGTTTATTTTATAAAAACACTGAAAACTATAAAAGATTATCCACAGACAAGACTTGTTGTTAGACTAATGTAATGCTGAGGTATAACTAATATAATTAAATGATGGCAAATTAGATCTGATTTACTCACAATTGCTGTAATCAAACTATTTTTAAACAAAATATTTAGTTTTATTTCAATTTATAAAAAGACTGAAAACTGAAAAGATTATACCTATACAAGGCTGTTTTTAGACTTTGAAATTGGTACTAGAAATGATTTGCAAATGCTGATAAGCTCAAATTGACCAATCATTGAGCAGTCACACAAATGAACGAACTGAAATAAATCCTGCAATAAATTCAACATTTCGCTACTTCATTTTACTGCAATCCAACATTACATCCTGGTTTTGGACCAGCAAGTTTTGGTTTAGTTTCTCTGGTTCAGTTTAGCCTGGCTCTGAGTTAAATTTTGTTTGCCTGTCTGATATTAGTCTGTAGCTATGTTTCCATCCAAAGATGCAAATTTATCTTATGCACGAAACTGGAAAATCGCATAAAACATTTGCAATTTATGCACCGTTTCCATCCAACTAGTCAAAGAGAACAAAATCGTCACTTTCTGATAAACTGGCACTAAATATCTCTAAGAAAACTAGGAGAAGCCACTGAATATAATAATTTTCATATATAATAAATTACTTGTGCCTCAGAGCGAGCAGACGAAACACAGTAAATGCAGTCATTGCTTACGGAGGAGGATGCTGCTGTTTGGGAACGCAGTCGTGAAAGACAATTATTCAGAAATAGCCTATACTCAGATGACAGACTTTGCGCAGACATTTCATAAGGACCAAAACAACATTTCAGATGCTGTGCAACGAGATCGTTCCGCTGGTTAGTCAAGTTATCCCGTCTCATAGTGTAAAGTCACATTACTTTTTTTGATGCGCTTGGTGGAATTTTTCTAGTAAATGTGTTTCCATCGTAGTTTATGCACGTTTTTTCTTACCGGATAAAAAGTTTATCCTATTCAGTTTTTTATGCGCATTTTTAGAATTTATGCACACCTTGGCATTTCCATCCAGCGTTTTTTTATGCAATATTCCAAAATGTGCATAAAAATAGGTGGATGGAAACATAGCTTGTGTCTGATCTCGACTGTAACTCTGATGTGCAGCACTAGGGTTGTGAAATCCCTGTTAGACATGAAGGTGTTAGTGAAGGTGTGCAGTGAAGCTTCAGATATAATAAGATCTGTCTTGTCTCTCTCAGATGTGATCAAGCTTCAGCTGGTGGATGCTGGTCTGGTGGAGTGTCTGTTGGAGGTCGTGGCTCAGACGGTGGACAGTGACAGGGAGGAGGACGTGGCTCAGCTCAAGACGGCCTCAGACCTCATGGTCCTTCTGCTGTTGGGAGGTACAGGACCAAATCTCTGACAGAACTCAGATAACCCTTAAATAAATGCTTTGAAAGAACAAACATAGGTGCATACAATAATGCACGTTACATGTCATTTCCTCTTTGCGAATAAAGCAAACAGAGCCTTATAAAACATAATGACATAGTGTCAAGCTATGGCCTTATACAGTGTGTTTAATTAATGAAATGTGCTATTCCTGTGAACATTCATCATTTCATTTAGTCCCCCAGCAGTTATATAAACTTATTACCGGCTAAATAGGGATGCATGCCCTTTTACCTTGAGAAGGAAAGGCTGAAGTGAGGCTTTTCTGGCTGATGTGTAATTCACTTCATCAATATTAAACACTAGCTGAAAGAATTGTGGGGCATTAAAATGACTTTAACTGAATGTACTGAATACTGGAGGTTGGAAATTTCCTACCTACCAACACTTACCTACCTGTTCGGTAAGATTTTTTTAAATGTTTTTTATGCTCACCAAGGCTGCACTTATTTGATCAAAAATACAGTAAAGTCGTGAAATATTATAACAATTTAAAATAAGTCTTTTTGTATGAATATATTTTAAAATGTAATTTATTCCTGTGATCAAAGCTGAATTTTCAGCATCATTACTCCAGTCTTCAGTGTCACATGATCCTTCAGAAATCATTCTAATATGCTGATTTGACGCTTAAGAAACATTTCTGAATGTTATCAATGTTAAAGTGTTAGTTCAGTCATTAATTACTCATCCTCATGTCGTTCTAAACCCGTAAGACCTTTGTTCATCTTCAGAACACAAATTAAGATATTTTTGGTGAATTCTGAGAGCTCTCTGACCCTCCCATAGACAGCAAGGATCCTTACACGATCAAGGCTCAGAAACGTAGCAAGGACGTGTCATCCATGTGACATCAGTGGTTCAACCTTAATTTTACGAAGCTACGAGAATACTTTTTTGTACGCAAAAATAAACAAAAATAACCACTTTATTCAACAATTAGTCTCCTCCGCGTCACCCTATAGCGCCTTTTTGGAGAGTATCCACTGAAAGTAAACAACATATGCTGTTCTGTGTTAGCTGCGCCACGTTTTCTACATTGTTTATGCTTTGATTTGAATGAAAACAATGCGTTTTGCCTTTTGTAGTGTGGCATAAGTTCACTGCACTTTCTGCTGAATAAAACAGCCAAAACCTGCCTTGCTGGTTCATTGATATCATGATGAATGATAAAATCATTAACAGCCAGTCAGACTTCCAACAACCCGACTTCCAAGAGCTCAAGCATTTAAAGTGGTAGACGACAAAACTGCAGCATGTGCTTATAATAAACAGAATGTTATCGTCTGTTGATTTGGATGCTAATAGTTATCACTCTTAGTGTGAACGGCCTTAAAGGCTTTGTATTTTGCATCATTCTGTCATATTAATGTATTTGTGTTGTCGCTCATGTGTTATGTGTTTTCCTGTAGATGAGTCGATGCAGAAGCTGTTTGAGGGGGGTAAAGGCAGCGTGTTTCAGAGGGTCCTTTCATGGGTGCCCTCCAACAACCACCAGCTCCAGCTAGCAGGAGCACTCGCCATCGCTAACTTTGCCCGCAACGGTGAGACTTCAGCAGTGTTAGGGAAGGTTACTTTTAAAAGTAATGCATTACATTACTGCCTAAAAAGTTACTAATTGCATTACTTAGTTACTTTTAATAGAAGGTAATGCATTAAGTTACTTTTGTGTTACTTTTTCTCGTCTGGGCTGAGCTTGCTTGTTTTTAATATAAAAAAAGTTATATTTTTGGCAAATATAAAAGTTATATTTTATGGCAAATATATTTGGTGGCAAATATCACACCAAACTTGAAATGAATAAGCCTCAGGCTGAATGAAATGTAAATTCACATCTGTACATTAAAGGCACAGCTCAAGCAAACCTTACAGATGTGCTGCCATTCTGGATTGCATGAAGAATAGGATGCAGGAGAAGAACAAACAACACTCTTCAGCAATAAAAAAAAAAAAAAAAAAAATGAAGCACAAATGTTACGGTTGTGCTCATAATTTTACATAACCCTTGCAGAATGTGCAAAATGTTAATAATTGAAACAAAATAAGAGGTATCATGAAAATGGTGTAATTTTTTTATTTAATATTGTCCTGAATAAGCTATTTCATGTAACAGATATTTACATGTACTCCACAAGACAAAATAATAACTGAATTTATAAAAAATGACCCCATTCAAAAGTTTACACCCCCTTGAATCTTAACACTATGTGTCGTTTCCTGGATGATCCACGACTGTTTTTATATTTTATGATAGTTGTTCATGAGTCAATTGTTGGTCCTGAGCAGTTCAACTGCCTGCTGTTCTTCAGAAAAATCCTCCAGCTCCTGCACATTCTTTGGTTTTCCAGCATCTTCTGCATATTTGAACCCTTCCAAAAGTGACTATATGGTTTTGAAATCGATCTTTTAACACTGAGGACAATTGAGGGACTCATGCCTAACTATTACAAAAGGTGAAAACATGTACTGATGCTCAAGAAGGCAACACAATGCATTAAGAGCCGGGGGATGTAAACTTTTTAAACTGGATGATCAGGGTAAATTGTACTTATTTTGTCTTCTGGAAAACATGTAAGTATTTATATTGCTTCTGGAGTCCAGTACTGAATGAAAAAATATGATCGTTAAACAAAATGAGAAGAATTTACACATCATCATCCTGTTCAAAAGTTTACATCCCCCGGCTCTTAATGCATTGTGTTGCCTTCTTGAGCATCAGTAAATGTTTTCACCTTTTGTAATAGTTGTGTATGAGTCCCTCAGTTGTCCTCAGTGTGAAAATATGGATCTCAAAATCATATAGTCACTTTTGGAAAGGGTTCAGATATGCAGAAGATGGGAAACCAAAGAATGTGCAGGAGCTGGGGGATTTTTCTGAAGAACAGCAGGCAGTTGAACTGCTCAGGACCAACAAGGGACTCATGAACAACTATCACAAAATATAAAACCAGTCGTGGATCATCCAGTAAATGACACACAGTATTAAGATTCAAGGGTATGTAAACTTTTGATTTTTATAAATTCAGTTATTATTTTGTCTTGTGGAGTATATGTAAACATCTGTTATGTGAAATAGCTTATTCAGTACAGTACTAAATAAAAAATAACATGCAATTTTCATGATCCCTCTTGTTTTGTTTCAATTATCAACATTTTGCACATTCTGCAAGGGGTATGTAAACTTATGAGCACAACTGTAAGTTTATCTAAAATCATTTTTGCTTATTCATATGGTTAAATTGGATCATCAAAGGTCAGCTGCAAAGACATTGGTTAATAAAATGGGATTAAATACATAAAGGATATTTGTGCTTTTTAACATATTTAATTGTTGCCGGTATGCGTCAATTTCTGAGTTTGCATTTCACTCTTTTTATTAGTTTTGAGGAAGACTGAATCAGTTTTTCTCCAAGTGAGATTAGTAAATGCATGTTCACATTGAGTTACAGTAAGCATCATGTTTACACAGCGTACTTGATTTCTCTCAACATGGGTACAGGAGAGCTGTCTATCAATAAATGAGAAAACAAAGTAACTGGTGTTTCTTATTTGAAAAAGTAATTTGGATATTTTCTTGTAAATTAAAAAGTAATGTGTTACTTTACTAGTTACTTGGAAAAAAAGTAATCTGATTACGTAACTCTAATTACTTGTAATACGTTACCCCCAACACTAGAGATCAGTCCAGCAACATGACGATCGCTGTGTTGAGAGTGTAAATAAGCGTTTTTTGTGTACAGATGGGAACTGCATCCACATGGTAGACACTGGTATCGTACAGAAGCTTCTCGAGCTGTTAGACAGACATGTTGAAGAGGGGAACGTGACGGTGCAGCATGCTGCCCTCAGCGCTCTGAGGAACCTCGCCATCCCAGGTCAGTCTGAAAGTTCACTCAATCATTAGCTATGTTTCCATCCACCTATTTTTAAGCACATTTTGGAATATCGCATAAAAAACGCTGGATGGAAATGCCAAGCTGCGCATAAATTCTAAAAATACGTATAAAAAACTTATGCGCACATTTGAGTAGGATAAACTTTTTATCCGATAAGAAAAAATGTGCATAAACTATGATGGAAACACATATACTGAAAAAATTCCTCCATGCGCATTGAAAAAGTCATGAGACGGGATAACTTGACTAGCAGCTGATTGATCTCGTTCACAGCATCTATATGTTGTTTTGGTCATTCTGAAATGCCTAAGCAAAGTCTGTCATCAAAGTATTTCTGTATAATTGTCTTACATGACTGCATTCCCAAACAGCAGGCATCCACCTCTGAAAGCAATGACTGCATTTATTGTGTTTCGTCTGCTCGCTCTGAGGCGCAAGTAATTTATCATATATGAAAATGATTATATTCAGTGGCTTTCCCTAGTTTTCTTAGAGATATTTAGTGCCAGTTTATCAGGAAGTGACGATTTTGTTCTCTTTGTTTCGTTGGATAGAAACGGTGCTTTATTCGCAAATATTTTATACGATATTCCAGTTTTGCGCATAGCTATTGAATGATTCACTCACCTGTGCACGAGTGTCTTAAAACTAAATCTGCTTCGTCGTCTTCTCTCTTCTCCAGTGGTCAACAAATCTAAGATGCTCTTGGCTGGTGTGTCGGATGTAGTGCTGAAGTTCCTCAAATCTGAGATGCCTCCAGTCCAGTTCAAGCTTCTGGGAACATTACGGATGCTCATCGACACACAGGGTATTAATTAACTGAAAACAAAACGACTATCTACAGATAGTTCTGCCCCAGAATCATGCCATTGGTTGAGCTGGTGTTGCTGTGCTGACTGGTTGTGTTGCTCAAACAAAATTTGATGTTAAAATTATACACTTACCTATAATTTGAACTATATATCAATTAAAAAAAACTATTTTATTAAGTATTATTGATTATTAATTATTAATTTTGATTTCCTGTATTAACATATATCCTTTTGGAACAGTAAGTTGGGAAAGGCAATCCCTTTAGTTCTTTAGGGGGTGGGACAATACCATTCTAAAGAGAATGTGATTGGACAAAAAAAATTGGCCACGCCCATGAGTGCAGGCTGCGTCACCAGTTTTTTTGGTCCTTTTTTTCCTGAAAGATTTTTTTTTTTCAATTGTTAAAAAAAATAATTTCTGTAAAATATGGATATTCATACTTGCTTATTTTCATTAGATAAGTATGAATATTATAGTGTATGTTATTTATATTTTATATATTAATTACTTATATACGTATTAATTACTTATATATATACTTCTATATATATATAATTTGAATATAAGAAACACAAATATATGAAAAACTTAAATTAGAAAAGCTAAATTGGCAACTAAATTAAATAAAATAAGTTTAGATTAAAGAACTAAAATGGCTGAAACTTAAATAAAATAAATTAAAGCTAACTTTACTAATACTGAAATAAAAATACACTAAAATACTAAATATATGTATATATACTAAAATATAAATATAATATTCATACATATTATTTTCATTAAACAAGCATGAATATTATATTATTTTTATTTTATATTATTTTTTTACTTTATTATTTATTAATACTAATAAAACTAATAAAAATGACAAAAGCACATAACAAAATTACTAATACTTAAACTAAAATTAAACTAACACTGAAAGTATAAAAACAAAGGCTAATTCACAATCATTAATAAAGTATATACAATTAAAAATTAAAATAACACTGATTTAATTGTAGCTTCAAATGTGTTCATCTGTATGTCGATGACCACATACAAACATAAGCTAAAAACCACAAAACGCAGTTCTTGATTCCATGGATTTTTAATTGAAGTTGATAAGCTTACAAGTCCCTGTATGTGTTACAGCTGTTTAGCTCAGTCAAAGACAGCATGTGTGATTTGATCTCAGGTTCAGGCCCGTCCCAGCTGCTGCCACACAGCAGTCAGTCTCTGATATTAATTGAGCGGAGGATCGATGGCACTCTGTCATTTAGCAACTATGGATCTGCAGACAAGGGCTCCACCACGGACGAATTTGCGTTGTCTTTCATTGGAAACGGCCCAGCCGTGTTAGCTTTCAGTGACAGCTTGGGTTTAAAACGAATATTCCAGGGTAAATACAACTTAAGCTGTATCGACAGCATCTGTGACAGGCTGTCAATTACCACAGAAAATAATTTCAACTCATCCCAGAGTGTAAAAAAAAAACATCTGAAATATGTGTGTACAACAATGAACGCCTAACAAAAATATGCATCTTTTACAGTGTTTAGAAAGTACACTACTAAAAGTTTGGTGTTCAATCAGCATATTAATATGATTTCTGAAGGACCATGTGACGCTGAAGACTGGTGTAATGGCTATTGAAAATTCAGCTTTGCATCACAGGAATAAATTACATTTTAAAATATATTACAATAGAACGCATTTCTTTTAAATTGCAATAATATTTCACAATATTATTGTTTTTACAGTATTTCCGTGGTGAGCATAAGAGACTTCTTTCAGAAACATTCAAAAATCTTACCGACCCCACACTTTTGACTGGTAGTGCACAGTATAATAGGAAAAGTTTTACAATCGAGTTCACTTTACAGCTCATACATAACACATTTTTCCCCAAAAGACTTCATGGAAGAGCTTTAACAAAAATATGAGCTTCACATTTAGTTTTTTTAAATGCTCCAGAACACTGGTCTGTCTGGCCTCCATGAAGAGCATTACTGTATAAGCATTTCCTGTTCTTTTTGACAAACTAAGGAATGATTTTTATCAGACATGATTTAGTATATTACATTTAATTCCAAAATATGCCTTTAAGAGGAATGTGCCATGAAAGATCTTACATCAGCATATCTGAGATCTTGATGTAGCTACTGTACATAAAGTATTAAAGTTGCAAAGCAGCACTTCCTAAAATAGGAATTTCTAATTCACAGTTCGGGGGAAAAAATCTAATTGTGATTTTTCTGATTTACATTTACATTTAGTCATTTTGCAGAGGCTATTATCCAAAGCGACTTACAATTGGGGAATACATAAGCGATTCATCTTGAAGAGGCAATCAGACAGATGAAGTGCTTGTAACACCAAGTCTCAGGCATTGTTCAAATAAGTGCAAGCTAGCAAGGGAAGGAGTAAATAAAGAGAAAGAGAAAAATCAAATTTTTTTTCTAATATAAAGTTTAGGATGAAGTCAAGTGTCGAAAGAGATGAGTTTTCAGTTGTTGCTTGAAGATTGACAGGGATCCAGCACTCTGGATAGGGGTGGGAAGATCATTCCACCAGCCAGGAATGGGGAACGAGAATGTTCTGGACAGTGATTTTGAGCCTCTCTGTGATGGTACCACGAGGCGTCGCTCACTAGCAGATCACAGACTTCTGGAGGGCGTGTAGATTCTTAATAGTGAGTGGAAGTAGGCGGGTGCTGAGCCTGTGGTTGTTCTATATGCAAGCATCAGTGTCTTGAACTTGATGCGAGCTGCAACCGGTAGCCAGTGCAAGGAGATAAAGAGAGGTGTAACATGGGCACTTTTGGGCTTGTTGAAGACCAGTCGTGCCACTGCATTCTGAATCATTTGTAGAGGTTTGATTGTGTTTGATGGAATTCCAGCCAGAAGAGCACTGCAGTAGTCCAGCCTAGAAATGACAAGGGCCTGGACAAGAAGTTGTGCAGCATGCTCTGTCAGAAAGGGCCTGATCTTTCTGATGTTGTGTAGTGCAAACCTGCAAGATCGAGCAGTCTTTTCAGTGTGCTCTTTGAAGGTCAGCTGGTCATCAACGATTACACCAAGATTTCTGATCGAAGTTGATGGGTAATTGTTGATGAACCTAACTGAATCGTGAAGTCGTGCTGTAGAGCTGGAGTGGCAGGGAAGACAAGAAGCTCAGTCTTTGCCAGGTTGAGCTGTAGGTGATGTTCTTTCATCCATGCCAAGATGTCTGCCAGGCAGCCTGAGATCCATGCAGTTACCGTTGGATCATCTGGTTGAAAAGAGAGATAGAGCTGTGTGTCATCAGCGTAGCAATGCTGGGAGAAGCCATGTGCCTGTATGAAGAGACCCAGTGATGTAGTGTATGTGGAGAAGAGGAGGGGTCCAAGAACCGATCCCTGAGGAACCCCAGTGACCAGTTGATGTGCTTTGGATACCTCCCCTCCCCAGGCCACCCTGAAAGACCTATCAGTGAGATGGGATTCAAGCCAGCGAAGTGGAATCCCAGTGATGCCCAGTGATGAGAGGGTGGACAGGAGGATCTGATGATTGACAGTGTCAAAAGCGGCAGATAGATCCAGCAGAATGAGGACTGATTAAAAATTGTTTGCTATTTAAATTTTGTTTAAGTCTAAAATATTAAGTAGAAATATGAAAATAAATTATTTTTGTTTAATAATATTAAACAAATATTACAACTGCTGTAATATTCAACTATATTTAAAAATAGAAAAATAAATATAATCGATTTATTTTACAGCACAGTTACAATACTGATATTTATGGCTGTCTTAATTTCTTATTTTTCAAATGATAAACCTACAAGCTTTTATTTTTTTTTTTGGCAGAAAACCACAGGGAAGCTTAAAGCTTTTCTTTTATTGACAACAGCCAGTTTATAAGTGCTTTTCATTCCAAATTTGGTGAGATGAACAGGAAAAGAATTCCAGATTAAGAAGAGAGAATTTTGAGACACTGAAAACATCGCTTTGTGAGTTTGTGTTAATAAACACAGTGCCATGCTTTGCTCTGAAACGTTGTGCATATATTAATTTAATTAAATCTCAGACTTTTACGATTTGATAATCACACTAAGCCTCATTTTTTCTGATTACTTGAGCTGTACTATCCTAAGATGTGTGATTTTTGAGTGTTTACTGGTGACATCTATGTTTTTGCTGAAAATATATGTATGTATATATATGTGTGTGGTAGCATGTGCTCTACGGTGGTTTGTGTTCAGTAGGTTATGTTTATCGCTGTGTGTGTGTGTGTGTGTGTGTCGCAGCTGACGCAGCAGAGCAGCTGGGGACAAAAGCAAAGCTGGTGGAGCGTTTGGTGGAGTGGTGTGAAGCGAAAGACCATGCCGGAGTGATGGGAGAGTCCAACCGTCTGCTGTCCGCTCTCATCCGACACAGCAAGTCAAAGGTCTCGCACCCTAACACTTCTCTCATTTAGGGCTCTATGATTTCTGTGATGCAGAAAACACGGACGAAATCATTGTCATAAAAATGGAATTTACTGTATAACATGGAATGGCATGGAATTTGTAAAATTTTGGATGAATGAATCAAAAGTAGGTCAGCGCACTTAAATCAATTCACAATATGGACTAATTTCTGTGAATATTAAACCGCAAAAAGACTATTTATATATGAGTCCTGCATGTTCTGCATGAATGAACTGTCATGGTTTTGTCTACTACACACATACGGAAGCATTTGTGACGCTCATGCTTTTCAGTGTCTGCCAACTCACAATATGAGCACATGAACTTCATCTCCAGAACTGCTCTGAGAGTCACTTCATGAGCATTTCACGGTTTCATTTCAGAAAGTCTGTCTTCATATCACACATACACAGAAACTTAAAGGTCTTCATGGCATCCCATCAAAATAAAAGTTTGGTTTAATTTTTGAAGAAAAAAATTTGGAAAAAAATAAAACAGAATTTGGTTAAACAAATAAACAGTAAAGCAGATTTCATAGGGTCTTACTCATTTCAGTGATGCTTTAGTGATGGTGCAGCACTTTGACTAGACGTGCGTCATGAAAGATACTCCAGTAATCTTTGTTTTTTTGAATGTATGTTCTGATTTTGTCGTTTCATGCTGTGGATGATTTCTTTTACTGGAGCCGATTTTTCCATGGCAGATTCACGTCCTCTGGAAGCTTCTGACTGCTGTTTTCTTTCTGAATAGAACGTGGTCCGAACAGTTATACAAGGTGGAGGTGTTAAGCACTTGGTAACCATGGCGACGAGTGAACACATGATCATGCAGAATGAAGCGCTGGTGGCCTTGGGTCTCATAGCGGCACTAGACCTGGGTAAAAATCAAAGACTAGGCTACTGTATGTTAGGGTGAATTCAGGTAAACTGTGGCACTTTTTGCCATTGAAATGACTGGGAAAAAATGCCCCAATTATCCTCAATTAACACTACATATATTTTTAATGAGATGCTGACAGACCTGAAAGTCTTTAGCAGGCAGATTTCAGTGTTATTTTAGTATTACTTATATACTTTACGTAAAGTATCTTATATAAAGTAATTTTAGTATCACTTGTATAGTTTTCATTTTAGTTTTAGTTCATTTCAGATTTGAGTAATTTCACTGTGCTTTTGTTGTGCTTTTGTATATATGTTGCGCTGTGCTTTTGTATATGTATATAATTTTTCATCTAATATTTATACTTGTTTTATATATAATATTATACTTTATATGCATATTATTTTAGCTTTATTTCAATTACTGAAAATTAATGATTAAACGTTTTAATAGTTCTAGTTAACAGTAACAACCCTGGTAAATTGGTTCACTTTTTTGTCTTTGTTATGAATGGCAAAAAGAGTCCTAATTTGCCTAAATTCACCTTATTTGAACAGATTCAGGGATTCGGTTGCAATTTAGTGAGGTTGATAGCCTAACTGAAATACCGAAATAGCTAAACTTACATATTAACACAATTTATAGTATTTAAGTTTTTTGTTTTTGTTTTTTTTTAGTAAAATTGTTGTTTTGTAAAGATATTTATATATATGCACAATTTGTATTTGTCTTACAAAACTGATTTGAATAATTTAAGCATTTAGGGACATCAGATTTACATTTATGCATTTAGCAGACGTTTTTTCCAAAGCATCTTTGCAAAAGAGAAACAAAACCAATTCATCAAAGAGCCAGCAATATTCATAATACACAATGCCAGGCTTTTAAACAACTAGATTAGGAAACAATAAGAGAAGAGGAGAAATGCAGAAGAACAAATAAGTTTTTTTTTGTGTGTGTGTAAGTGCATTTAAGTTATTCAGAACTTTTAACTGAGTCACCTCTTGGTTTTGATTTCAGATTGCGCAGAGAAGGACTTTGTCGGTGCTAATCTGGTGCAAGTTCTACACAAACTACTGACAGATGAACACAGTGCACCGGAGATCAAATACAACTCCATGATTCTCATCTGCTCCATCATGGGATCAGGTGAGTCAAGAGATCACAGAAACAAATGACTCAACATATTCACAAGTGTGGGAACTATTGAACAAAAAGAAGCCTGAAATTACACTTTCTAAACCAGTTTTGTTATTGTTAACTAAAACTGAAACTATTAAAAATAATTATCATTAACTGAAATAAAGCTGAAATAAAATATAAATATTAAATGAAAATGTTAAACAAAAAATTTAAATTGTTTTAGCAATTAGCTGAAGTAAATTAAAGCCATATAAAAATATTAAAAGACAAAAACTAATAAAAAATTACAAATTCAACTAATCAAAATGACAAAAACTTAAACCAGAATTAAAGTGAAAACTGAAATGAATAACTTTCAAATAAAAAAAACTGAAATTAATTAATAAAAAAATAAAAGTTAACTCAAAGTATTAATAAATACTGTAATAGCATAGAAATAATACTAAAAAAGCACTTACTTAAATACTTTAATAGTATAGAAATAATATTAAAATAATACTGACTTAAGCAACCAATATTTGGATTATATTTAGTTGTTTAAATATTGTTACATCTTAAATATGTTACATATTTAAAAATTACAAGGTTAAAAATGCAATACATGCACTCTATGTTTTTAAGCTGTAAATAAAACAATAAAATTAATATTATTGAAGTATGTTTTACAAGAAAATACAATTTCAGTCATTCTGCTTCAAAATTTCATTTTAATTCATTGTTTAATTTGCTGTTTCTTTTTCTTTAATCGTAAACGTACTAACAATTTTTGAGTTAAAATTGTTCCTAGACCCTTTTTTAGATGGTGACAATTTTGAAAATCAAACTTACACTATTTACTTTCATAACGCACATTCCTAGTCTTATTGTGAACGATTTACCACTACCTTATTCCAATTTTTTAAAAATGTTTTCTTCATAATGTTATATTTTTATAACCTCTTTATCATTTACTAGTGTAATATCCTGTTTGACATTACTGAAGTAAAATGAGTTGTGAGTGCTGTTTGATGTGCCAAACTACACTCTCATGAAACTCTTTCTTCTATTTGAATGAGTGATTTGTGCATTTTCTCCTCTCGCCTCAGAGCCGCTGCATAAAGAAGTGCAGAGCTTGGCCTTCATCGACGTGGTGTCCAGGCTGCGCTCACATGAGAACAAGACGGTGGCGCACCAGGCCTCTCTCACAGAGCAAAGGTTAACGGCACAGAGCTAAAGGACTCTTCCACAGCATTTCCTCCCTGCCTGCTTCCCCTCACACACATATCTCTCGTTGTCATGTGCCAAGCTGTTGTCCCCTCCGCATTCCCTGCTACAGACTCTCAGAGCCCTCTGTTTGCTCCGCGCATGCAGAGACGTGTTACCCAAAGGCGGGCATACTTTGTAGACAGCCTTCTGCAATAGATTCATACCCAAACAGAAAATATTTTTAAAAGACCATAGCTGTGATTAAAAAAAAAAACAAAAAAAACATGAAATTCACCTATAAAAGTTGAGATAAAAACAGAACACGAATGTTGGCAGTGGAAATAGCGCAGTTGTGTTTTCATGACATGTAAAACCACACATACCAACCAACTTGTGCATGTTTTTTTTTTTTTTTTTTTTTTTGAAATCGTCCAGTTTGTTGATGTATCTGTGTTCAGCTATTCAAGCCACCCCCATAGGATATGCCCCGCCCCTCTCCTTCTGCTTACTAATTTACATAGAAGAGTAGAGATCAAATGTGTTTGTACTGTATAGGGCACCTCTGGACCAGCATGGACCTTTTCATATTTTGCCTCCTGGTCCTTGTGCCGCCCATGATCCATATCTACTGGAAAGAGCTAATTCCATATCATTAGTCTGTTGCATTTACAAAAATCGATGATTATTGTCATATGGATGTGTGAAGAAGTAATATATCTTGATACTGAGGACTACAGTCATTGTATGTGACGCTCTTGGAAACACGATTTTTATCATTTCAGGACCTCATCAAAAGAAGTGACGTCATTATAGTGTTGTATCAATAACTTAAAAAGGATAGTTCACCAAAAAATAAAAAAAAATCTGTCATCATTTATTCACCTTCATGTCGTTCCAAAACTCTATGGCTTTCTTTCTTTTGTAAGAACACAAAAGAAGATGTTTTGAAGAATTTTGGCAGCCAAACAGTTTTGGGTCTTGTTGACCTCCATAGTATTTTTGTCCATACTGTGGAAGTCAATGGCACTTGGAAACATTTAGTTCCAACATTCTTTAAAATATCTTCTTTTATGTTTCTGAGAAGAAAGAAATGGCAAAGTTCTGTAGAAGATATCTTGAATAATTTTAGTATTCAAATTGTTTCAGGTCCCATTGTCTTCTATAGTATTTTTGTCTATGCTGTGGAGGTCAGTGGGACTGAAACGGTTTGGTTACCAAAATTCTTCAAAATAATCTTCTTTTTTGAAGAATGAAACTATTGGGTTACCAAATTCTGTGTTCCACAGAAGAAAGGAATTCCGACATTGCATAGATACATTTAAGATACATACTATACATAATAGATACTTGAATGTTGGTAATGAATGTTGGTAACCAGAATTTTGGGGCCCATTGACTACCATGGTATTTTTTGCTATGGAAGTCAGTGAAACCTGAAACTATTTGGTTACCAAATTCTTCGAAATATCTTCTTATTTGTTCCACAAACTAAAGAAATGCCTACATTCTATAGAAGGTATTTTGAAGAATGTTGGTAATCAGACATTTTTGGGTTCCATTGACATTCGTGGTACTTTTTATCTGTGCTATGAAAGTTAAACGGACCTAGAACCAAAGAAAGAAATGCAAAAACCCAAGAAGCGAAAAAAGAAATGCCAACATTCTGTAGAAGATATTTTGAAGAATGTTGGTTAACCAAACAGGTTTGTGTCCCAAAGACTTCCATTGTATTTTTGTCTATACTATGGAAGTCAGTGGGACTGAAACAGTTTGGATACCAACATTCTTCAAAATAATCTTTTTTTTAAGAATGAAACTATTTGGTTAACAAATTCTGAAAAATATCTTATTTTGTGTTCCACAGAAGAAAGGAATTCCAACATTCTATAGATACATTCAAGATACATACAAATACAAGATACTTTGATGAATGTTGGTAACGAATGTTGCGTAACCAATCATTTTTGGTCCCATTGACTTCCATGGTACTTTTTATTCGTGCTATGAAAGTTAAACAGACCTAAAACCACAGAAAGAAATGCAAAGACCCAAGAAGCGAAGAAAGAAATGTAACATTCTGTAGCAGGTATTTTGATGCATGCTAGTAACCAAACAGTTTTGTGTCCCATTGACTTCCATTGTATTTTTTGGCCATACTGTGGAAGTCAATGGGAATGTTGTTTATCAAGATATCTTCTTTTGTGCTCCAGAGAAGAAAAGCAGTGCATACAGGTTTGGAACAACATTAGGATGAGTGAATCATGACATGTTTTTAATTTTGGGTGGACTATGCCTTTAAAACGTAAATTCCTGGTCAGAAAATGACTGGCATGACTGCCAGTACGCCATTAGCACACACACATACAGTAGGCATCATGGCAGATTACTGAGACATGTAAGGGCTGGGGCAGGTTATGTGTGTAGCTGAAACCTCCACAGTTACGCTGAGCAAGGTAACCAAATAATAATAATAATAATACTAATGTCTCAGACAACAAACACTCGTTGTGAATTTTTCTTTTGAGAAAGTGTCTTTTTTGCATGTGGAGCTGCCTGTCCTTTCCATCCTCTCCAGTATCCTCTGAACATGCACCTCCTTGCATGTTCGATACTGTGAAAATCACTGTTATGTGACCATTTTATGTCAGGTTAATAAGTTCTTATTTATCATGTTTGTACCCTCGAGGAACCACATGGCAATCCAGTATATCTACAGTAGGAACCGTACAAATATAAACGGAAATAATTGTTGTAAATGTCATTGATGAACTGTACATTTCAAAGATTTAAACTTATTAAAACAATTGCTGTTGACAAATTTATGCTCTGTGATTCTACCTTGACTTCTTGTCAAAGTTAATATTAGTTAAGGTGGAAATGCTTTATTAAATGTTGACAAGAAAGACTTGAGCGAGCCGCTCGCTGAGCAGATTAATGACACTGCGGTGGACTTTTATTCAATTGTATAAATCTTTAGGTTGAATAAAAACTCCCTCGTTCGTCTTTTCCATTTCGATGTCAAGCGGGGAATAAAATGATTTGAGAAAGTGGATTGAATCAGCAGAAGCACTGGTGATGCATTGTGGGGTAAGAAAATCTATCATTGTCAAAAAGGATGTTGAAATATTCTAAACCAGCTCTAATAAAATGGCAGGTACTTTTTTGTTGTGTATATATTTAAATAATTAAAAACATACATGCATAAACACACATGCAGTAAAATATGGAAGCCCATTTATACCACATATGAGGGGGAAACAATAAAAGTAAATTATGAGATAAATCGAAATTATGACACACTGTAGCCTACTAAAGCATAGTTAATATAGTTAATATAACTATATAATAATATAATATAATACTAATAGAGTTAATTTAACTATAAGTCGAAACTATTGTGACAAAAAGTTGAAATTATGTCAGTCAAATTTAAGACAATAAGTGGAAATTATGAGATGTCAAAATAATTGCATGTTGAAATTATTGGATAAAAGTCAACTATTACACAAGTCATAATTATAACACAAGTTGAAATTGACAGCTATGACACAAAAAGGCAGAATTATGACAAAATTATGAGATTCAAAATTACGAGTAGTAGGTTTGAGATTTAAAACAACATTGTGACGTCACAATTGTCAAAATTATGTCAAAATTCTAAGATAAAAAGTAACAATTATGAGATCTTAAGTCAAAATTACGACAAAAAGCCATAATTATAATAAGATGAAATTGACAAATATATGCCAATTTTGACATAAAAAGGCATAATTAAGTCAAAGTTATGACAAGTTACAATTCTAAGATAAAAAGTCTAAATTGTGAATTGAGAAGTCATAATTATGACATAATTACTAAATTATGAGATCATAAATCGTAATTAAATCTTAATTATTAAAAGTAAAAATAAATTGAGAAATTCATAATTATGACAAAAATGGCTATCAAAATTTTTACTATTTAAATCATTTTGAATCTCGTTATTTCAACCTGTCTTATTTTAATTAGTTAGTTAATTTGAACTTTTTGTCTTAATTTTGCTTTACCAAAGCTGCTGAAATGGCTGTCTGTCTGTCTGTCTGTCTGTCTGTGTGTGTGTGTCTGTCTGCGTCTGTTTGTGTGTGTACTTAAACCTGAATACACACAGACTCATGGGGACTTGTGTCACGGTGGCGGGGACCTAAATTGAGGTCCCCATGGGTACAAAAGCTTATAAATCATACACAATGAGTTTTTTCAGAAAGTAAAAATGCACAAAGTTTCCTGTAAGGGGTAGGTTTAGGGCGATAGAAAATACAATTTGTACAGTATAAAAACCATTACGCCTATGGAGAGTCCCTACAAGGATAGCTGACCAGACGTATGTGTGTTTAGATTACATTAAATTGTCATTTTAGTATGAGTATCAGTTTAACTGGAAATTAACAGCAGTCTTTACTGATGCATGTGACTGTTTTTGATGCTAATGGGATTCACTGTTCACTATTTTTTAAATGCTTCTAAGGATAAATGGTAACATACGACTGAAAAATTAATTATACAGAAAACCTATTACAATGCTGAGAAATAATTTATTGAAAATGTCTGTTCTTATTGCTGGAGCATCAAGTAAATGTATGACACGCAGCCTAAATAACAGCTAATATTAATATCATCACACCTCCAGATCGAACCCTCTCTCTCTTCTTTTTATAAGCATGAACACATTTGAAATGCATTGTAACTGTAAAAGCTACATCAAAAAGTCCTTAAAAGAAAAAAAGAGACATAAACCATGTTAAAAGCAGTTTTAGTGATGTACAATTAGAGTGCTACATACAGTAGTGTGTTACAGAGTGTCACACCATCCAACTTCATTTGCATTGTGAAAGTGCTAAAATATCACTCAGATATTTACAACAACCTGCAACAAACAAGCTTCTGATTAGTCCGTATGTTACAGAAAAATACTGCCACGGTACATGGTTCTCTTCATCAGAAATTGCTTGTGAAAGATAAACATCTGCATAAGAAATTTTCTGGGATCTCTAATTTGTTAGTGCAAGGACAAAAATACATTTTACAAACATAAAAACAAAATGAAATGTTTGAATGACTTCCTGACTGTTTTAGTGAACATAAACTGCAAGATTTGCTTCAAAAGTTTATACTAAAGAGTGAAATGTAATACACAGCTGAAGTGCATGAACCAGTGTTAACAGAATAATTAAAAAACATCGTCAGTGAGAAACTCCCTGACTGAGCTTCAGACGCACACAGAGGCTGCGCTACAAATAATCACCCGCCACTGAACAAACTAACGTTTCCAGCATCAGTCTATTTCTATCTGTCATTGTTTTAATTTCCTGGATTATTATTTAGGCCTAGATGTATATCATATAATCTTAATATGGTCAGTATTAATATTTTTAATAATTGACCTTGTAAAGCCAGACATGAAATAACAGTCATTAAAAAATCTAATTTTTTGAAATGCACCAGTTTAAATAAGCATGTGTTTTTGATGAGTATCATATTTGGTACATCAGGATCATATAGTATGAAATAGTGGAATATAGAGCTCATATTCAAAGAGGGAAAAGCATTAAACATTAAATTTGGTGCAGATTCTGATATTTGTATGACCAAAATATGAAGTTCTGGTACCTTGTAATATAAATCATTGAGATCCTTATAACAATATAATAGAATACTTACATAAAATTCTTATAAATATCATGTGTCACGCTGTATCTCTTAATAATATGTCTTAGATGATATTTAAATGCCTGGGTTTATGATCAAAGCTCTGTAGTTTCAAAACATATAATGCAATGCAATACAATGATGATTGTGAGATGAACAAAGTAAACGTTCTCCAAAAGCCTGATGTTAACACTGACTGTAGGTTAATAAAATAAAGTCATTATGCCAAAATAAACTCATTTGTTGTTATTGTATATGTGATATTTAACATTAGTTCACTGGTTTTTACGGTGCATTATGGGAATTTTTAGTGAGCAAACGTTTGGTGCACCAGACATCTCTAACCAGTGTCCTGAATACTGAACTAGCGAGACAATTGTGACAGACACTGGTTTCAATTATGTTTGTGCATATTTTATATTTTTTGTCAAAGTGATGGAAAGTGTTTCGAATGATGCTTTTTGTAATGCTTTTACAGTCCTGCAAATGGTGGTAATTTTTTGGTTAACGCAACCTCTGTGGACACATAATTTTTTCACATTACACACATTTTGACACATAAAACACTCTAGAAAAAGTAGCACTATTTACAGATGGTAAAAGGTTACGGTGGAAACACATACACACACAACCTAGTGCACTTGGCATCTTGTGTTCATCATTCGCTACCTTAATCGTGCAGGTGTAGGCCTGTTTACAAAGAGAAAGAAACACAGTTTGGACAACACAGCTATTTCACAACAATTACGTCAAATCTATTTAGGTTGGTATTAAAGGAATAGTTCCACCAAAAATGAAAACTTAATCTCTCTCAGACCAAAGATGTAGATCAGAACAGATTTGGAGAAATGTAGCATTGCATCACTTGCTCACGAATGGATCCTCTGCAATGAATGGGTGCCGTCAGAATGAGAGTCCAAACAGCTGATAAAAACATCACAGTAATCCACACCACTCCAGTACATCAGTCAATGTCACGTGATGCAAAAAGTTGCATGTTTGTAAGAAACAAATCCATCATTAAGACATTTTAAACTGTTGCAGCCAAAATTAGAGTTAATAATCCATAATAACAATTCCTGAAAGTGAAAAAGTCCATCTCCTAGTGTCCTCTCAGATCAAAGTCCATCCACATATTTGTTTTTAAACTGTTTTGGAGTGTTTTTACTTGTAAACGGTGCTTGATCTGTGCATATTTCTCTCCTGATTCAGACCTTTTCTCTGTAGAAAGCAATATTATTTATAGAGGACTTGTATTTTAGCCAGAAGCAACAGTTCAAAGTTAAAAATGATGGATTTGTTTCTTACAAACACACAGCTTTTCACTTCACAAGACATTAACTGATGTACTGGAGTGGTGTGGATTACTTGTGGATTGCTGTGATGTTTTTATCAGCCGTTTGGACTCATTCTCATTCTGACGGCACCCATTCACTGCAGAGCATCCACTGGTGAGCAAGTGATGAAATGCTACATTTCTCCAAATCTGTTCTGATGAGGAAACAAACTCATCTACATCTTGGATGGCCTGAGGGTGAGTACATTTCTTTAGCAAGTTTGCATTTTTTGGGGAACTGTTCCTTTAAGAGTATTAAAGTTAGCATGAAATCGATATTATATCAGAATATTTACTTCCATCTTATTCACGTTCATTTCATGCTGACTTAAAGGATTGTGTGTTATGGAAGTGTAAGTGTGTATGAATTACCTGTGAATGTCTGCAAGACTAGCTGCCACTTCATGTAAACAAACTGCAGAAGACAGAGATATAAAAAGAAGACATGGGTCATAAACAGAAGTCTAAAGCCAATTGTGTAAGGCCTCATTAGGAGTTGGCATTACTCCACTGACTTTTCCAATGAAACCAAAGTAGAGCTTTTATTTTTTGTGCCAACTTGACAAATGGGGCCTTGCATTAGAGAAATCAGCAATGCAATCTACAGTGTGACTGACTGATTTTCAGCTAGAGAGAACAGGACTGATGTGGGATACATGGAAGGGTTGCAGCAAGGCCAGCTGGCAGATGAAGGTTATAATGAGGGATGAGGCTTGATGCCACGCAGCACACAGTCCGAGGAGCTAAACGGGACTAGAACTGGGAGAGAGAATCTGAGGAGCAAAAGGACGGGGTTAAGATGACAATGATCATGGAGTGCGACACATTCACATTTACTGCACTCTTCCTGCAGTAGATCTCTGTGGGACTGGAACTGTGAGGATGTGTGTTATAATGAGACTGTCTTACAATAAGGCCATGCAATACTTAAATTATTCACTTTAAAAACATATTAGAATATACTTTGTAGAATATATGATGTAGTATATTTCATATTTCACAGAACATATTTGTTGGAGAGAATAGAATTGAAGAAAAGTACACCTTATGAATGAAATATTATTTTAATTTTAACTTTAAAATTTTAATTTTAATTAAATTTTTAATTAATTAATTTATTGCTTGTTTGTTTGTAACATACATTGGGCTCCCAACAGGGTTATAACACATAACCAAAATTAAAACCATAACACTTATTTTTGTTTTTTAACTTACAATACATAATAATTAAATAAATAAATAAATACATATAGCTGCCAAGGCAACATTTCTCATTTTCATTTAGTGTAACTTGTACTAAAATAACAAAAACTGAAATAAAAATAAATAAAAATACCAAAAACTAATAAAAATGACAAAAACAACTAAATTACTAAAATTTGAATATATATATATATATATATATATATATAGGTAGTAAATGAATTTGCACATAATTTAATACAAAATATTTCATTACAAATATTTTATTATTAGTATAACAATTTATGTGAAAAGCTTTTTTTAATTTAAAAAGTAAAAAGAAAAAACAGTATTTGATGTCATATATGATACGTACACTTAAAATATAAAAATGTACAATCTTGTAAAATATAAAAATGTACAATCTAATGTAAAATACAATCTTATTTAAGTACTTACTAATGTATAGTAAGATGGTCAGCTACGGTCAACTTATTGCATTTAATATAAAATTAAACTATAATACATTTTCATTTAATTTCAATTAAAATGCAATGAAATGTCTGAAAACATCACATTCAGTTTCCACTAATATGCATATTATTTTAAAGCATATTTTTCTAATAACTACTCTTTTTTACAAGGGTATTAAAAACGTCTTTCTTAAGGCGAATTGCACTTGAACCTTCAAAATAAACAAATCAAGAGAATCTCATCCAGGTGTGATGTAAAGATGGTTAAACATGTGAAAGTGTAACTGGTTTCGATGTTAGTGAATGCCTGAACCTCTGATGAATGATTACTGTCATGGAGGAGGATGAACACTAAGGGTGTATTCACACCAGGAAAGTCCGCTAGTTCACTTGCTTTGGTCCAGACCAAATACAATGTTGATTTTTTTGTTTGGTGCGGTTCGCTTTCACACTGCCCTTTTTGCAAGTGAACCAGAAACTGTAAACAAAACCACACGTGTGCTTAAAGGGATACTCCACCCCAAAATGAAAATTTGTCATTAATCACTTACCCCCATGTCGTTCCAAACCCGTAAAAGCTTCGTTCGTCTTTGGAACACAATTTAAGATATTTGGGATGAAAACCGGGAGGCTTGTGACTGTCCCATTGACTGTCCAAAATGGCGCTATGCTGACGCAGAGGAGACGAATTGTTGAATAAAGTCGTTTTTTTTTTTTCTTTGCGTATAAAAAGTATTCTCGTCGCTTCATAACGTTACGGTTGAACCTCTGATGGCAAATGGACTATTCTGACAATGTTTTTTATACTTTTCTGGGCCTCGACAGTGTTAATTACTTGGCAGTCAATGGGACAGTCACAAGCCTCCCTGTTTTCATCCAAAATATCTTAAATTGTGTTCCAAAGACAAACGAAGCTTTTACGGATTTGAAATGACATGGGGGTAAGTGATTAATGACAAAATTTTCATTTTGGGGTGGAGTAACCCTTTAAGGTCATCCATTCATTGGTTCATCCATTAAACCGTACCAGAGTTTGTTTGGAACCGGACCGAGACCACCTCTTCAGCTGGGTCTCGGTTCGGTTGTTTGGTGTGCACCCGAGTGCAATTGCTGTATTCACACCTGTCCAAAAGATCCGCACCAAAGTGGGAAACGAACTTGAGTTTGATTCAATCAAACCAAACAAGACGTGTGAATACACCCTAAGAGAACATTGACTAGCCCTCAGTGGAGGAAAAGCAGAGCGCTGATGATCTAGGAGAACACACACAACACAAGCAGGCACGTTTCACACCCACCAGGCCAACCTCCCTCAGGAGTACGCCGAGGCTTTCTTGCTGTAGTGGTACGGGGGGCGGCGGGCGACGTAAGAGGGGGGCGGCACCCTGATGAAGGCATGGGGAGGAGAAGTGAAGTTGTGAGGTGAGTCGGTGTGGATGTGACAGAGAGGACGGAGGAAAGTGAGTGGAGAGGTGGTGTGTGTGTGTGTGTGTGTGTGTGTGTATCGCGAGGAGATAAAATCACATTCACATTAGCCTAGAGAGAATGACTCTAAAGTGAACGCTAAATGATTACACAGCCATGCATCTTAAATAAATGCTCTAATATTATTCTAATATTAATATAAAAAAGGGCTAATATTACCTAATTTGATGATGCTGAGTTGAAAAAAAATTCAAATGTTTTTTTTTTTTCTCACAAAATCAGATATTTTTAAAATTATTTGTGCATCACCTAAAGGAAAAGTGAATGGGTGCCGTCAGAATGAGAGACCAAACAGCTGATAAAAACACAAGTAATCCACACCACTCCAGGCCATCAATTAACATCTTGTAAAGCGAAAAGCTGTGTGTTTGTAAGAAACATTTTAAAAAAGAAAATTTTAACCTTAAATCATCGCTTCTGGTACGAGCCCATAATCCATAATAACACTTCATCCAGTGATAAAGTCCATCTTCTGTTGTCCTCTCACATTAAAATCCAGCCACATATTTGTTTAGAAACTGTTTTGACTTGTAAACGGTGCTTGATCTGTGCATATTTCTCTCCTGATTCAGACAAGATGACTTTTTCACTGAAGAAAACAATATTATAGATAGAAGCTTAAAATGTCTTAATGATGGATTTGTTTCTTACAAACATGCAGCTTTTCACTTCTTAAGATGTTAACTGATGGACTGGTGTGGTGTGGATTACTTGTGCATTATTGTGATGTTTTTATCAGCTGTTTGGACTCTCATTCTGACGGCACCCATTCACTGCAGAGGATCCATTAGTGAGCCAGTGATGGAATGATAAATTTCTCCAAATCTGTTCTGATGAAAAAACACACTCATCCTAATCTTGAATGGCCTGATGGTGAGTAAATATTAAGCAAATTTTCATTTTTGGGTGAACTATTGCTTTAATGCAGTTATCAAGATAACAAAAGTCAAATGTAAAAAGTTTCAGTTTTAAAATAACATGTTCAAATACTCTTTACTGACTTCACTGATATTTAATGTCAAAGAACTTTACATAAACAATTACATAATGAGAAAGTGACATGCTAGAGCAAAATACACTTTTTTTAATTTTTTTTTTTTTTTTAAATCAGCACCCCAAATTAATAAGAAACAAGTATTGGATTTCATTCAACAAATATTATGCAGGCCGGTATTATAATGCATCTTAATTTGATGTATTTTAACAGTATTGTTCTGTTTAAGTGATCTGACACTGACAGTTGAGAGAGTTTCGATCAAACATCATCTTCATCTGGTTCCTGTTTTGTCCACATGGTGGCACTTCTCAAAGCAAAAATGGCAAACTAGGAAAGGTTGTTTTGAGGTTTTTTTTAAGACTCCAGAAATACGCTGAGTCATTAACAGTTTTAAAGCAGTGAGACATTAATGTGCATTATGAATAAAGTAGAAGATGTACAGGCATCAAAGCACTGGGGTGAAAGAGAAAAGCTGCTTGCTGTGGCAGTATGCAAAAGTAGAGCAGGAACAGAGTCGTGAGTTTGCATGTGTGTGTTCTTACCAGCTGGCTCTCACAGCTTCAATATCGCTGACTAAATTTTGTGCAAGGCATATTCCAAATATCTGTGGAAAAAGAGAGAGAAAGATGAAGTATAAATAGCAGAAGCAGTCAGCGATTGCAGATGAAGGTGTTCTCACCTGCAGCAGAGCGATGCCGATGAAGATCCCAGCCACTACTGTCAGGTTGTCCTGTAGCCACTTCTCAAACTGCGGCACACAGCCTTTGACATTAATGTATGTCTTCTGCTCTGCATCCTAATGATGAACACATGAAACCAGGATCAATGCTTTGTCCTATTTCTACACATGCACAGCATGAGTCTAAAGTTTGAACACATACTTAAGTTATTTCCCATGTCATCTTACAGATCCTTAATCTAAAGGACTATGCATATGTTTTGTTTACATTATATGTATATACACTATATTGCCAAAAGTATTGGGTCACCCCCTTCTAATGAACAGGTTTGACTACTTCAGTAATTTCCATGAGTACAAGTCTTAATGTTTAAGCATATAATAATAATCTAGGGAATTGTGTGCTTCTAATTTGAAAGCAACAGTTTGGACAGGATCCTTTTCTATTCTAACATGACAATGCCTCTGTGTATAAGGCAAGGTTCAAAAAGAAATGATTGATTTAGTCAGTGTGGAAGAACTTGACTGGTCTGCAGAAAGCCAAGTCCTAATCCAAGCTGAACACCTCTGGTGTGACTTTAAATGCAGACCTTGAGCCAAAAACTCATTACCAAACACCAATATCATTGTATGCTTAAACATTAAGATTTGTGCTCATGGAAATTACTAAAGTAGTCAAACCTGTTCATTAGAAGGGGGTGACCCAATACTTTTGGCAATATATATATATATATATATATATATATATATATATATATATATATATATATATATATATATATATATATATATAAAATTTTTATTTACAATTTCAAAAAATCTTTTTTACAGTGATTTTATATATATATATATATATAAAAAGCTTTAATGTAAGATAAGACTTTTGGCCTCTACCCATACTTTGAAAACAGTAAATTTATGTTAATAACACAATTTGTGTTATTTCATTACAGTTTTGAAAATAGTACAATAGTTTGGACACAGTGTTATTTAATAACACTGTGTCCAAACCTTTGACTGGTACTGTACATGATAAATGTGCAAATATCTCAGCGTTAACGTTAAATGATAAAGATGCTCACTGAGGCTGAACTTGCACTTAAGAATAAATAGTACAAATACATTTTTGGATGTTAATTTTGATGTTGGAAGTTGAAATAATGTCTGATGTATAACATGTCATACTTTGTCTTCTGCAAAGCTGATGCCGTCAGAATATTTGTTGTGTGAGATCACATCAATTTCAATTCAAACTTAACATTTTTACTTTCTTTTCTTTTTTTTTTTACTTTGTAGCATCACTTATTTTATACAAATATCTACTATGACCTTCCTGCTGTATTAATTTTCCATTCATTCTTATTAGTCGATTTTTAAATTAACTTCTTAAATTATAACTTATTAATTTATTAAAGTTCATAAATCATATTATTAGGAATTATTAAGAAATTGTGAAAATAACTTTTATATGCATGCATATACATTACGCCTATGTACAGTATTTTGAATTACCATTGTGTATGAAATGAATAACAGCTTCCTTTTTTTTTTACAGGTCAGCCAAACGGGCCTTTACTTTGAGAGTTGTGCGGGTGATATATTGGCTCTCAGAAGCACGCAGAGGTGAAGTGTAGAAGGCAGAGGAAACACTGATGGAGGGAGTGTAAAGTCATAAGAGAGCAAGACTCACCGGTTTTGCCCGAACATCATATCCACATTGTGTGTTGATTACATCCTCCTGCAAAACACATAATTGATGTGGAATTAATGGAAGACAACAGTAACATTTCAATTTAAAGGGAGTATGTTGACAGTATGAAGAATTCCAGTGTGGGTGGAGTGAAGAGATAAGACTGGAAACAGCAAACTCTGAGGGAGTTAGTCCATCATTTTTATAAGTCTTCCTCCTCACAAACTAGTAACAGGATGTGCCTGTCACCCTTCGAATCTTTATGACTTATTTCACCTTGAATAGTTGTTGTTCCTCTTTCAAATCCCTTCTGGAAATCTTGTTTTGAACATTTTTAAACAAGTTTGAATTTTAAGCATTCCATTAATTAATAGACTCTTCATTTACACTTTATTTTAGTAAAGTTATAGTAGTTATAAACTTAAATTACTCTTTATTTAGTTCTGCTTTTATTATTCTAACTTACAGTGAATGAAACCGTCTGCAGTTTCCCTCACACTGAAATGATGAATCGCTGCATTCACAGAAGGGCTCATAATTGAATCATTTAATGTCAAAGATATTTATTTGTTATGAGTTAATAGCACATAATAGGCCATAATTTCCGTCCTCTTTGCTGTAGATGTTGTGCTCCCAGTGCTTGTTTACTTTCTGTGAAATGTTATTTTTACTCTGTTCACGTAGACCAAATCCTGTTTAATACTCCCTTTTTGTTTCACTCTGTGTCATGTATTGTTTGCACTTTCCCCCCTCGCGCTTTTAGTCTCTCTTAAATCATGAAGATAGCTGCATACAAATTGTGCTTGGAAAAGAACAGGAAATTTGTGGAGCAAGACAGCAAGTATCTCACTGGCAACGTTTTCAAACAAAGTCTTAATTGCATTATTAGGGGTACAAGCACGTAGCGCTGAAACCCTATTGTAATTGTTTTGAATGGTCATGGACGAGCGCTTTCCATGTAAAACTGATCGTGCAGACCAAACCGTAAGTCGTAGAGACTTGAAACTTGGAGGGATGGTAGTACTCACACCACCTACAACGTGAACAAGGCTCGCCCCAATCAGCCCGACGGGGGCGCTACAGCGATCGAAAGTACAAAATCGCTCATAACTCCTAAACTGTCAGTCACAGGCTCAAGTGTCTTATGTCGTTGGAATCCTTTTCTCATGCCGGGCAAAATGCACACCTCAGATTCGATCGTGAGCTGGCAAAATTTTCGGGCATTTCGCATTTTTTGAAAAACCTACTTTTGCGAACTAGTCCTAGGTTTTTCGCCTGATCAGAACCGAACCAGTGCAGAAAGATTCTCTGGAGAGCGAATATCAATAATTATCAAAAAAAAGTGGAACTTTCACCATTGCAAAGGGACACCAAAACGTTCGAAGGGTGCAGGGCCACTTTTAATAAAATACCTATAACTCCTGAACAGAATGAAATATCTTCGCAAAACTCAGAACACTTATGTAAGAGCTCGATCTGAGGTCACAGGAGAAAATAAAAAAATCGCAGAGACTGGCCACTTGGTGGCGCTATAAGAGGGAAAAAACATAAAAATGGCTATAACTAGGCAACCATTTGTCCTATCAACATGAAAATCACTGTGCACGGTCTTAGTCCAAAGTGCCACAAGTGTCTATGGGGACACTTGTGTATCTCAAAAAAACTTGGCCGCCACTGGCCGATGAATTTTGAGCACCTATTAGACAAGGTTACCAGAGGCCGATCAGAACAAAACTCGGTGGGCCTGTTTGACTCATGGCCCCAAAGGTCTGTGAGAAATTTGAAAGAAATCGGCCACTGGGGGGGCGGTACCGCATTTTTTGAGGGCGTAAACGATTGTACATTGCGTGGTTTTCCGCTCATAAACGCGATATTCATATCGTATGATAGACCTCCTTGTTCTGAACAACTTTGCCTCTAGAACCACTGCTGTCAATCAAGATGTGAGAGAAGATGTGAAAAACCTACTTTTGCGAACTAGTCCTAGGTTTTTCGCTCAATCTGGAAAAAACCACCGCAGTGCAATTCTCTGGTCAATAATTATCAAAAACATGTTGAAATTTACCCTTTGGGAAGCTATAACGGGGTAGTTTTGAAAAGGGCCCTGTCCAAATATACCCAAAAGCCTATAAAGCCTAAACGAAAACTCAAAACTTCACAAAACATGGTGAGCACATGCGACAGGTGATTCTAAACAAGCATGCAAAGTTTCAGGGAGATCGGACCACAGCTGGCGCTATAACAGTCATAAACGTTATAAAAAGATCATATTTCTATCGTAAACTGCTTGGATTTGCCAAAAATGTTTTTTAAATCATTGATTTAGGTGGTTACAGTCTTGCTTGCCAAAATAATATGTAATGTCTTTTTCCTTATGTGCTTAAATGCCTAAAGCACCCTGGTAATCGCTGATTGCAGCTATATTATTCAAATAAAAATTAAATTAGTTAAAAGAATAAGTTCACCCAAAAATGAAAATTTGCTGAATATTTACTCACTCTCAGGCCATTCAAGATGTGGATAAGTTTGTTTCCTCATCAGAACAGATTTGGAGAAATGTAGCATTACATCACTTGCTCACCAATGGATCCTCTGCAGTGAATGGGTGCCGTCAGAATGAGAGTCCAAATATCTGATAAAATCATCACCATAATCCACAAGTAATCCACACCACTCCAGTCCATCAATTAATGTCTTATGAAGTGAAAAACTGTGTTTGTAAGAAACAAATCCACGATCGCTTCTGGGCAAACTACAAATCAATAATCCATTATAACCATTCAAATCCGTTAAAGGATTGTTAGGCTGCATTAATTAGATCAACCGGAACCGGGAACACTCCTCATAACACACGATGTACTCGTTACATCGTAAGAAGAATGGCATCTACGCTAATATTTGTCTGTTTCTTTATTATTCTGTTTCTCAGTCCGTGTCCGGATCAGATGGTGCCGGGAGATGATGTCTGCGACCCTGACCGTCGGCGGAGGCCGGACACCTGGATGAGCCCCGGGGACATATCCCCAGTGAAGACCTCGACTTAAATACAATAAAACTTAAAATTAAACAAAATAACTATAATATAATAAAATACCTAACTACATAATACTATTATTGTTAGAAATTGCAACAATATAAAAATAGAAATATAATACATTTATACATTTAAAATTTAATTAATACAATAAGTAAAAAAATAAATAATAATATCCTGGCCAGAGGAGAACTGGCCCCCCGACTGAGCCTGGTTTCTCCCAAGGTTTTTTTTTCTCCATTCTGTCACAGAGGGAGTTTTGGTTCCTTGCCGCTGTCGCCTCTGGCTTGCTCAGTTGGGGAGACTTAATTTCTAACGATTATCGTCAATTTGATTTCATATATACTATTTAAACTAAACTGAGCTAGACAATGACATCTCTGAATTCAATAATGAAATGCTTTTAACTGAAAATTGAGTGTTTAATCTTATTATTATACATTACTGACACTCTATCCTCCAATTTGATACTGTTAAGTGCTTTGACACAATCTGTATTGTTAAAAGCGCTATATAAATAAAGGTGACTTGACTTGACTTGACTATAACGCTTCCTCCATCTCCTGTTGTCCTCTCACATCTTTGTTTAGAACTGTTTTTGGTTGTCAACGGTGCTTGATCTATGCGTAGTGTATTTCTCTTCTGATTCAGACAAGACAACTGTTTATTTTTTTTTTTCACTGGAAAAAGCAATATTATAGACAGAGGACTCATATTTTAGCCAGAAGCGACAGTTTTAGGTTAAACCCGTCTTAATGATGGATTTTTTTTTATTACAAACGTGCAGTTTTTCTCTTCAAAAGATGTTAATTGATGGACTGGAGTGGTGTGGATTGTTTTTTTATCAGCTGTTTGGACTCTCATTCTGACGGCACCCATTCACTGCAGAGCATCCATTGGTGAGCAAGTGATGTAATGATACATTTCTCCAAATCTGATGAAGAAACAAACTCATCTACATCTTGGATTGCTTGTACATTTTTTTAGCACATTTACATGTGCTAAAAAATACCTTTTTTAGCACATGTAAACTAAACCTTTCATTCAGTTGCCATAAAAATTAATCTCTTACCGCTGGGTCTTTGGTGCAACAGGAGAAGGGCACGCCGCATTTTTCTCGGCTGGGGTTGCTGTCTGTGCAGTTGAAGTAGATGTTGAGGTTCCAGTCATCTGCTCCAAACGCCCCACAGCATTCCCACTAAGGAAAGGCAAACATTGTGCATGCAATTATATTTCTTGGGTTTTGGAACGCACATTCATCATAAAACTGAGATTAAATTGCAATAATTTGGAATATTAGAAAACTCTAATAGGAAACATTAAATGCATTAGACTGTATCTGTTTAATACACATCAATGTCACAGATGTGGCATAAGAAAGCTGTGATCCCCCATGTTTTCTCATTATACTAGTATTTGATGTTGACATGCAGTGCTTTTCTGTGTCTGTCTTCTTTATCATGCAAGGTCAGCAAGGAAATAACATGACAGCATCTGTCTGACTCTGATATCTAATTAAATCTGTCCTGAGGAAAGACATCTGCTGGAAAGAGATCCGCAGTACAGAGCATAAAGCTGGAAAAAACACAGTAAAGCTGCAGTTGCAGTGCAGTGTGGGACTGTAGCAGGGTTTTGCTCAGGAAACAATGTTATAACAACTACTTATATCATTAATAGGAAACTAAACTTTGTTACACTGATAGATGTCACATTGTTAACGGAATAATGCAAATAAATAAATAAATACATAATAAAATTGCATGTTTTTCTGTTTTTTTCACTAGAATATTAGTTAATTTGTATATCCCACTGTTACATTTTAATGGGTTTCTTTATATCAAACACAAATATAGAATATGACGAATAAATGAAAAATAGAATAAAATATGAAAATATAGAATATGAATTCTATGTTTGAACCCTAATGTGAGTGACATAATACATTTTTTTTCACAAGAAATATTTTTGAACAGTAAAAAATATTGTATGACACAAACCATGAAATATTGACTGAAGTAATGTGCAATGATATGTTTGCACTTTTAACCTTGCAACATTCACAACAATTTAAATGCAAATATTAATATGTTTTCAATTATAGGTTATTAAAAGGCATGCCAAAACTAAGTGATATTACTCATTATTGTTTTTCAGTTCGTTTTGATAAATAATTACAGGTATTTTTGCATCACTGTAACCGGCAGGGTCAGAAATGAATGGGAACTTGGGGCAAAATGCCACCAAAATTGATAAAATTCAAGATATGAGGACAAAAAAAGAGCCCCTGTATGGCCCTTGTTTTTTATATTTACAACATATGATATTTTAAAGCAATATCACACATTATAAAGTTGAGTTCAGTGACAGCATTGTCAATATTAACTGTTTTTTGCTCTATTTCACCAACAAAATTAGTTCAAACAAAGCTGCAGGAGCAATATACAACACTGTTTCACTTCTGAAAGAATCTGTGTTTTAAGATTTGAATCAGTCTAACGAATAATTCAATGACTCACTCATAAAGACACACATTAAAGAATCACATGCTTCATTCCTGAATGAATCAGCCATTTTGAACAAATCGAATTTGAACCAATTAATTATTCAATGACTCACTCATTAAGCTTGTCGCCACCTACTGGTTTTAATTTCATATTTTAAAGTATAATTTTTGGTAACACTTTATTTTAAGGTGTCCTTGTTACACGTTACATGTACTTACTATTATAATAACAATAAATTATGCATAATTACATACAAGTAACTCTAGACCAAACTCTAATCCTAACCCTACCCATAAGTACATATAGTTAATTAATATTACTCAGTACTTAAATGTATAATTACACTGCAACAAGGACACCTTAAAATAAAGTGTAACTTCATTTTTTGTAACATTTCAAATTTCTATATTCAAAGTATTATATATAAGAAATTAATATTATAGCATTATGCAACTATAATTGCAGTGTAAATGCATTTATTCCAACTGCATTATACAGTCTGTGTAAATTCAATGCCTCCTCAGGTGCAGCTTTTGTACCACCTCTACAGTGCAGAGATGAATTTTGTTGATACAGATTTAATTTAATTGGTAACAGTATTTCAAATTCACTTAAATGTACTCAATACATTCAATTAGAATAATAAAGCACTATATCAATCTATAAAGTGTCTCTAGATACATTTGATGGCCACTTATCTGACTATTGGGGTCATCTTGTAGTGTTCTCCCAATGTCTATAGTGGTTTTGGACTTAATACTTTGAGTCTGAGGTGAAAAAATATGATTTCTTTAAGTGCAATAGTAACTTTTTTTGAATGAAATACTTAGATAAGAAAAACAACAACTTTTAGACCCAAATAGCACCATTTCCTGAGAATGACCCAGTAACCTTCTAAATGTCAACACATTTTTGCCTAGAAATAAACTAAATTCTGAGCAGTTTGACATCTTACTATTCAAAGAAATGAAGAAACGTGAACCGACAGGGATCTCAGTAAGTTTACTGTGTGTGCTGACAGTGAATAAGGAGTCTTCAAGTCATGCTGTTGCTATGGAAACTGCTTCTGTAATGACGTGGTGCGGATAAACTAATAGTTTGCTTTTTTTTCTCCTGTGCACACATTTTTCCCCTTTCATCTTGTTTACACCTTTCCTCATTTTCACTTTCTAGTGTATTTTCTCTGTCTGCATATTGGAGACATGAGCACTCTCTGCTCTCTAGGCTGCAGTCTTACATATTCCTGAGTGAAGTCGATGAGGTTCTGCAAGTCAATGTCATCTCTGTAGGCTCGTATGTTGTTGTTGATGAAAAAGTTGAGCTGATCTTTAATCCAGTCTTTAAATACAAAGGCCAGGACACCAGCGGTCAGCTCCAGGAAGAAGATTATCCCCAGAAACACAGAAAACTGGGAGAGGAGAGAGACAAATACACTTTACTACAGTCATTAACACTCATTTTACCTCTATACCTCGTCCACTGTAGTATTTCTTTTTCTGTTCTGAATAATGTAATAAAATGTCAAAATTGAGAAAAAGATCGTAATTTTAGTGAATGTATTTTTTAATTATTGTTACCAAAATGCATTGACACTAGTTTAATTTTTGCAGTCTGAGTCAAAATAAACAAATGAATACAAACTAAATGGCAATAAATAAATAAATAAATGAGTGACATCAGATTGTAAATTTAGTTTGTGCAGACATCAGATTTAGCAAATTTATCAAATGTATTTTTTATTATTGTTTCTAAAATGCATTGCAATTTATACAATGTGAGTCAAAGCAAATACATACATACAAAATGCCAAAACTGAAAAAAAAAAAAAAAAATCGAATTGCTTTATTACAAAAATTAACATTACACTATTGTAATATTTTTTGCAATTTAATTTCTAAAATATTAAATAATAAATGCATACATTCAAAATATTAATATAAAAAATGTCACTCATGACCTCAGATTGTAAAGTATAAATTTTGTGGTTTTTTGTGGTTTTTGCAAATGAAAAACATTTTAAAGTGCATTTGTTGATCCATGTTCTATTAGATTATTTTTAGCAGACATGCATGATTAGACCTAGCATGGTTTTGTGTAAGTAAACCAATGACTGGTGTTAGATAAGTGAGCAAAGTACAGTGTGTTATGAACAGTGTTGTGTGACATCCAGTTTTGTCAAAATATATAAGCACAGAAGTAATCAATCCTGTTCTTCACTTGTTGCATTTACAAAGTGACAAATATAACATCAAATATATTCTATTTTAGTATGTTCTAACTGTGCCTAAAATGCTTTGTACATGCACTCTCTGGTAGATGTTCGTCCTGCATGTATTAATGAATCAAAACTTGAAAACATACAAATTTGAGCAGAAAGGTGTTTTCCCTCAAGGCCCCGATACAGCCAGCGAAACCCAGGATGAACATCACCCCTCCCACCACCAGAAACAACCACACTGGATCAAATCCACCCAGATCCGTGATGGAGGAGATGTTAGACAGGACTCCCTGAGGAAGACATAGAGCTCTAATTAGTTGAACGGCTTCCCAGAACCTTGAGAATTTGTTTCAAATGTGATTGTTTGCAATTCCGCAGATACAAATATTTGCAAATATTTCATTATAAACAGAAACAGTGTGGTTTCAAAGTCACAAATATGGCAAAGAAAATGGCAAACTGATCAAGCATACACACATACAAACACACCATATATCAAAGTGTGTTTATACATGTTTGTGTGTAAAAGATCAGACAGACTACCGAGTGAGAAATTTAAACAATATTTTCAGTCTTATGAAACTGTCCAAAAATGCATTTTTGTGGTCCACTCTACATAGTGTGTTTGTAGACAAATAATTCTGCACAGTGTGTGTGTGTGTGTCTATATTTGGAGAAAACAGCTGCACACATGTGATAATGCTGTTACAGTAGCTGTTATTTCCATCCCTATGTGACAGGGTACTTAGCTAAACTAACAAATAAATGAATGAATGAATGAATGAATGAATGAACGAATGAATGAATAAACTTTAAACAAAACAAACATTAACTGAAAAAACAAAAAAACAAAACTTCAACTTATTTTATTTCAGCTAGCTGCCAAGGCAACATTTCTTATTTGCATTTAGTTATACTAAAATAACTAAAACCAAAACTGAAATAAAAATTAATAAAAACTATATTATACATATTTTTAAAAATTTATATTTAAAAAAACTTTAAGTAAAATTAATATTAAAAATATGAATGAAAATATAATATTATCACAGTAATCCTAAAACATCACTGTTCTGTATAGGTCCCCAACACTGCACCTCGTACAGTATGGGACATCTCAACTTCACATGTATGTTAATATGCCTATCAAATAAAGATAAATTGTATGGATTGTGCATTCAATTCTGTTTTTTCTCACCTTCTCACTCCATGCCCACAATCCAATTCCAAGGAAAGCCACACCAAGCAACTATAAAACAAGACAGATATGGCATTACTTTAGCAATGGTGATTGTGAAAAACACATTGTTTTAAGAAAGCAAAGCAGATTAAGAGGTTTTAAAAGGTTGTGAAGGTTTTTGAGATGTTACAGTATGCATGCATTGCACATTATTGAAAACAATAATTTCACACATTAATTGTTCAACTTTTTTATTTGTGGAACACAAAAGAAGAAGAATTTTAGTAAACAAACGCTATCAGTTCCCATTGACTTCTATTGTATGGTCCAAAAATATAATGAAAGTCATGGGAACCAAAACAGTTTGTACCAAAATATTTTTTGTGTGTGTGAACTATCCATTTAAATGTTTATTTAATCCACAATTATATATATATATATATATATATATATATATATATATATATATATATAAAAATAAAGTTCAGACCAACCTAGAGTGTAATATTACACTCTGATATGTAAAAACTAATTGTTGTTCATGATGAAAAGACTAAAAAATTCATGCTATTTGGGCATTTGACACAAAGCATAGCCTAGATTACTATTCTCCAAAGTAAACAGTAATGTTTCCATTTCAAAACTCCCTTCCCAGTGAGCCAATGCTGAACATTAGAGATAAAAAGACGGCAAGCATTTTATCAGATCCCCTCAGCCTGACCAAACATTAGGTCATGGCTCATAACCGTTGACTGTAAAGGGTGCCAGCCTCCATATATCACTCTTAAGGTCTTGTTTTTAATTTCAACAGCTTCTCATGTTACACTCTGACAAAGTTTCTGCAATCTGATCTTATATGGTGGCATCTGAGCAGACATCTGGTTCTTCCCATGAGACCTATGTCCTCATTGTGTCCATAGGGCTGTGATTCTGCTAGCCTTTCAACTGGATAACATCGCCTTTATTTGTACCTTATTTCTTCTAATACTATGTTTTTTTTTCTTTTTTTCTGCCAAACATTAAACACACAAATATGCACTGTGTTCACATTAACTGTAAGGCTTACAAATATAAAGAATAGTATTCCTCTAGATAGAACTGTACTATTGTATACTATTGTAAAGGAATAGCCAAAAATTGTTCACTCAAAAATGATAATTTGCTGAAAATCTACTCACCATTAGGCCTTCCAAGATACAGATGAGCTTGTTTCCTCATCAGAACAGATTTGGAGAAATGTAGCCTAAGCATTATGTCACTGGCTCACTAATGGATCCTTTGCAGTGAATGGGTGCCGTCAGAATGAGAGTTCAAACAGCTGATAAAAACATCACAATAATCCACAAGTAATCTACACCAGTCCATCAATTAACATCTTATGAAGTGAAAAGCTACGTGTTTTTAAGAAACAAATCCATCATTAAGACATTTTAATAAGCATTTAAAAGTGAAAACAGTCCAAAACAGTTCTAAACAATCATGTGGGTGGATTTTTTTTCACTGGAGGAAGCATTATATGCATATTTTGGCCAGAAACAATGGTTTAAATTTAAATGTTTCTTACAAACACACAGCTTTTCACTTCACAAGACATTAACTGATGGATTGGAGTGGTGTGGATTATTGTGATGTTTTTATCAGCTGTTTGGACTCTCATTCTGACGGCACCCATTCACTGGTGAGCAAGTGATGCAATGCTTAATTTCTCCAAATCTGTTGTAATGAAGAAAGAAACTCATCTAGACCTTGGAAGGCCTGAGGATGGGTACAATTTCAGCAAATTTTCATTTTTGCTCTATGACAAAAATAATAATGATAAAAAAGAGCTAGACGTGGGTGGAGACACATGGACCTGAATGTCAGCTATGCAGTTTTACACAAATACATTATTGCTTTCAAATATAACCACTGTGTTTTAGTGGGGTCAAGACCTTTAGTCAGATCACCCATCTGTACTGTATATCACAAGCCATCAGACTTGAGAAACCTCCAGAATTTCATTCACTATTCAAGAAAACACTCACAGCTACATTTTGCCAAGTCGTTTCAGTCTAAACGGCCGTTTAGACTGAAACGGCCTCATAACGCTCCATCTTTTCATCATCAGAGCACCCACTGTGCCTCACACAAGAGTTTTTGTGTACATGAATCATGCAAGACAACAGTACAGTGATTGTGGGTACAGGGTCTCTCTCATACAATAGTTCTTTTAGTAAAAAATGAACTCTAACTCGGACACAGTACAGTCCTGTATTTACTTAACACACTGGAAAAATAAATTTGAGATTTACTTTCACTTTCACTCAAAAATTGCTAGTAAATTTAACAATTACAAAGAAATGGCAAAACATATTCCAATAATCTTTGTATTATTTACAACTTTTAAAAAATCTGCTGCTTATTAATTAGCAAGGTAGGTGTTTAGTTTAGCTATGGGGTAGGATTAAGAGATGGTCATGCAGAATAAGACATTAATATGTGATTTATAAGTACTAATAAACAGATAGTATGCTAGTAATATTCATGCTAATAAGCAACTAGTTAATAGTGAGAATTAGTCCCTTAACTAAAGTGTTATTATTATACAGTATTTTTAAAAATTCTTTAAAAGTTCTTCAAATATAGTTTATGTATTTTTTTTTTTATTTTTAATTTATATATTTTTGTAGAGATGTCCTTTCAGAAAATAATTAATTTAATGCTGGTCTATGCTAGTAGGGTAGAGTGGGGGAAAACACCCCCCTCAAGGACTGTGCCATTTTATTCCTGTGAAACAAAAGTTAAATGTGTTCAGAAAAGTTATCATAGTTTTAGTGACACTGACATACATTATAAACAAAGTATGAAAAATGTCCAGAGTTTTCATATTATTGTCACAATCCCCGTGGAACGGGGAGACGAGGAATTCACAAAACGCGAGTCTTTAATTTCCAACAGGGAAACACAGAGCACGGGCAAGGAAGACATTCAACAGCGGACGGGAAACATGGTGCAGAACACACTATAAATAGACAGACCTAAGGAGGGGAAAATGAGGAACACCTGGAACTAATTACACATAACAAGGACAGGAAACAGGAAAACCCAAATAAGGACATGGAAACACTGGGAGCACATGGAAACACTGGGAGCACGTGGAAACACAAGACACAGGGACAGAAGTCTGACAGTTATTAGATTTTTAACAAAAATTAAATTTGTACTAAGGGGGCAAAACGCCCCCATGGGTGGGGTAAAATGCCCCCCAGTCTGACAAAGCAATTTTCTTTAAACATTTACAGCAAAATCAGAGTACAGACAGTTTTTGCTTAAAATTAAAAAGAATATAATCTATAATTATGAATTACAAAATTATAATAGCCTATTTGAAACATTTTGTTAGCTGATGCTAACTGGCTAGCTAACTAGCTACCTGATGCTAACTTGAGGTAATTTTTAAATATAAAATCCAAATATTTTTATTCAACCAACTAGTTAGAATATATTTGATTGAAAAACAAAAGATTTGATGCTCAGAACAGAATAACTGTAGTAATTGCCCATTACCCCCTGGGGGCATTTTACCCCACAGACTATGTTTGAGACAAAAATTATGTCATTCTGAAAATATAATTATATTTTTTATTAAATAACACGTACTCCCTATCTACAGGCCTTACTGTTCTCATATCATATATCACTGTGATGTTCTACAAAACAACAAGCTTTAAAACACTTTTTTTCTTACTGCTGAAAATTAGATCATTTACTGTGAAATCCGTTTTCTCTCCGGTACATCACCAGTGTAAACTTCATGGTGAAAACTTCTACATGACTCTCGTCAACATAGTCCATAGTTACAATAAAAATGTATCTTGACTTTATGTTGTGGTTATTTTCTACCCTAATACTGGTTTTGTGATGGTGGACCAGAATAGATTGTGAAGCTGGTTGACCATGGTATTTCTGTAGAAAGTAGTTAAGAAGCCTGAGGTTAGACCTTGGCAATGCAATTTCTCTCTCTCTCTCTCTCTCTCTCTCTCTCTCTCTCCATCAAAACTGGATGGTTACTGTGTAAAGCCTCTTATCAGCACCATCAGTGGTTCACAGGAAGAGAAAAAACAGGCGGAGTAAATGTAAAGTAAACACATGTACAGAATGCACAGCACTAGTGTATGAAAAATCAAAGGATATTATCATTAAATGTTAAAGGTGGCATGAAAAATTCACCCTATCTATTTTCTAAATGCATGTTATAGATCTTATTGCGTATGTTTAAACATCCACATCTCCAAATCAACCAATGCACAAAACCAAGTTCTCACACTACTTCTTGTTTGAATCCACTTGGATGCATGTCAGAATATAGAGGAAAAGATCTCTCGCTACTTCTGTTTTACCACAACTTGTTTTTTTATGTAAATTTGAGGAATTTTAAAATAGAAAAGTTTTTTTTTTTTTTTTAATTAATTTATAAAGTGGTTGCTAATAGAAGGAGATCTTGAGAGTGAGGAATGAAGGTCAATTTAGTTTCTTGGACTTGATTTCAAAAACAGACAGAAGTTTTGTGGAGCACAAAGGCTCCATTCATTCCCATCCAACTTCGCACACAATGGAGCGAACCGGAAAACATGCAGCTTTTTTCAGCATCACAGGGTGTTGTTTGTGATATTAAAGTTGCACACACACCCAGTTCACATGTCTCTGTGGACTAATACATGGAGAAATGCATATTCCTTCTTGGCTGTTTGCATGTGTTTATTAAGCTCTCTAAACTCAAGTAGTCTGAAAGGAACTGTATGGCATCAGCATCAGATTCAGTCAGGACATGTAAAGACACTAAAGAGAATTAAATGGATTCACAAATATTCCCAGAGCAAACATGCATTATGATCATTTTCATAACAACCAGCTGCTCCATTAAAGCTTAAGCATAATGGCTGCACTTCATATTACAGTACAGAGAATTATATGAGATTACTGTATGCAATGAATGGCCAATGGTCACATGTAGACCGTAATGCATGCATGCATTTTTAATACTTGCATTTATTTTATATACAATTATTTTTAATGGAATTTATTACTCAATTGACGGCGAGTTTAAGTAATTCAGTCTTTAGTGTCACATGATTCTTCAGAAATCATTCTAATATTAGTGCTGTCAAACGATTAATCGTATCCAAAATAAAAGTTTTTGTTTACATATATACATGTGTGTACTGTGTGTATCTTTATTATGTTTATATAAATACACACACATGCATGTACAGGTGCATCTCAATAAATTAGAATGTCGTGAAAAAGTTCATTTCAGTAATTCAACTCAAATTATGAAACTCGTGTATTAAATAAATTCAGTGCACACAGACTGAAGTAGTTTAAGTCTTTGGTTCTTTTAATTGTGATGATTTTGGCTCACATTTAACAAAAACCCACCAATTCACTATCTCAACAAATTAGAATACTTCATAAGACCAATAAAAAAAACATTTTTAGTGAATTGTTGGCCTTCTGGAAAGTATGTTCATTGACTGTATATGTACTCAATACTTGGTAGGGGCTCCTTTTGCTTTAATTACTGCCTCAATTCGGCGTGGCATGGAGGGGATCAGTTTGAGGCACTGCTGAGGTGGTATGGAAGCCCAGGTTTCTTTGACAGGGGCCTTCAGCTCATCTGCATTTTTTGGTCTCTTGTTTCTCATTTTCCTCTTGACAATACCCCATAGATTCTCTATGGGGTTCAGGTCTGGTGAGTTTGCTGGCCGGTCAAGCACACCAACACCATGGTCATTTAACCAACTTTTGGTGCTTTGAAATCAGCTTCTTTAAAAAGCTGTCAGCAGAAGGAAGCATGAAGTGCTCCAAAATTTCTTGGTAAACGGGTGCAGTGACTTTGGTTTTCAAAAAACACAATGGACCAACACCAGCAGATGACACTGCACCCCAATTCATCACAGACTGTGGAAACTTAACACTGGACTTCAAGCAACTTGGGCTATGAGCTTCTCCACCCTTCCTCCAGACTCTAGGACCTTGGTTTCCAAATGAAATACAAAACTTGCTCTCATCTGAAAAGAGGACTTTGGACCACTGGGCAACAGTCCAGTTCTTCTCCTTAGCCCAGGTAAGACGCCTCTGACGTTGTCTGTGGTTCAGGAACGGCTTAACAAGAGGAATACGACAACTGTAGCCAAATTCCTTGACACGTCTGTGTGTGGTGGCTCTTGATGCCTTGACTCCAGCCTCAGTCCATTCCTTGTGAAGTTCATCCAAATTCTTGAATCGATTTTGCTTGACAATCCTCATAAGGCTGCGGTTTTCTCGGTTGGTTGTGCATCTTTTTCTTCCACACTTTTTCCTTCCACTCAACTTTCTGTTAACATGCTTGGATACAGCACTCTGTGAACAGCCAGCTTCTTTGGCAATGAATGTTTGTGGCTTAACCTCCTTGTGAAGGGTGTCAATGATTGTCTTCTGGACAACTGTCAGATCAGCAGTCTTCCCCATGATTGTGTAGCCTAGTGAACCAAACTGAAAGACCATTTTGAAGGCTCAGGAAACCTTTGCAGGTGTTTTGAGTTGATTAGCTGATTGGCATGTCACCATATTCTAATTTGTTGAGGTAGTGAATCCAAAATCATCACAATTAAAAGAACCAAAGACTTCAACTACTTCAGTCTGTGTGCACTGAATTTATTTAATACATGAGTTTCACAATTTGAGTTGAATTATTGAAATAAATGAACTTTTCCACGACATTCTAATTTATTGAGATGCACCTGTATATATTTCAGAAAAATAGGTTATGTTTATATATATATATATTTATTTATAATATAAGTTATATGAATATAAATAGACATGTAAATACATGTAAATATTTTAAAAAATATATACTGTATGTGTGTGTATTTATATACACATAATAAATATACACAGAACACACACATATATTATGCAAACAAAAACTTTTATTCTGTATGCGATTAATCGCGAATAATCCTTTGACAGCATTATCTAATATGCTGATTTTCTGCTCAAGAAACACTTCTTATTATTATTATCAATGTTGAAACGGTGGAAACCGTGATATCCCGAAATTCTGAATGGTAGTGTAAGTAAGATTTAATACAAAAAATAAAAAAATAAAAAAAAAAGAAAGAAAGAAAGAAAGAAAGAAAGAAAGTCTCACGAATCCAGTCTATGAACTTTCATTCACTCACCACCAGAGGTCACCCACTCTCCACATGGAGTCTCACACTACACAGACTGTTACACTATACCCTGGACTATTTCCCATCATCCATTGCACTGATTTCACCCACAGCTGTAACCAATCACACACCCTACATAAGCCATGGACTTCCTCTCTTCTCACTGCCGAGTATTGTTTAGCGTATATCACAGTGTTAGCTGATAGCTACCTTATGGAGCCATTCCCAGTTTCCAGTGTCTAGTCTCGCCTAGCCTAGTTCTTAGTCTGTTTATCCGTGTCTTGATCCTTGCCTGTTATCTCGTCTCATCTGATCTCCGCCTGCCTTGAAGTTTACAGCCTGTTTTGGAATTACCCTTTGCCTTGCTGTTTCGGACTGTGTTTGCACCTTGCCTGGAACCTAGCTCGTCTTGTGGACTTCCCGTTTGCCTCGACCCTCAGGATTACGTTCACCTTCGACTGACTCACGCCTTCCTTGGATACTCTTTTGTCTTGCCTGATATGTATCTGTTTGCCACTGTTTGACCCACGCCTGTTCTATGACTACATCCCTGTCTAATAAAAGCCTGCAGATGGATCTGTATGTCTCACGTCTCGTCGATCCCGTTACAGAAAGAAAGAAAGAAAGAAAGAAAGAAAGAAAGAAACTGATACTTTCATTTAGCAAGGACGCATCAAATTGAGTAAAAACATTTATAATGTTACCAAAGATTTCTATTTCAAATAAATTAATTTTCTTTTTTCATTTTCATCAAGGAATTCTGAAAAAAATAAATAAATAAATAAATCAACGCTGACATAAGAACATCATTAATAACTGAGCACCAATAATAATTGATAATATGACCAGTAAATCAGCATATTAGAATGATTTCTGGTTCATGTGACACTGAAGACTGGAGTAATGATGCTGAAAATTCAGCTTTGCATCACATGAATAAATTACATTTTAAAATATATTCAAATAGAGAACAGTTATTTTAAATTATAATAATATTTCACAGTATTACTGTATTTTAGTAGTAGTAGTAATATCTTTATTTGTCCCTTTACAGGGCAATTTAAGTAGCTTCAAACCTCACAAAACATACAACATTATAAAAACATTATAAAAACAAAAACATCACAAACCCCGGGCATCTACAATAATTCTTCATGTACTATTTAAATTCACGGTACACCTTTATCCTTTGTTTCAAATAAGCATTTACACTCATAACTGCATTTGACATAAAAAACCTAGAAGCTTTAACAGTCCTCCACTTGGGCACTCTATATCGCCTGCCTGAGGGAAGCAGTTCAAATTCTGAAAACAAAATGTGAGATGTATCATCCAAGATAGTCAAAGACTTCCTAAGAACATTCCTCTCACACAGAGCAGACAAACCCAGCTGTACAGAGCCTGTAATCTTTGACCCTAAATTAACGATGCTCTGCAGCTTGGATCTACTTTTAACATTTAATCCATAAAACCAACAGATCATAGCAAAGGTCAAAACAGTTTCAATAAAAGATCTATAAAATATTATCAATATGGATTTATCAAAGGACTTAAGCTTCTTCAATAAGTATAACCGTTTTTGTGCTTTCAATATAATCAGATTTGTGTTTTCCACCCAACTAAGCTTATCATCGATTAATGTACCCAAATACTTGTATGAACTGACCTTCTCAACTTCTTTACCTGCAATAACTACTTTAGATGGAATTTCAACAGAATTATAAAATTCTATCGTCATATCTTTAGTTTTGGAGACATTAATTTGTAAATGAGAACTCTCACACCAATCCAAAAAATAATTCAAAATGGGCCCATGCTCTGTGTCACCTTGCTTTAACAGACTTAGCACCACTGTATCATCGGCATATTTAATAATATGTCTATCTGGATATTGACTTCTACACCTATCTGTATATAAAATAAATAATAAAGGTGAAACAATACGGTCTTGGGGACAGCCCACTGAAGAATAAAGTTCCCGGGAATGTTCTCCATTTACCCGTACTATTTGAGATCTTCTGGTCAGAAAATCTAAAATCCAGGCCACCAAACCTTTAGGAACATCAAATTCGGAGAGCAAACGTTCAGCTAAAAGAATTGTGGACTTGTGGTCAAATTTTAATCAAATAAATGCAGCCTTAGTGAACATTCTTCTTTAAAAACATTTTTAAAAATCTTAAAAACAATAATACACACACACACATTTGGCCAGTCCATAATGTAAATGCGCAACCTTTTAAGTTAAATATATTATATTCTTGTTCACCATCTGGCATCTTGACCAGCATACTCTTAAAGGAAATGACATATACCTCCGTGAAAACATTCTGTATGTAAGCCAGAAAAATGTCACAGAAACAAAGGAGTGCTTTGACTTCAGGAACAAGCTAGTGGAGCCTGACTCACTTTCAATTTGGAAATGCATTCAGACAGTGTACCGAGACGAGAGCAATATTTCTGAGGTGTTATATGCTACACTGCCAAAATAAAACTATTGCTTTAGTTGATTTTATTTCTAGTGCACAACTATTATTCTTATATATGCTATTTGCAAACATGCTTATACAAAATCTAAAACACTTCTCGTACACCTGCTCTCACCAAAAGAGACATTTTCATTTATAGATCTATGAATTAATCTATTTGGGAGGTTTGTTTACTGCTTTATCTGAGCGCCTTAAAGGGGTGTCATAAATGTCAGCTATACAAGACTATTGTGCACTGCACTCTGACTATAATTAGTGCAGCTGCTTTCTGATATGTACAGTAAGAGAAATGTCACTTTTCATTATGAATCATCTTTCAGTAAAATACTTTGTGTCCAAGCTGTGTCACAAAACCCCCACTGTTAACCCAAATAAAGAATGTGAAAAAAGACAAAAAGCATTACTCGGGTGAGATCATAACAAGAAATTATGACCTCAGCGTCCAGTTACAGTGTAACATGTCATGGCAAGACTTCCTCAAAATATGAAGTAAAATATACAAATACATTCTAACTTTTGTTACCATCTAGTCTAATGAAATGGCAACTAGAAGAAACAACGAATTCATCCTTTAAGAAACTGCCAGTGTTATTTTTAAGGAATCAATGAGTTCAGCCAAACCAGTAACAATGAATAGTGTATTATGGGACATATTAGTCTGTGTGGCAGTAGGTGACACATATCACATTCTATTATCTATTAAAAATCAGTTTAACGATCACCTTTTTGATTATTTAAAAGATATCTGTCTTTGTAACTAAGATTTTTCTGTTGTGAAACATCACATTAAATTGAGTTTAAACTATTTTCTTTGTCAGTAATGCCATTTGAAGTGATTGAAAATATGAGACAGCAGTAAACGTGTACAGTAGCTAATGTCACAAGTGTATGAAGTTCATTGAGTTCTGTACAGTAGCACAGTGAATGCTCAATAATAGCGGCTCATTATTGAACCTCACAGGGCTCATGTGAAAGGACGAGAGTCCTAGATAGTCAGTGAACACTCAAATTAGGTGATGGGAAAAAGGGGTACTGATCTAACTTGTAAAAATAAATCAGGCTTTACACTCTTATAAATAAGGTGGGGGGTTGCTGAGATTATTTTTGGTTTCTTAAAGAAGCTTTCAGAGAACAGTTCTTAAAAATAAAAAAATAAAAAATTCTTAGTGTGAAGAACATTTAAGCATCCAAAGCTTTTTCCACTATAAAGAACCTTTTGTGCAATGGAAAGTGGATGGTAAAGGTTCTTCATGGAACCACAGATGCCAATAAAGAGTATAGGAGTGCTGCAACATAGGCAGAGTTGTAACATCATCAATTCATGCAATAATAAATGAGTTACTGAGGTGAAATCACTATTGTACAAGACCACCAGCCTCTGGAGGTGACAGAAGGTGTATGATTCTTTACAGAACATGATTTTGTGATAAAGTGTATGCTTTCATCTTTGGCTCATAATTTGTAAGGGATCCACAAAAATTTCTTAACATTTGCCACAAATGGTTTTCAATGTGGCATTTTATTGGCCACAAAAGTTAGATTACACAAATTATGGTGCTTACTTTTACTTGGCTGTAAACGTGAACTAAACAAATCAAGAATGTACCACAGCAATGACACTTAATTATTGGACTGGCATTATTAACCACTTGATTATAGGAATATGCCAAACGTATGTATTTTGTCTAAAAAGCCAAATAAGAATTCTGGAGGCTCGAGATGAACCTCAAAAGACTGCAACTACAGACATTTAAACGTTTTTAAAATGTAAAATTGAATTTGTTTAATATGTTTACTATTTCAAATGTTTAAAATTAAAGGTGGTAAGTTGAACTTTAAACTGAAAAAGCTGAACTGAAACTGAATCTGATTTTAGCTAGGCGTATATTAATGCAAAACATTAAAATTGATAAGAGCTAATCTATTAATGTTAGACCTCACTGTGATAAAAAGGGTAGTTATAACAACATCACTCTTTGTACTTGATATTATTTTCAACATTTTTGGGATAAATTGTTTATTTCAAAACTATACTTTGAAGCATATTTGAAGGAATATTACATCAAAGTTTTAGACACCAAGTTACAGACGCTGAAACAAAACGTGTTACTCCCGGGTCTTTCAGCAGAAATGACTGCATTTTCACAGTCACGATGTAATCTCTAGTCACTCAGTTATTGCATTCAATCCAGGACACAGGATCCATGTGTTGGTGTACAGTAAGGTCGATGCATTGCTTCACAGAGAGAAAGCCGATTATCTGAAGTGCGCACTTGGCTCGGCTGCTGTCCTGAACACCTGAGATAAACGGTTATAAGATCGCAAAGAAATGAGTTTATATAAACACAAATACAGGACCGGAGGCGTCTGCTACACGCTCAACGCAGGATAATCGATAGGTCTCGATTTAATCGACAAATTATGCTTGTCTTGAACAGTATATACCGGCTGAATAGACTGAGCGAAATACTCATATATATCACACTCACATGCATTGACATAAAGACACACTGATGCATTATAAACAAAGCCATGGTGCTACAAACACAAGCTCTTACCCAAAATATTATGTTAAATCCAAATATGAAATATTTGATGCAGCAGCTGACTTCTTGACCCTTGTAATGCTTTCCTGACATCATTTGGCTCGTTTTCTCCAGAACAAACTACTAAACGCGAAGCAGGTTCAGTTTATTATTCCGTTCTTAGGACATCGATGTCAAACTGTCCCAGTAATGTTATTATCCGCATAAAAGAAACATAATGCTGACCAACTTCAACAGCGCCTAAATTTGGTACAAGGCTAACTGTCATTTATAAACAGACCCGCTGACTTTAACACAGCGTATCTCCAAATAACAGCCTCTTCTTCTCCGTTCACATTGCTATTTTTTCACATTGACATGGCTGCTTTTGATTGACAGCGCTGGTAACCAATCAGCTGCTGCGCCTCAACCCCTCCCCCACTAGGACACGCCTCCCCCTCACGAGCACGCGCGTAAGTAGTTATCGCTAAACTGCGTGCACGTGCAGCATTGCTCAATTTTTAGGCTGTTATTTGATGCACAGTTTATTCTGTAACAAAGTGAATGGTTAGAACGATGGCGTTTTGTAAACTGCATTTTAAAAAGTGAAATAATTTCTGTCTGAATGCGGGAGAGACGAAAATCAGTGCCGTTTTCTCACAATGATATTTATAGGCCTATAGTACTATGAATATTTTACTAGTTTATAACCTAAAATGTGACAAAACCAGTCATGAGTAAGTAAAGATCATGTTCCATGAAGATATTTTGCAAACTTCCTACCGTAAATATAGCTATCAAAACTTAATTTCTGATTAGTAATATGCATTGCTAAGAACTTCATTTGAACAACTTTAAATGCGATTTTCTCAATATTTAGATTTTTTTGCACCCTCAGATTCCAGATTTTCAAATAGTTGTATCTCAGCTAGATTTGGCATGCCCTATTACAAACCATGCATAAATGGAAAGCTTATTTATTCAGCAAAAAAATAAAAAATAAATAAAAAAAATAAAAAAAGACCCTTATGACTGGTTTTGTGGTCCAGGGTCACAAAATGCTTGTTTTTTATAATATTGTAAACATAAATCATATTGAATCATATAGACTAAAATGTGGGCCTATATAACCGTTTAAAAATCCTATGGAATATCTAGAATATAGAAAACTGGGCTTCTACTCACACTTTACATACATTGTAAAGTATAACAATTAAACTGGAACGTTGTGTCTAAATCTGGAATCACTGCAGTTGCTGACAGAAAAATGTGAAAGGAAATGCCAGAACAGATTGTTTCGGTTTCATATCCTCAAGGCATCATCAGAGGTTTCCAAGAACTATTGAAAACTTCCCTAAGTTTTTTGTCCAAATGGTAAAATGAGCACCATTGTCTCAAATTACAAATTCAGGTCACAGCTATATTCCTCACGTCACATCCATATATACACTTTTTATTTCTTGTCAGTAACTCAGTCATAGAGATATTGTAAAATTCTTCAACATAGGTGAACATTGTTGTTGCATGAACATTGATAGTAACGTCGCCTACTTTTTCTTGCTCTATTATGACATCCTGTGGCCAAAAGTACATCTGCAATGGTCTCCCCAAGTAGTTGTCCAAAAAAGAAGTTCCAGGATAAAGTATGTGAACCCGGACCTTTCAACATAATTCACGCATGCATCCTAAGAATATTGCTTTTTTTTTTGAAGAGAAATGTTGCAGAATACCTTCTGATTGCTGTGCATTTACCTCCTGACTGACAGCAAATATTTGCAGATAACAGCTGCAGTCTCGTTATAAATGTTTTTACCATTAAAATAAAAAATAATTAAAATAAAGCTATGAAAATTAAAGCTATGAATACTTTGTGTGCTACTTGTTTAAAGAAATAGTTTACACAAAAATGAAAATTTGTTTCCTCATCAGAATAGATTTGGAGAAATTTAGCATCACTTGCTCTCCAATGGATCCTCTGCAGTGAATGGGTGCCGTCAGAATGAGAGTCCAAGCAGCTGATAAAAACATCACAATAATCCATAAATAACAATTCAATCTCTGTTGTCCTCACTTCAGAATCCACCAAGACAATCCAGACAAGATGACCTTTCACTGAAGAAAGCAATATTATGGATATAGGATTTGTATTTTAGCCAGAAGCAATTTTGAAATTGAAAACGTCTTAATGATGTATATTTGTTTATTACAAACACACAGGTTTTTGCTTCACAATGCATTAATGGACTGGAGTGGTGTGGATTACTTCTGGATTATCAATGTTTTCATTAGCTGTTTGGATTCTCATTTTAACGGCACCCATTCACATCCATTCATCACCTTTGGTGAGCAAGTGATGTAATGATAAATTTCTCCAAATCTGATGAAGAAACAAACTCATCAGCATCTTGTATGACCTAAACGTGAGCAAATTGTTAGCAACTTTTTTTGTGAACTATTCCTTTAAGCAGATAAGCATGCTTTCATGTTCAAATCATATATTATAAGCAATGCAGAAATTCAGGGTTCACATACTTTTTCCTGAAACTGTCATTTCCTCAGATACTTCACAAACTGTTTGATTTTTGCAGTCCTTTTCATCGAGCAGTCGGCTGGCACACACATCTCTCTGCTCTGATATCCTTTAGCTCTTTTATAATAATGTCCGCTGTGTCGCTGCTGTACATCACGATGAGAGATGAAAGGCCTTGTGGAGTGCAGTTTGATCTAGAAAATATATGAAAACAGTTTCAAGGTCAACATCTGTCACAACTGTGTATTCAAAACTAATACTCACAATTGTCAATCATAAGTATAAAAAGCTGCAGAGAAGACTGAATGCACCTTTGTAAATCATTTTCTCCATGGTGTTTTCGATGTCTCTGAAGAGACATGGATGACGCAGATATTTCTTTCAAACAGATACCTCTAAAAAGGCAAAAATGGAAGGACATAATTATTTTGTTCCGTTACATACAATGAATACATAATGCAATATTTTTTTTTTTTGCAATATCAAGGCTGTTAACCATTGACGAGTGTTGAGGAAGAGAAGCTACTTTGAAAGTGTTGGCCAGAAGGTATCTGAAGTAGTTAAAATATTGTCAAATCAATGTTTTTAAACTTTAACAGGTAAATGTATATTAAAAACAAGAAAGACACCCTTACAGCACATAAATGAATGGACAAAATAACAGGCCTAAAGGGCCTAAAATCATTTTTAAATGAACCGACAGCATGATTCATTAGAATGAATCAGACTTTCCAAGGAAAGCCCCATTTGTGATGAACTGACTCACTGGAAAGATTTGGACTTTCCAGTTTACTTATGAGGACTGTTTAGAATCATGTGATTCACCACCAGAAATAATCTGATTTTCCCACGGATTATTTAGGTGAGTGTAGGCTATTCCCTCACCTACTACTATCACATTAAAACAAGTTGCGTTTGACCAAACTGCTACTCGATATAAAAAGTAGCTTGTCAAAACTTTAAATTCTATCAAGCTGCTGAACATAGCGCTATAGCGTCGCTAATTTTCTTTACTCACTGCCATAGACATTTAAATTGAACTTAATCACTTTATTTCATTACTCTGTTTAAAACAAAATGAAACTGTATTTTAGTTTAAATTTATATTAAACGCAATTAGTTGAACTCAAACCTTTTTTGACCAACTTAGTCCATCTTTAGCCATTTATTAGGCTACTTCTGTTGTATTTTGAAATATGGTTAAAGTGGTGAATGTGCTGACAAGCATTAAGTAAATTAAAATATACTTAAAATGAAAAATATCAGCCATTAAATCATTAAAATATGTCATTTCCACTGAAACGTGTATGTCATGTGTTTAAATATATTTCTAATTATTACACATTTGTAATGATGAAGATGCAATTTAAAACATATTAACTTAATGCAATATTGACTAAAACACTGCAGTTAAAATTAGAATCAAGTATTTCTCCTTTGCTTTAGTGTGTTAGTCAGCACATCAAAATAAGCATACTTCTTTAAAGCCCGACGAAATATTATTATTACATACTGATTTAAAATGTACTTTAAAATAAAACTTTTAATTTGACATTGTTGCAAAGTGCACTTTATAAAAGTGTACTTAAGCGTGTTAAGAAAAAGTCATAAAAAATTTTCTCTTGAAGTACACTTAGGCTAAGTGGCCATTTATTTAATTAATATTATATTATCTGCAAGTAAAGTGTTTTAAAATATGCTTTAAGGATTTGAAGTACACTACAAGTGCACATTCAATAAAATTAAGTGTACTTGTTTTTCCACAAAGGAAATCACACACTATCATTTTAAAATTAGTACTGGAATCAGTATGTGCTTTCATTGGCACATTCTTAAATTTATACATATTGTCAAGTCCCCTGACTCATCTTTTTGGTATATTACACACACCGTAAAAATGACCGTGAATTTAACGGTAAAAGACTGTAAAAATGCTACAGCAAAAACCAGTTAAATGGTTAACGGTAAGTTCCCCTACTATATACGGTTAAAAACTTTATTGGACATTACATGTAATTTTACAGTAATATAACGTTTTTGGAAGTGAAAAAGAATGTATAATTTACAGTGAATAACCGTAAATTGACATTCCCAGAATTCCCTGCGTTACATTTCAAATTTGATGTTTTTTTGTTGCAATAATTATGTTTCTTCTTAGTTTTTTCTTATCAGTTGTGTACATTAGGGTTGTATGTTACATCTAATGTTGTTAAATTAATGTTTATTGCATTACTCAGTTTCATGTGTGTTACCATGATAGTGTTTAGTGTTTGTGTGAATGACACTGTGCACCTTCTATATATGTTAATATTTAAATTAAATATTTAAATTAATTCATCATGTGATTTTCTCATCACCACCTGCTTTTGGTGGTTATCAGTGTATTACAAAAGGTACAAAACGGATTTCAGTATTTCAATAGGTTGGTACAGTATATTAACATTATATCAGCTCATATAATTATGGTATTTAAATGTAAATTTAAGTTAAATCCATAAAACCTATAATGTTGCTACCATATTTTTTACGGTAAAATTCTGGCCTTTTTTTACTGTAAATTTTATGGAATTATTTTTACAGTGCACAGATAGGATCATACCTACAAATACTTATGTTGAAACTGGACGGCTGTAGTATCCATTGACTCAGCTTGCTCGTATGAAGGTTGACATGATGTACGTACAGCTTGCATGCAGCTACGTGTCTCCCGTGCCTCAGCTGTATTCTCTGTCTGTCGTATTCAGAGCTGGCCATGCAGCTCGGTCTGTGCCTGTGCTCTGAACTCGCTCCCGAGGCCCTCTGCTGGTGCTCCATCGATGTGCTCCTGTAGACCACTAAGAGCGGCTGGCTGAGAGAGCTGCCGTTCAAGCAGTAGAGGCTCTGCGTGAGGGCTTCATGGAGAACCAAGCTGCCGCTCTCATCCCCGAAGCGCAGCTGGAAGCCCAAGATGTCTGAGTGGCGCGGTGGCTGGGTTATTGCAGCTGTCACGTCGAAAACGTCATATCCTGATGGAGGCAGCCGGTCCAGACTCAATAAGTGCTCTGCAAGAGGGCCGCTAATGCTCAGGTTATCTCCTCCTGGTGAAAGACTGTGTACTGTGACCGTCACACTAAGCGGCTTGTGATGAAGAGTCTTCCTCAGCAGGACCAGCTCTGCAACCCTCATGAAGGGACTCAGCTGGGACATGTTGAACCAGATCCAACCCGCAGTGCCATACTTTGAGTCTTATTTAGAAAATTACATCTTTTAAGAGTCTTTCAGTTGAAAATATTAAGCAGCATTTATATTATTCATAACCTTTTTATAGATTGTATTTATATAACTTTGTAGGCTGTCAAAACGTTTTATGCATCAACATCTATTCAGAGAAATGTAGTATTAAAACTCATTTCAATGTGTACCCAAGGCCAAATTAAAAATCTGGGATTTTATTTTATTATTTTTAAATCTGGATACACAATGTATCATATAAATAAATAGAATGCAGATAATAAAAATCATTAATTTAAAAAAGTAATTGATTTAATTTTTTTTTTATTTCACAGCCTATAATTAAGAAGAAATATTTAACTAACCAAATAATGTATCCATTGAAGCAAAATAAACTAAATCATTGAATAAAATGCTTGCACTTTTTATATAAATAAAATGCACACTTTTATATACATTTCTTATTTTTATTTATGTCTAATAAATTATATAGACATTAAAAGAGTCAATAAAATATGACAAAAGTACACAACAAAATTACTAAAACTAACTAAAATAGAAATAAATATAAATATAAAATAGTAGATAATATAAAAACAAAAACTAATTCAAAATATTAATAAAAATTATAATAGTATCTCAATAATACTAAAATAACACTGGGAGAAACTTTTTGCTCAAATTATGACAATAATATAATTTGTAAGAAAAGATGATATTAAATTAACAGTAACACAAACACATTTTCAATGGTGAGACTTTTTGACCGCAATATATAGTTACATTATTCATATTTTTAAGATAAAAGTAAATCTCTAATGAAGGAAAAACTGATTAGCAATGAAAAAAAGTTAATTTTAAGATTTTAGTTTATTCAAAATAAAAAAAAAGCCTTTACCTTCGATGCTCCGGAAGCTCTGCACAAGAGTCCCATCAGCACCACTCAGGTCTCTTGCCTGTGCGTCCAGTGACTGGTAAACGTGCTTCATGTAGGGGTGTGGCTTTGCCTGCTGAGGCGCTGACAGCTTGTTTATATGCAACATCTCCAAAATAGCTTTGCTCAGGTCTCTATCCTCCAGTCCCTCCCCCTGATCTTCCATTAACAGCAAACTGTGAGTCCCTCCTAGTCCTAGAAGACCAGTTAGGAAGCATAAAAATGATGCTGAAAACCTCATTCTGCAAAAATGAAAGAACGGACAGAGTCGGTGAAGAAAGCCGAGCCCTGATTCTCCCGCACAGCTCAGTCAAGAAACAGTGGGCACAGCAGAAGCTCGTTCACTCATTAGTGGGTGGGCAGGATTCACAGCCCGTGCAACCGTCGGCCAAACACTGGAAAAAGCAATTACCGCTTTCCCACAGAAAACGCTGGAATGTCACACTCCATTTGACAGGCATTGTGCTCTCAGTTTTCGTGCCGCAAAGTGAACAGGCTTGTTTTGGTTTGAGGCTTGAGTACCTTTTACTTACTTAAATCAATGGCTCTTTTCAACCTGTAGCTCTTTTTCAGTGTAAGCGGATAGTGTGCTTCTCATCTGCACTCATTAACTGCACACATTCTTGGCACAAACAAAGTATCAAGTGCAAGCTGTTCGTTATAACTTTGAGATTCATCTTGCAACTTTCTTGGGTGCATAGTTGAGCAATTGATGTCACTATCACTTCATTTCAAGACTGGCATTTTCAAAAGCATACTGTATGGATGAACATCCCACAAATGGTTTTTATATTTTTTTAATGGCAAATTTGGAATCACAATAATATTTGAGAGATTGATCATAAAAAGCTTTTTAACAACATGGCTCAAACTGTAATAAGTTTCTCTCACGTCTTATCAGTATTTCATTATGATTCAAATTATTTTGGCCTTGTCAAACTTAATATTTCTGCTCTTTTATGGGAAAAATTGCAGCGAAGAGTTGTTTATGGATTTTTTATGGATTTTTTTATGGATTTATATATATACCTTACTGCTCTCGTTGCTGGGTAGTAAATGATTACATGTAATCTGGATTACTATATGTAAATAATCAGATTACAAATATGAATCAGAATCAGAATGAGCTTTTATTGCCAGGTATGTTTACTCATACAAGGAATTTGTTTTCGTGACAGAAGCTTCGACAGTGCAACAGAATGACAGTGACAGAACAAAAAACACAGATAATAAAAAGAAGAATTAAAAAAATAGAAAAGTAAAAAGGAATAACAATATACAAATTGACAATTGTATGTACAGGTATATTACAATAGACAGTTTTGTATGTACAGGTATATTATGTGCAAATTGAAATGTAGACTAAGTATGTGTGTTAGTCCCCACATGTCTCAAATCCACCTCCATAATCCCAGTACCAAAGAAGTCACATGTGTCCTGTCTGAATGACTATCGTCCCATAGCAATGACCCCAATCATGATGAAGTGCTTTGAGAGGTTAGTCATGCATCACATCAAGTCCAGTCTCCCAAACACGCTGGACCCATTCCAGTTTGCATACCGTCCAAACCGTTCCACGGACGATGCAATATCCACCACTCTCCACCTAGCTCTTACTCACCTGGAACAGAAAGACTCCTATGTAAGAATGCTGTTCATTGACTTCAGCTCAGCATTCAACACAATAATCCCACAACAGCTCATCCACAAACTAAACCTGCTGGGCCTTAACACCTCCCTCTGTAATTGGATCCTGGACTTTTTAACTGCAAGACCTCAGTCAGTCCGTGTCGGCCACAACACCTCCAGTACTACCACACTGAGCACAGGTGCCCCACAAGGCTGTGTGCTCAGCCCGCTGCTCTTCACACTGCTGACCCACGACTGCACTGCCAAGTCCAGCTCCAACCACATCATCAAGTTTGCTGATGACACAACTGTGGTAGGCCTCATCAGCAGCAATGATGAAACCCACTACAGAGAGGAAGTGGCACAGCTGGCTGAATGGTGTGGTGCTAACAACCTGTTCCTCAATGTGGGTAAGACAAAAGAGGTTGTGATGGACTTCAGGAGAAACTCTGTTGACCACCCCCCACTGACCATCGACGGCTCAACCATGGAGAGAGTCGGTAGCACTAAATTCCTGGGAGTGCACATCACAGAGGATCTCACCTGGACCACCAACGTCACGTCACTCAACAAGAAGGGACAACAGCGCCTCCATTTTCTCCGCTCCCTCCACCCATCCTCACCACTTTCTACAGGGGCACCATTGAGAGCGTGCTGACTACCTGCATCACTGTCTGTTATGGGAACTGCAGTGCTGCTGACCGCAAGACCCTACAACGGACAGTGAACACTGCCACAAAGATCATCGGTGCCCCTCTCCCCTCCATCCTGGACATTTTCCTTGCACGATGCTCCAGCAAGGCCTCCAGCATCGTGAAGGACCCCACCCACCCCTCCCACAACCTCTTCCAGCTTCTGCCATCAGGTAAAAGGCACCGGAGTATCAAATCTCGTTCAGTCAGATTGCTCAACAGTTTTTTTCCCCAGGCTGTGAGAGCTCTTAACTCCAATCTCCCTGTCCCCCTCTGAAACCATGAACACCTCAGCTCCCCAACTCATAAATAACTATTGGCAATTTTCCTAAGTGCAATTCTGAGTGTGCTACACACAGGTGAGTGGGCTATACAAACCACCTGTAGTAACGCACTCGTCCCACTATATGCACACTAGACACTTTCTATAAACACTCCCTGCTACAAAGACTCAATAAGATAACATATGTTTACTTGAACATTGCACTACAAAATAATATGTTTACTTGAGCATTGCACTACTAAATCTTTTTGCACTATGCACTGTTTCCCACAAAACCTCTCTTCTGAACAATTTAATGTACAAAATAGATATTTTTCTGCACATTTTCATGTACAAATATCTCTTTAACACAATTTCATGTACAGTATTTATGTAAAGTTCTTGTACAGTCTCAGTTTGTGTATGTGTAGTCAACTAGTTATAGTAGTTATAGTATTTATAGTATATGTATAGTCAGATGGTTAAACTGTTGTATAGCTCAATTGTTTTTCCTATATTTGCATTGCATTGTTGTATGTTTATCTTATGTTTAACTAGTATGTAGCACCGTGGTCCTGCGAGACACGACATTTCGTTCCACTATATGTCCACACATGTAGCAGAATGACAATAAAGCTCAACTTGAACTAAATAAGTGTATAAGTGTATAAAGTGTATAAAATATAAGTGTATAAGTGTATAAATAGTGTATGTTTCACAATTATTGTCAAGTGTTCATGAGATGGATTGCCTGAGGGAAGAAACTGTTCCTGTGCCTGGTCGTTCTTGTGCTCAGAGCTCTGTAGCGTCGACCAGACAGCTCAGTTCAAAGAGGGAGTGTGCTGGATGTGAGGGGTCAAGAGTGATTTTGCCAGCCCTTTTGCTCACTCTGGATGAGTACAGTTCTTGGAGACTGGGGAGGGTTATACCAATGATTCGCTCAGCAGTCTGGACTACCCTCTGTAGTCTTCTGAGGTCAGATTTGGTAGCTGAGCTGAACCAGAAAGTTATTGAAGTGCAGAGGACGGATTCAATGATGGCGGAGTAGAAATGTTTCAGTGGCAACCTGTGGCAGGTTGAACTACCTCAGCTGGCGAAGGAAGTACAGCCTCTGCTGGGCCTTTTTAACAATGGTGTCTATGTGAATGTCCCACTTCAGGTCCTGAGAGATGGTGGTGCCCAGGAACCTGAATGTCTCCACTGCAGTCACAGTGCTGTTCATGATGGTGAGTGGGGGGAGTGCAGGGGGATTTCTTCTGAAGTCCACGATCATCTCCACAGTTTTGAGCGTGTTGAGCTCCAGGTTGTTAAGACTGCACCAGACAGTCAGCTCCTTAACCTCCTGTGTGTAAGCAGACTCATCACCGTCCTGAATGAGGCCGATCAGTGTGGTGTCATCTGCAAACTTCAGGAGCTTGACAGAGGGGTCTTTAGATGTGCAGTCGTTGGTGTAGAGGGAGAAGAGCAGCCATATCACCCTACAGCCCAAGACTAGTTGCTCACTGAAGCTAAGCAGGGTTGAGCCTGGTCAGTACCTGGATGGGAGACCTCCTGGGAAAACTAGGTTGCTGCTGGAAGAGGTGTTAGTGAGGTCAGCAGGGGGTGCTCACCCTGTGGTCCGTGTGGGTCCTAACGCCCAAGTATAGTGATGGGGACATTATACTGTAAAAAGTACTGTCCCTCGGATGAGATGTTGAACTGAGGTCCTGACTCTCTGTGGTCATTAAAAATCCCAAGATGTCCTTCGAAAAAGAGTAGGGTGTTACCCCGGCAACCTGGCCAAATTTGCCCATTGGCCTCTGACCATCATGGCCTCCTAATCATCCCCATACATTGATTGGCTTCATTACTCTGTCTCCTCTCCATCAATAAGCTGGTGTGTGGTGGGCATTCTGGCGCAGTATGGCTGCCGTTGCATCATCCATGTGGATGCTGCACACTGGTGGTGGATGAGGAGATTCCCCCCCTTCCATGTAAAGCGCTTTGAGTATCCAGAAAAGTGCTTTATAAATGTAACAAATTATTATTATTATTATTATTATTATTATTAAGAGCAGTGGGGAGAGAACACAGGAGCTCCAGTGCTGATCGCAAGAGTGCTGGATGTGTATTTTCCCAGCCTCACTGTCAGGAAGCTGTTGATCCACTGACAGACGGAGGTGGGCACGGAGAGCTGAGTTAGTTTGGGCAGGAGGAGGTTTGGAATGATAGTGTTAAAGGCCGAGCTGAAATCCACAAACAGGATCCTCACATAAGTCCCTGGTCTGTCTAGATGTTGCAGAACATAATGCAGTCCCATGTTGACTGCATCGTCCACAGACCTGTTTGCTCTGTAGGCAAACTGAAGAGGATCCAGTAAGGGTCCAGTAATGTCCTTCAGGTGGACCAGCACTAGTTTTTCAAAAGACTTCATGACCACAGACATTAGAGCCACAGGCCTGTAGTCATTTAGTCCTGTAATTTTGGATTTCTTTGGGATGGGGATGATGGTGGAGTGTTTGAAGCATGAAGGGACTTCGCACAGCTCCAGAGATCTGTTGAAGATCTGTGTGAAGATGGGGGCCAGCTGGTCAGCACAGGATTTCAGACAGGCTGGTGTCACACAATCTGGGCCTGGTGCTTTTTTCCTTTTCTGTTTCCGGAAGACCTGGCGCACCTCGTCTTCGCTGATCTGAAGTGCAGGTGTGGGAGAGAGGGGGGTTGCTGGAGGTGTTAATGGTTGTGTGGAGAGGAGTTCAGAGCGGGTGTGGGGTGTTTTTTCAAACCTGCAGTAGAACTAATTCAGATCGTCTGTAGTTGTTGATTCTCCACAGTGCTGGGGGATGGTGTCTTGTAGTTGGTGATCTCTTTCAGACCTTCCCACACTGATGCTGAGTCACTGGAAGAGAATTGAATCCTTATTTTTTTCAGAATAATTCCTTTTTGCCACTCTGATCTCCTTTTTCAGTGTGTATTTGGCCTGTTTATACAAGACTTTGTCCCCCTTCCTGTAAGCATCTTCTTTGGCCTGATGGAGCTGTCTGAGTTTTGCAGTGAACCACGGTTTGTCGTTGTAAGTTAGATGATACTGTTGATACTGTTAAGTGCTTGATACTGTTAAGTGCTTTGACACAATCTGTATTGTGAAAAGCGCTATATAAATAAAGGTGACTAAAAAAAAAAGATGAGTCCTGGTAGGAATGCAAATATCTTCACAGAAACTGATATAAGACGTTACAGTCTCTGTGAGCTCGCCCAGATCGGTGGCAGCAGCTTCAAAAACTCCCCAATCAGTGAAGTGGAAACAGAGAGTACATGTAATTAGATTATATTACATTTTAAAATACTCATAATCACACACACACACACACACACACACACACACACACACACACACACACACACACACACACACACACACTGACATGCTTTCTTAAATGTTCAGTGTTATTTTTTCAGTTTAAATGATAAAAAACATGCAAATAAATCAAATAATTAATTAAAAAATATAAAAAAAGAATTACCTTGACTAGTTAGTTGTTAATGCTTAAATAGTTAATTAAAATAATATAAATAAAAATAATAAAAAAATCTGAAGTGAAGATAAACAACTAAAGTAACTCTCTTCACTCATGCTGTTGTTTGAATGCTGCTTATTTAAACACTGTGTTTACATGAAAAGGATCACATTTATTGCATGCTACTGAAGTCAAACACATGAAATGGTTGACTTTTCCCACAAACTTCAATGACTGTGTTTTATGAGATGAGATTTAGGAGGGATTAGTGTAGTTCTTATGTGTTCAAAACTGTGTAGTCATGGTAACTTGAGTGAAAGTGTTTGTTGACTTTTTACCGTCTTTGCACATTCCCTATGGCAATAACCACAGATTAATGATGTTGGGAAACTTTAAAAACATGTGAGAATTATTTTTAAACATTTACATTTCATTCTGACCCTTTGCCTCCATAATCCTCTCAGACTGTAGTTGCTAACATCCAAATGTAATTGATGTAGTTTAACACAAAGCAGTTAGTCGCCTACTTATCAGCATGCTGTACTCTCTTACTGTACTTCATGAAACGATTTCCAAAGCCTCTGGATAAGAAAAGTGTAGATAATGGACTCTGTGCATGAAAGGGTTAAACAACTTATCGCTATTTGGTCTATTTTGTCTTCAGAGCTATTATGCTATTGAGAGCTACAGTGACTGCTGCATTCTGTTTACACAGATAGGAAATTGGTTTAGTAAAGGATCTCAGACTACACTTAGATGAGAGATTAACAGTAAGGTCAAAAGCTACAGGGCTGAAGACACTGATGGTTATTGAGTGACAGAATGTAATTTGGACATTGTTTTAGAAAATTAGACTTGCTATACCTTGGTGTTAATAAATAACTAAATTGTTTGTGACCCAGAATTATCAGAATGTGTGAGACATAAAATCAAATTTAAAACTATTTTTAACTGTACTTTCTATTTATATGTGCATTTTAATAACTTCATGCAAGTTTGATAATTAATTTGCATTTGTACAAACCCGATTCCAAAAAAGTTGGGACACTGTACAAATTGTGAATAAAAACAAAATGCAATGATGTGGAAGTTTCAAATTTCAATATTTTATTCAGAATACAACATAGATGACATATCAAATGTTTAAACTGAGAAAATGTATAATTTTAAGGGAAAAATAAGTTGATTTTACATTTCATGGCATCGACACATCTCAAAAAAGTTGGGACAAGGCCATGTTTACCACTGTGTGGCATCCCCTCTTCTTTTTATAACAGTCTGCAAATGTCTGGGGATTGAGGAGACAAGTTGCTCACGTTTAGGAATAGGAATGTTGTCCCATTCTTGTCTAATACAAGCTTCTAGTTGCTCAACTGTCTTAGGTCTTCTTTGTCGCATCTTCCTCTTTATGATGCGCCAAATGTTTTCTATGGGTGAAAGATCTGGACTGCAGGCTGGCCATTTCAGTACCCGGATCCTTCTGCTACGCAGCCATGATGTTGTAATTGATGCAGTATGTGGTCTGGCATTGTCATGTTGGAAAATGCAAGCTCTTCCCTGAAAGAGACGACATCTGGATGGGAGCATATGTTGTTCTAGAACTTGGATATACCTTTCAGCATTGATGGTGCCTTTCCAGATGTGTAAGCTTCCCATGCCACACGCACTCATGCAACCCCATACCATCAGAGATGCAGGCTTCTGAACTGAGCGCTGATAACAACTTGGGTTGTCCTTGTCCTCTTTAGTCCGGATGACATGGCGTCCCAGTTTTCCAAAAAGAACTTCAAATTTTGATTCATCTGACCACAGAACAGTTTTCCACTTTGCCACAGTCCATTTTAAATGAGCATTGGCCCAGAGAAAACGCCTGTGCTTCTGGATCATGTTTAGATATGACTTCTTTTTTGACCTATAGAGTTTTAGCCGGCAACGGCGAATGGCACGGTGGATTGTGTTCACCGACAATGTTTTCTGGAAGTATTCCTGAGCCCATGTTGTGATTTCCATTACAGTAGCATTCCTGTATGTGGTGCAGTGCCGTCTAAGGGCCTGAAGATCACGGGCATCCAGTATGGTTTTCCGTCCTTGACCCTTACGCACAGAGATTGTTCCAGATTTTCTGAATCTTTGGATGATATTATGCACTGTAGATGATGATAACTTCAAACTCTTTGCAATTTTTCTCTGAGAAACTCCTTTCTGATATTGTTCCACTATTTTTCGCCGCAGCATTGGGGGAATTGGTGATCCTCTTCCCATCTTGACTTCTGAGAGACACTGCCACTCTGAGAGGCTCTTTTTATACCCAATCATGTTGCCAATTGACCTAATAAGTTGCAAATTGGTCCTCCAGCTGTTCCTTATATGTACATTTAACTTTTCCGGCCTCTTATTGCTACCTGTCCCAACTTTTTTGGAATGTGTAGCTCTCATGAAATCCAAAATGAGCCAATATTTGGCATGACATTTCAAAATGTCTCACTTTCAACATTTGATATGTTATCTATATTCTATTGTGAATAAAATATAAGTTTATGAGATTTGTAAATTATTGCATTCCCTTTTTATTCACAATTTGTACAGTGTCCCAACTTTTTTGGAATCGGGTTTGTATTTTTAAATGCATTTATCACACTGCAGACTATGCAGTGGACAACAAAAGCTAAAAAGATGCTTAAAAAATAAATAATTTTTTACTTCTTTGTACATTGATCATTTACATATATATATATAAAAAAATTCTTATATTCTTATGTTAGATAACAGACATATTTTATATTTAATGCACAACCTTTTGGGTCAACAACATATTCAGCTACCTTTAAATACGCAACAAATAAAAACTTGTCACTTGAAAAATGGTGTCACAGCACCTAAAACAGAGGTTTTTTGTGTTATCTTAAAAAAAACGTTTGGCCCATATTATTTGCCAGCTACTTTTATGAGGATTTCTGAGAAATAAAAGTACTTTAAACAACATTTTCTAGTTATTACATAAATGCATTTGTATGAATTTTGATAATTAATTTGTTTTTAAATGTATTTATCAGCAAAAACAGCAAAAAGCTAAAAGGTGTTTAATACAGAAAATAAATAGTTTGCACTTAATTTCCTTTCTTATATTAGGTAAAATATTGTATTATTTTAAGTTTTATGCACAATCATGTGGGTAGATAATATGTATGTGACAAATAAAAACTTGACACTTGAAAAATGTTGTCACAACACTCTTTGCGTTATTTTGAAGAAAAAAAGTTAAGCTCATATTTTTTGCCAGCTACTTTTATCAGGATTTGTGAGACATAAACAGAAATTTCTAATTATTACACACTTTTTTACATGCATTTTTAAGAGTTCATATAAGTTTGATAATTAATTTGTATTTTTTAAGTGCATTTATCACATTACAGGACTTTTTTTTTTTCAAATGCATGTATTCATTTATTTCTAGATCATTTACAGTAAATATATTTAATATGTTATATTAGATAATATACACATATATTTTACTATTTAAAGCACAGTCATGTGAGTAGATAACTACTACTTTTGTGTACAGTATGACAAATAAAAACTTGAAACACATGAAAAATGGTGTCACAGCACCTAAAATATAATTTTTCTTTGGGCTATTGTAAAAAAAAAAGAAAAAAAAGTTTAGCCCATATTATTTTCCAGCTACCCATTCAGAGACGGTTAGAAAATGATTTGACAGATCTTTGAACAAACATGCTGTTTTTTCTCAGTGGCGTCATCTAGACACCCTTTGATGGAAGATCTCAATCTGTCATTATCTAATGGTGTGGTGCTGTCTGTAAGAGTGTAGATTGCTTTTCTTTGATCTCTGTCTGTTTGTGTTTGCCTCTCTTTTCTGATTGCCTCTGCATTTTTCGCTCTCTCCATGCCCAGCCTCTCTCCTCCTCCCCAGAAGCCTCCGGAGCAGGACAATCCCACCTCCCTCCTCTGAGTTTCCACACAACACCCACCTCCTCCACTTCTCCCATCTCTCTCCGCAGGGGTGTGGATTGCCATCGGGACTCTTGTCAATTAGACAGTTGCTGTGGAAAGCGGTGGAGTGAAAGAAAGAAGACAAACAGTTGTGGAGTGACAAGTGCTGTGATTTCAGGTAAGAACATGCCTGATTAACTGTATTTGTGCTCCGTGTGTGTTTGTTTTTGAGTGTGTAATAATGTCACTTGCTAGGTCTGTTGTTTTTATTCATGAGAGATGAAGGGTGAATTACTATAAAGAAGTTTAGCCAAGAAAAACAATGTTAACGTTTAGATTAACTGATTGAAGATGACCAGTAAATGTGTTATATTAGTCACATCTATTTTGCATAAATTTCTACCAAATGAGAATTTTTTAATAAGAATGACAAATATGAAAATTTACCTTACACTCTTTAAAATAAAGGTTTCAAAAGGAGTTTTTGGCAGTTATGTCATTGAGGAACCATTTTGGGTTCCACAAAGAACCTTTCAGTCAAAAGTTCTTAAAAGAACAATTTTGTTCTTTAGTGTCATTGATGGTTCCATGAAGAATTGTTAAACTCTATAGAACCTTTTGGATTCAAAAAAGTTCTCTATAGCGGAAAATGGTTCTTCAGATTATTAAAATGGTCTTCACACTAAGAAAAACTGGTTATTTTAAGAACTGTTCACTGAAAGGTTTTTGGGGAACCAAAAATAGTTCTATCACTGCAAAAAAAAAAAAAAAAAAAAAAACCCTTTTGGAATTTTAAGAGTGATTCCTTGAAGAACCTTTTGGAAAAGTTCCATGGATGTTAAAGTTTCTTCATGGAACCATAAAATGCCAATAACTTAAGAGTGTAGACATTATTTTAAAAATTCTACCTCAAATAATGCTCTCTTTGTGAAATCTGTGAAACTATTTCTAAACTTCAAAATCTTTACCTTTGCCAAACCCATTTGTTTTTTATATGAGGCCATAAGAAAGTTTGAATAATTTCCTAATGATTTTGACTGAATGCATCCTCAGTTGGTCATACTGTAAGAGGAATCGCTTTCAGAATATAGTCATTCATTTATCCAGGTGAAAGTCAAGTGTAAAGCATTAAAAATAGATCTCTGTCCACCTTATGAATGAAACAAGCATTTTTATTGAGCTTTCTTTAAGCTTAGAATAACAATACTCCATATTCGTTTTTTTTTTTTCTTTTTTCATCTGGGAGTCTTCAGCACTTGCAAACACTGAGAACGGTTGGTATGCTGCCAAATAGGGGCCAAAGCTGTTTAGAGAGTGAAGATGCCGCTCCGGCCTCCCCCTTTCTCTGTGCTCATCTTTGCTTTGGAAATAGTTGGCTGCTCGTTACCCTGTCATTAGTGAGATGAGAAGCGGTGCACAGCACTGTGAGGAAAGGCAGCCGATTTCTGTTGTCTCCAGCCGGTGTCTCCAGTCAGTCCCAGCTGTACAGAAAGGCCACTTCTTCAGAGAGGAACGCATGCTTTTTTCCCGTGTGACCCAGAAATTTGAGCTCTAATAAGAGCAGTGGAAGGAAATGATAGTTTGCACGGCCTTACCTTGTATGAAGGACAGTAATATATCCTGTACTTCAAAAAATCATTTGCTTATCAGTACTTTTATTTTGTTTTCCAGTACTGAAACATGCTTTAAAAAAAGATACAATTACTTGAGAGGTTTGTTTTTACAGAATATGTTTAGAATTTTTATTTTTTATTTTTACACCACTTGTTCTTTTTTTCTAAAATTGCAAAATCTAGAAAAAAGTTTATGCCTTATATTTTTATACATCATATATTATAAATATTTAATATTTAATTTTGGTACACCAAAATGGTAAACTTAAAGTCTGCTGAACTGGAACGACTAATTTTGTACTTAATGCGCTTTAATTGTGTGGAAGTAGTGCTGAAATCCAACTAAAGATATACTGAAGTATATTTGATTGTGCTAAAGTGGAACTATTGCAAGTATACTTCAGGGACACTTTAAATATCTTACATTTAAAGACTGATATTATTCAAAGATCATACAATCCTCATCAATAGTGACATGAAAACACATTTTAGGCTTAATATTAAGTAGTAAGTCTCAAGCGATATGTCAGTAAATATGTGAATAGATTTAGACTATAATTAGTTTGAAATAAATGTATTTTAAATACAGTATATGAGGGTGTCTCTCTCTGTGTGTTTATTTGTTATATATTTATACATTTATAATAATATACAAGATTTATAATAATATATTAATATCTTGTGCAATTTAACTTATTTTTTCACAAAATGGTTTATTTATTTATTTAGGCTGCAGTGTTGAGGAAGTAAAGCAATTTATCCTTTATTTAACTTTGTATTAAATTGGTTAATAACTTTTTGCAGTTGTTGCAGTTGCAGTAGTTACCTCCATGGCCATTTCAATTTAATTAAACAGCACATTTGAGCGGCACATTTTGCTCGTATTGTTTTTCACACTTGGTCTTGGCTCGTTTTGATGACAGGAAAACTGCCCCCACATGTTTGAACGGAAGCAGAGCGAAGTTTAGGCAGAGTGCAGAGGGGTCCGGGGCCACCCACTCGGCCTGCCTTGGGCTTTCCTGACTGGAGCCTCTTAATCACCTCGATATCTCCACCAAAACATTAGGATGTGAATCTTGGCTAAACTTGAAACACATCTCCCCATCCCTCCAGACCCATAACCATAATGAACTAACAATGTTACTATCCAATTACTACAAATAAACCTATGTGAAATGCTCTCATAACATCCTCATGCTTCAAATCAGCTGGCTTTAACTGAGTCTGATTGCTTGTTGTGTTTAATAGCCTGCGACTGATGTGGTTTTAAATGTCACTGTTTTTTACTCCTGTTTTTTTGCTAAATTACATAGTAGTAAATATGAAGGAGAGTGGTCAAAAATGGCTTCTTGTTTGAAATTATATATATGTTTTTATGAGACGAAATCTTTCTGTTTATGAAAACAATATTGAGTATGAACCATTTTGAGCTTAATGCATGTTCTGATTATTTAAATTATTTTACAAGAAAGTGTTATGAAATAATGCTAAGTTTAAAAGTGTTTCACTTCACTTGGCTATGAATGGCTATAAATAAGTATTTTTGGTGAGAAAATGACATTTCTGTATCAGAATAACTGGTGTATTCCTCATATATTCTCATGAAAATACATATAATAATTACAATAAACTCAGTTTGTGGGCTGGTTTAACTGTGTTTGTGAGATGTTTGCGTCTCATATTCCACATCTGAAGCCAGTTCTGGGGAGATGCTGGTGGGATTATTCAGGTTCTTACCTACATGAGAGCAAGATAAGAGTTCAAATCATATTTTTCATTGAACTTCCCCTTCATTTGTTCTCAGATCTGTCTTTGTCTCTTCAATGCATTTTTTGCTGTAACCTTTCCTAGTCAAGCCTCATTACGATTTTGTGTTTACCTGAACCCTTGAAGGATCCCTTCAACACTTGTCTGCTGAACTTGCTGCAAACCTTCAGAGAACATCCCAAACAGGGGTGAAGTGTCCAATCACAGACTGTACAGCATGTAGAATCATGCCCTAAGAACAATGTTGACAGTTTCTAAACTGAGAGATCACACAAGCAGAGTTGGGAATGCTCTGGAAGTCTGATGTGGTTTACGCACAAAAACGTCTGAAATGCCTTGAAGGCACTCCAGGGATTTTAAGCCATTAATCAGAGAGGAAAGACTTTTTTTTTTTTTTTTTTTTTTTGCTGTTGTTGTTGTTGGAAAAGTAGGTAATCTGTTTTACAACGCCTTGCATTCAATATGTACTTGTAGCTTATTTCAAATTTTAAAAGTGTATTTTTAAACAGCTATACTTGCAGATAATATAATAATAAATAAATCAAAAGTCACTTAAGTGTACTTAAAGAGAGACACTTTCTTGATTATGTTTCTGAACACACTTAAGCACACTTTTTAAAAGTGCACTTTCTAATAACGTCAAATAAAAAGTTTTACTTCAAAGTACATCATTGTTTTAATCTTTTGGTGTGTTTTAAATAAGTACACTTATTTTGATGTGTTGACTAACATGCTAAAGCACATGTAAAGTACTTGATTATAATTTTAACTGTAATATACCAATATAATATATTTAAAATGCTCTAAACTGCAACTTCAACATTACAAAGGAGTAATTTCAAATATATTTAAATTAGTGCTGTCAAAGTTAACGCAAATTCATTTTAACGGCGCTAATTTTATTAACTCGCGATTAACGCAGCGCGCATTTTCTGTTTGAGGCGTGGCCTAACCCGTGGTTGGAGATGCTGTCAGTGTTGCCAATTTAGCGAATTTTCAGACCCCTTTAGCAACTTTATTTTTTATTTATTTATTTATTTATTTTGTTTTCCAGCCTAGCGACCAATCTTTAGTTTTTGCCCAAACCTTATTTAGTTTCTGAGACTTGCCGGTACTGTACATCGCACAAGCGCGAGCTCTCTCTTTCCCGCTGTGCACACACCTCTCTCTCTCTCTCTCTCTCTCTCTCGCTCTCTCTCTCTCTCTCTCTCTCTCTCTCTCTCTCTCTCTCTCTCTCTGCGTCTGCTCTGTTCAGCATGTAACTTTTTCTGTGTTCAGAATTTGCAAAATGCATATAATGAGCGAGTACATCATGAATTCATCTTCCAAACCGCGTTTTTGTCTTATCCCGAACCACTACGGTTCACTTATAATAAGTGCTTATTTATGGACTATTGTAGCCTGGTCGGGTTGTCACCGCTGCGGAGTAACACATACCTGCGTGAATCGCCATAGACATAAATTTAGAGAAGTAGCTCCGGTTAGAATGTTCTTCCGCGGGATGCGTGCAGTCCTGCTAGAGCGACAAAAGTTACATAGTGCTGCTTTAAAACCGATATTATGTTGCTTCTCTAAATTTACATGCAAGTATAGCCGAAATCACAGAACAGCTATTGTCTTTATCTTACGTTTAGGCTGTTTGATTTTATCAGACTACGGTTCGATTATAAATCAGGATTTTTGAGCAGATTAACATCTTGGAAGGTAGAGCTGGTTATGTAGTCTTAATGGGTCGCGTATTAGTCACTATTTCATATTCATTCCGTTGTCTGACAACTTAAAATATATCTATAAAAAATATCAATTAAAACAGTTTTATTGAGAATTTAGCTGCATCAGAATACAGTATGTGGGCACAGAGAGGCAAACAAATGTAAAAATAAATAACAAATGCACATTTAGCATGTTCAGAAGAAGTGAGCTGCCCTGTAGTGTGAAAATGTAAACAGGCTTGTCTAAGTCAATTTCTCAGTGCAAATAAAGAGAAGTAATGGGAACCTGGTATTTCTATTTTCTTTTTTCATGTTTAATAGACATCAACAAGTTCTTTGAAAAATATCTATGACCTTTGAAACATATCCAGTCTTCATGCTCTAGATTAACTATGGTTTCACTAATAATAAACATATATTGCATAAAGCATCCATATTTGTCCATACCCATGTCAGTTAGAGTATTAAAAACTTGAAAAGTATTAATTTAAGGTACATTTAGAACAGATAAAAATGTGCGATTAAATTGTGATTAATCGCGAGTTACTCATGACAGTCATGCGATTAATCGCGATTAAATATTTTAAGCGATTGACAGCCCTAATTTAAATGCATAACAAACAATCTTCAATAGAAATGACATTGAAATATATTTTAGTTGACCATAAATACATGGCAGTACATTCAGCAGAACTTTAACCATATTTCAAAGATAATAAAGGTAATAATGAAATTACATATAAAGATGTTAAATCCTACTTAAGTGGGCTATAAAGATCAGCTAATTGTATTGAATATAAATTTAAACTCTAATACTCTAATTTCATTTAATTTTAAATGATATGTGATCAAGTGATAGAAACATTACATTCAATTCACATTCAAGTATGTTCTTTTAAAGTGTTGTTTTATAAAAAGCAAGATAAAGCGTATATCTTTTCCGCAAGACATGGTTTAAAAAATATTGAGCAGGATGATGTTTTTTTTTTAATCCTTGTAAGGTTATGTTGGTAGTTTTGGTAGTTAAATGTTGGTTGTTGTTATTAGTTTTTTTTTTTTTTTTCACCATTAAATAATAATTATAATTTTCCTTTTTGTAATGTAAGAAGATACTTAACACATTGGCTTTTACTCACTGGATTTGAGAGGCATGTGGTTGAGATGGGCTGCAGTGATGTGAAAAAGTCCCAGTGCTAATCTCTACAAAGCACAACAAGGAATTTGACCCTTTTTTGGAGAATAACCTGTGAAGAGAACCCATAATCCTCCCTGTTATAGATTTCCTGGGCCTGCAGTGTGGAAGCTTAGCTTACAAACACACAATCCTCTTTCCATGACATCACAGAATTGATGAACATCCTTATGACAGGGAAGTAGCTAAAATAAATTACAAATGTGCTTTTCTTCCTGGAGACATTCCGGTTCTCAAATCTGATTGGTTGAGCAGCATTCTAAGAGCGCTGATAACAGTCCAACAGAACTGGGACAAGTGACTGTCTCACTGAATCATTCATTGAAATTATTAGTTCAAAATACTGATTCTTTCAGGAATTAAATAAGTCATTGAATTATTCACTCTGATTCGTTTAAAATACTGTATCAAATCACGCTATTGTGTGTTGCTCAGAGACGCAACAGCTGATTCTTCTTTGACTCCGAACTGACAGCACTATATTTTATGTATACTCATTTTTATTTCTAACTGTTCTGAATTAATTTTAAATCAATTTTAAAATAATTTTAAACGTTTTTAAATTCCTTGTTTTATTGTTGTGATTATTTTTTTATGATTATTTTACTTCCTTTTATGTAAAGCACTTTGAATTACCATTGTGTGTGAAATGTGCTATATAAATAAATTTGCCTTGCCTTATGATGATTGTCATTAACGAATCATTTTAGGCCTTTTCTGTGAGGTATACTGAACACATGCACCATGCATGAGGACAGTAAAACCATGTGCCCTCAACGCAAAGCATGACGCAATGCCAAACTAAATGTGTCTGGACTTGAAGAGAGTTAAACAAGAGTTTGGGATCTCAATAAAGAGTTTCACCACATCTGTTTCTAGGTATCATATGTTTTATGGTGCCGCACATGGACAAGATGAAAAGATGTTTTACTTTTCATCAACACTGTCTGACATCACATGATGGAAAGGTGATAAGTAACTAGGTTAACACCTTTATTTTCACATTTTATAATGCAATTTGATAAAATATTGATAAAACATGACATCATATTCTGGAAGATTTCTGGAGCGCTGGATCAGTGTTAACCTAAATATTAAAGGCCAAATCCTGTTGTTCCCCTTTCAGTCGGTCACTCCGAGTCACGTCGGATGACCGACGAAATTGGGATCTCGCCAGAGAGACCAATCTACTTTGAGTGTAACTAAACGAGCCAATGGACATTGGCATGCGATTATTGCATCCAGCTGCCGCTGATCACAGCGTGAGTATAAGAGGCAGCAGATGCACTGCATTAATTCATCCTTTCGCTTCGGAGCTGAGCGGTAGTGGTTGAAGCTACTGCTCTCCCTTTCTTAGACAGTGTTCTGCTAGACGAGTGCGGGCGTTACGGCGCAGCAGCGGTGGTCACGGTGTCCGGGAGAGAAAGATCGTCTTCCTGCTGACAGCCACATTAGGAGTGTGCAGTGGCCAGCTCCCCTGCATGCTTCAGCACTAAAAGAGCATTTCTCTAAAAAGAGCAATTTCTCTAAAATAGTAATACGGGTGATTGCGTCTTTTTAAAGATGTCTTATCACCCGTGCGTTTCTGGGTGTGGTCGTTTCCTACCGCCTCAGGACGGTCACGATCACTGCCTCAGGTGTCTGGGCATTCAGCACGCTGAGGAGGCTTTCGTGGATGGTTCATGTTCTTCTTGTGGGGACATGACCATCTCGGAGTTGCGTAATAGACTCCGCTATGTCAAACATGGCGGAGTCCCTCTGCCTCTGCCGCGATTCGGCGTGCGCACCGCTGGATCCGGTGGAGTCAGAGGTGATTTGAGGATTACGGTGAGGGCTTTCCCAAGTGGAGCTCCTCACCCCTCAAGCACTCCGCAGCCGGTGGAGTGGCCGAAGGAGCGCGCTGGGCCCTCTGATGAACGGGGTGCACAACGCGTTTCCTTCGGTGCCCCCTCTGACGACCAGATGTCGGTCACTGCATCGGAGGGCATGCCCTCTCTCTCCGGGGATGACGACCTGGCTGCGTTGCCCCCTTCGGGTGTTTTAGCGTTGTCCGAGCCAGACCCAGAGATGACGGCTATACTTTCCCAGGCCGCCGAGAATGTCGGGCTTGTGTGGAATCCTCCACTGCGTCCCGATCCTTCGAGGCTGGACGAGTGGTTTCTCGATGGGGATCACGCTGATTCTCAGCGCCCCCCTCCGGTGCCATTCTTTCTGGAAGTGCATGAGGAGCTTACAAGATCATGGAAGGCACCTTTCACTGCCCGAAACAAATCTTGTGCCTCCTCTGCTCTCACTACCCTCGATGGTGGGGCCGCTTTGGGGTATACGGGCATCCCCTCGGTGGAGCGGTCTGTGGCCATGCAACTGTGTCCAACAGCCTCTACCACTCTGCGGGGTGACCCGTGTCTCCCCTCACGGGCCTGTAAGTATTCGTCAGGTCTAACTGGCAGTGCTTATAGAGCCTGCGGGGAGGCAGCTTCTGCCCTCCACGCCATGGCGTTACTGCAGGTTCACCAGGCCAAAGCTCTGAAAGACCTGCACGAGGGTGGTCACGACCTGGCGGTTCTACATGAGCTGCGTGCTGCGATGGACCTTGCGCTTCGAGCGACGAAGGTGACCGCACAGTCTCTGGGTCGTGCGATGTCCACGCTAGTGCTCCAGGAGTGCCATCTCTGGCTGTGTCTCGCTGACATGAAGGAGCAGGAGAAGGTACAGTTCCTGAATGCTCCCGTGTCGCAGACCGGCCTTTTCCGCGACACTGTCGAGAGCTTTGCCCAGCAGTTCTCGGCAGCCCAGAAGCAGACTGAGGCGATCAAACACATCACGCGCCGGAGGAAACCTGCTGCTTCCACTCCGGCCGCAGCCCCTCAGCCTGCTCATCGCCGTGGGCGCCTCCCTGCGGCCACCCGCGCTCCTGCACAGCCTTCCATCAGGCAGCGTCGTGGAGCCGGTCGCAGGCAGGACGCCCAGCCCGTCCAAGCGTAAGTGCAAGAGGCCCTGGGACAGGCGACCCAGAGATGGAGGAGACTGCTCGTCGGGAGATGGTGACTGCACCACTCCCTCCCCCGGAGGAGGGCCGGGTGGAGAATCTTTTGTTTCATTTTGTTCCGCCTCTGGCCCAGCAGCCAGCGGTACCCAAAACATCATTAAAGAGCGGTCTCCTCAATCTCTGGGTCTCAAGAGGAGGAGAGTGGTGATCCGTGCATCATGGGATTGCTTCCCTCCTCCTCTCTCGAAGGGCAGTAGCACTCCATTCCCCGCTTCAAGTCATCACACGCCAGGCTGTCACAAGCCTCAAGCCGGGTTCCTGTGTCTCCTCCCACAAGAGGAGGAATCAGGTGAGTGTTACACTACACACCCAGACCCCTAAGGCCGGTCCCTGTGTTCCACCTCGCTGCCCCACCGTAGGTACGTCAGTGGCCCCATTGGTCCCGCTGGTACGGTCTCTCGGAGCCTGGCTAGCGCTCCCCAGTCCGTCTCGGTGGCTCCTGCAGACCATCAGACTCGGCTACGCGATTCAATTCGCCCGGCGTCCCCCAAGTTCAGGGGCATCCGGTTCACTTCAGTCAAGGCCGTCGATGCCCCTGTCTTGCGCGCGGAAATTGCAGTCCTGCTGGCGAAGGACGCGATAGAGCCGGTCCCTCCAGCCGATATGAGGTCGGGGTTTTACAGCCCTTACTTCATTGTGCCCAAGAAAAGCGGTGGGTTATGACCGATCTTGGATCTGCGAGTTTTGAACCGTTCACAAGATGCCGTTCAAGATGTTGACGCAGAAACGCATTTTTGGGCGCGTCCGTCCCCTAGATTGGTTTGCAGCGATCGACCTGAAGGACGCATACTTTCATGTCTCGATTCTCCCGTGACACAGGCCTTTCCTGCGATTCGCGTTCGAGGGTCGGGTATATCAGTACAAGGTCCTGCCTTTCGGGCTGTCCCTTTCGCCTTGCGTCTTCACCAAAGTCGCAGAGGCGGCCCTTGTTCCCCTGAGAGAACGGGGCGTGCGCATCCTCAACTACCTCGACAACTGGCTCATACTTGCACAGTCTCGAGAGCAGTTGTGCGCACACAGGGACCTGGTGCTCAGGCACCTAAGCCAGTTGGGCCTTCGAGTCAACTGGGAAAAGAGCAAACTCGTGCCAAGATCTCTTTTCTCGGCATGGAGTTGGATTCGGTCAACCAGACTGCATGCCTCACCCAGGAACGTGCTCAGTCGGTGCTGAACTGCCTCAAGACTTTATCAGGCAGGACAGCGGTCCCACTGAAACTCTTTCAGAGGCTCCTGGGGCATATGGCTGTAGCTGCGACCATTGCGTATATCAACTGGCAAGGCGGTTTACGCTCCCGTCGCATGTCGCAACTTGCCCGCCACCTCCTCCTCTGGAGTCAGAAGCATCTGAGGTCCCTTCGTGCCATCCACATCCCAGGAGTGTTCAATCAGGTGGCCGACGAGCTGTCTCAAGCGGCACTTCCTGGGGAGTGGAGACTCCATCCCCAGGTTGTTCAGCTGATTTGGAGTCGGTTCGGAGTTGCTCAGGTAGACCTGTTTGCATCTCCGGAAACCGCCCACTGCCAGTGGTTCTACTCCCTATCCGAGGCAACGCTCGGCACAGATGCACTGGCACACAGCTGGCCCCAGGGCCTGTGCAAATATGTGTTTCCCCCAGTGAGCCTGCTAGCACAGACACTGTGCAAGATCAGGGAGGACGAGGAGCAGGCCCTGCTAGTGGCTCCATATTGGCCCAACAGGACCTGGTTCCCAGAACTCATGCTCCTCTCGACAGCCCCTCCCTGGCCGATTCCTCTGAGGAAGGATCTGCTTTCTCAGAGACGGGGCACCCTCTGGCACCCGCGTCCAGACTTGTGGAAACTCCATGTGTGGTCCCTGGATGGGACGCGGAGGTTCTAGGTGACCTGCCCCAGGAGGTAGCTCTCACTATCGCTTCAGCACGAGCACCGTCCACAAGATGGGCCTATGCGCTGAAGTGAAACTTGTTCGTCGAATGGTGTTCCTCTTACCAGGAGGACCCCCGGAGATGTTCTATCAGAGCCGTGCTTTCCTTTTTGCAACAAGGGTTGGAGCGTAGGCTGTCCCCCTCCACCCTTAAGGTGTACGTTGCTGCTATTTCTGCCCACCACGACTCCACAGAGGGGAGGTCTGTGGGGAAGCACGATCTGATCGTCAGGTTTCTTAGGAGGGCCAGGAGGTTAAATCCTCCTAGGCCTCCCTCCCTATCCTCTTGGGATTTGGCATTGGTGCTAAGAGCTCTACAAACTCCAATCAAGAGGGTGGGGGACCTGCAGGCATTTTCGGTCGACGAGTCGTGCCTTGAGTTTGGGCCGGCTGACTCCAGTGCAACACTGAGGCCCCGGCCCGGCTATGTGCTCAAGGTTCCTACCACTCCCTTCAGGGACCAGGTAGTGAACCTGCAAGCGCTGCCCCTGGAGGAGGCAGACCCAGCCCTAGCTTTGGTCTGTCCTGTACGCGCACTGCGTCAGTACGTGGATAGAACTCAGAGCTTCAGGACCTCAGAACAGCTCTTTGTCTGTTACAGAGGACAGCAGAAGGGGAAGGCTGTCTCCAAGCAGAGGATGGCCCGCTGGATAGTGGATGCCATCACCTTGGCCTACGAAGCACAAGGTGTGCCCTGCCCGCTCAGGTTGCGTGCTCACTCCACTAGGGGTGTCGCATCGTCCTGGGCGCTGGCTCGTGGTGCCTCGCTAGCAGACATCTGTAGAGCTGCGGGTTGGGCGACTCCCAACACGTTTGCTAGGTTTTATAGCCTATGTGTCGAACCGGTTTCCTCCTGTGTTCTCACCTCAAACGGGTAGTGGCACTGAGAGACCCGGCCCAGAGTCGGCGTGCGACGTTCTTACGCCTAATTCTCCAGAGAGTTCCTTAACCAGGCAAACCCTGTCGAGTCCTCCAGCACTCCGGCATCCGGACATGGCGTAGCATCAGGCGCCAGGCCTTTCAGCCAATGAATTCTTGAAATATGATGTGAGGCTAGTGCCCATATGAGAGACCCTGCTGGGATCCCATATGTGTACTCCACGGTATGCTTATTAGAGCCGTGTTTCCCCTGGCAGACCACGTTCTGCCATCTCTAATGATGCAGCCTAAGCCAGCTCAGAGACTTCCATGTGCAATAGGGCCCTACGGGGTTACTTCACATGTCTAAATGTCACTTAACCACCTCTGGGAGGAAGTGACTCCGCAGTGCGCCTCTTCCAAGCGGAAGGGCACACTTCCCAGTATTATCCTAGTCCTACTGTTTGGGTTGCTCAAGGAACAACAGTAGTTGACCTTCTCTGTGTAGAGCCCGGTCCTATCGTCTGCCTTATAGGAAGATTCAGGAGGCCTACACAGGGCACTGGAAGGGGCAGCTCCTGTGGCGCTTTGGTAGGGATCCCAATTTCGTCTGTCATCCGACGTGACTCGGAGTGACCGACTGAAAGGGGAACGTCTCGGTTACGTATGTAACCCTCATTCCCTGAAGGAGGGAACGGAGACGTCATGTCCCGTTGCCACAGTCGCTGTACCACCACTGAGCTGCCGGGTCACCGGCTTGGCTCCTCAGCGAAAGCATGAATTAATGCGGTGCATCTGCTGCCTCTTATACTCACGCTGTGATCAGCGGCAGCTGGATGCAATAATCGCATGCCAATGTCCATTGGCTCGTTTAGTTACACTCAGGGAACGAGGGTTATATACGTAACCGAGACAATCTTTTGTTCTTTCCAAACGACAGCATTTGCTGTAATTACTAGCTTATTAAAAGTAATGAACACATTGTTAATCCTATAGCAAGTGCTTGACATTTCATTTGAAATTAAATGAAAAACTGGAATTTATTTTGAATGTAATTAGCTGAACTTTGAAGTGCTTTTTTGACCAACTTAAGTAGGACTTAAGTACATCTTTATGTGTAATTTCAGAAGTGTACTTGTAACGGAGCAGACGAGATGAGAAACATTCGGATCCATCTGCAGGTTTTTAGTCAAAGACATGGTTGATAAACAGGCAGGGTTGAACACCAGCAAACAGATAAGTGAGGGCAAGACACAAGAATATTCCTAGGGCAAGTGTGGGTCTTCGATCGGTGAACAATATCCAGAGGGCTTGACAAGAGGGGTAATCCGAAAAACAAGCGAGAGTCCAGGCAAGGTGCAAACATAATCCAAAATGGCAAGACAAGGGGAAAATCCACGACAGACCACTGATCAGGGAATGGTCAATAAACAGGACTAGACTGACTAGACAACTGAAAACCAGGACAGGAAACTGGCTCCGTAAAGCTGCTATCGCTGACTGAGGGATAAACGCAGACAATACTCGGCAGTTTGAGAGAGGAAGTCCAAGGCTTATGTAGAGTGTGTGATTGGATGCAGCGGTGCGTGTGCAATCAGTGCAGTGGAACATGGGAAATGTAGTCCAGGGTGATGTGTAACAGTCTGTATGGTGTGAGAGTCAAAGTAATGGAAGGGCGACCTCTTGTAGTGAATGAACGGAAGGCCAAGGACCGGATTTGTGACCATACTGATGTATGCACTGACAAGCATTTATGGTAAACTAAATTTATATTATTTCTATTGCAACTTGTAGGTTATGAATTTAAATAAATTTGATCGCTGAAAAAATGGTAGCCTGAAAATGGTTTGAACTGATTTTATTCAAGTCAAAAATATTAAGCATACGAAATTAACTTAAATACATTAATTTATACCTAATTTTCTTTTAACATTTATTGGTTAATCAGCTAGAAATAAGCTTTTTAAGGTAACAGTTGCAGGTTATCAATTTTACAGTGTAATTACACATTTATAGTTGATGATGAAGTTGCAATTTACTGCATTTAAAATGTATTAACTTTAAATGTAATGTCAAATAACACTATGTAAAGTCATAATCAAGTAGTTTACATGTGCTTTACATTTTGTAAACAATGATTTAAAATGTACTTTAAAGTAAAACTTCTAATTTTACATTATTGTGAAGTGCACTGTACAAGGTATTGTGAAGTAAAACTGTACTTACGTGTGTTAAGAAACATAGTTATGTAAATGTGTCCCTCTTTTATTTCTTAGATATTTCTAAGATTTTAAGTGCACTAAAAGTGCACATTCAATACAATTACACTTCTTCCTCACGAGGAGAGCAATCAACCCTCTAATACATTATGGAAGCAGAGACAGGCTAATGGTAAACAGAGCACATGCAGATACTTGTTTCGGTTCATTGTGCTCATGCTTCTTCTTCTTAGAGGTGAAAAAACCTTCTCTCACAGCTTAACTGTGGGTTTATGATGGCAAAACGCAGTAAGAATGGTTTTGTAAACCTTTAGCATCATTTGTTTAACAAGAATTTTTATTTTAATTAGTACTTTGTGTTCAGTCATTTTTAAGAGTTGCCTGTGTTTTCTCTTTGTTTCTGAGTGTCTTTAAGTTGAGTGGACACTGTTTGTACCTCTATGAAATTTCACGCCATCTCAACAAAACAGACTGATTACATCTAGTTTTTTAAGCTATGAAAGACTCTGTGGCCTGGCTTTGACTTTGTTCAGCCTGAGGCTGTGGAACAATCTTAGAAAATTGGGTTTTCCAATGGAGAAAGACAGCAGGAAGAAAAAAGGAGAGGCCTTTAAAAGAAAACATGTTAGTGAGTAAACAAAGGCAGACTAATTCCATATGTTTTGACGCTAGAAAAAGACCCACTGTGACCTAGTGAGCTCAAATTCACAGAATCCATTGCACAAATCCATTGCATGTTTCATTGTTTTGCTTCGAGATGATTTGAGCCAAAAATATGACTAATAAATTTTGTTTGATGAAACAAATTTAATTTAAAAAATTGTGTTTATGGTCTGGAGGAACGTTTTTTAAATTTGAGTTGATCATTTTGAGTAATATAACTGCACTAGTGTCTGAATGAAGCTGTAAGGTAGAAAGCACTTTTCATGCCCTTGAGTCTGTTTTAATGGCTCATTAAACTGCAGGTGGAAGAACTGACCCTCTTTAGCAGTGAGTTCAGTGCTGACTGATGAGACAGCCTCAGTCTCCAGACTGGTCACTCTAGCTCCTAGAGATTGTTTAAGGTCAAAGGTCATCTTTTAAGTTGACGTCTCACCTCAATGGGACTGGGCTTGGAAGGAGTTTTTCCCCTATCACTCAACAAACTTGTCAGAGAGAGCTGACGGAGATGTTTTAGCCTCAAACTGAGGAGAATTTGATTACCAAATTCCTTCATTTGCAGGTTATTTATCATGGATTAATGGGAAAGTTGCATCTCATTTCTCCATGCCATTATTAACTTGTGGATATCATAAAAAAAACAAAAAACACCTAACAATCATGTCTGGATCATATTTCACCTTAATATTAAAAAACAAAAACAAACAAACAAACAAACAATAAAAATTTACATTTTTACTTACAATTTTAAATGACCCGGAAGTGAATGTTATACATACATATATATGTATTATATACACACACATTTACATTTAATTATTTAGCAGATGCTTTTATCCAAAGCGACTTACAAAAGAGGAAGATAGAAGCAATTAAAACCAACAAAAGAACAACAACATGCTGTCAGGCTGTGCGGGGAACGAAGGAGCGAGGAGACGGGAGTTCTTCAGAATACAAATATTTATTCCAACAGGTAGCCAGGGATCACGAGCAGGGAAGACATATATCAGCCGACAGGAAACATGGGGCAGAACACACTATAAATACACAGGACTGAACGAGGGGAAAACAAGGAACACCTGGAACTAATTACACATAACAAGGACAGGAAACAGGATAACCCAAATAAGGACATGGAGACACTAGGAGCACGTGGGAACACAAGACGAGAGGAACACAGGTCCGACAGTACTCCCCACCTCCCTAACGGTGCATCCCGCACCGTACAACATCCAACGGGGAGGGGGGGTGGGCGCTCTGGAGGTCTCTAGGGGCAGAGTTTGGGGACGGAAGGCCTCCAGGGCGGCGCCCGTTCCGGAACCCATGGCGGAGCAGGGAGCTCGGGAGGCCATGGCGGTGCAGGGAGCTAGGGAGGTCATGGCGCTGCAGGATGCTCGGGAGGCCATGGGGGTGCAGGATGCTCGGGAGGCCATGGCAGTGCAGCCTTCATGGCTGTGGCTCCAGCCTCTGTCCCGGCCTCTCCGGCTAAAACCATCCTACCCCCCCTCCTCCAAAAAAAAACTTGGGGAAGCTTATGGGCCTTAACTCGGGGACTGGAGCCCTCCCTGGGCTTACTGGGGGATCTGGAACCCCTCCTGGGCTGAACTGAGGATCAGGAGCCCTTCCTGGGCTGGACTGGGGATCAGGAGCCCTCACTGGGCTGGACTGGGGATCTGGAGCCTCTCCTGGGCTCGACTCGGGAACTGGAGCCTCTCCTGGGCTCGACTCAGGAACTGGAGCCCCTCCTGGGCTCGACTCGGGATCAAGAGCCTCTCCTGGGCTCGACTCGGATAATGGAGTGTGCCTATGTGGAACTGGCACAGGAGGGCGCTGCCGAGGAGCGGGCTCTGGAGGGCGCTGCTGAGGAGCGAGCTGTGGAGGGCGCTCTGGAAACGCAGACACTTGGGGGCGCTCTGGAAGTGCGGAGATAGGGAGGCGCCTTCGTGGCGCAGGCACTGGGGGGCGCTCTGGAAGCTCAGACACTTGGGGGCGCTCTGGAAGCACGGAGATAGGGAGGCGCCTTCGTGGTGCCCGCACTGTGGGGCGCTCTGGAAGCGCAGACACTTGGGGACGCTCTGGAAGCGCGGACACTTGGGGGCTCTCTGGAAGCACGGACACTCGGGGGCGCTCTGGAAGCGCGGAGATAGGGAGACGCCTTCGTGGCGCAGGCACTGGGGGGCGCTCTGGAAGCGCGGACACTCGGGAGTGCTCTGGAAGTGCGGGAACCGCGACCGGCGGGCTTGCCATACTCTCGGCCGGCAGGCTTGGGGGAGCCGCGGACGACGACGGGCTTGTTCTGGCTCGAGGCAGGACACTCTCCAGACACCGGAGGATCCCTTCCTTCCAGCTCAGTCCGATGGTGTCTGGGAGGTCCACGGGACGATGGGAATTGGCCTCGTGCCAGAACAGCGAGAGGATTGTAGTGTCATCTAACGCCGTCGCCGCAGCGAGCCCGCAGAACTCCCACGAATACTCAACGAAATTGAGATCGCGGCGGGCAAGGGTGATGAAGCGCGCGGCGACCTCCATCACCGCGGAGGGAAGGGAAAAACCAGGAACAAAACAAAACTTTTCAAAAACGGGAGAAAACAAAACGGGAAGGAGGAGCACCACTTACTCTGTACGGTCGGCTGTTCTGTCAGGCTGTGTGGCGTACGAAGGAGCGAGGAGACGGGAGTTCTTAAGAATACAAATATTTATTCCAACAGGTAGCCAGGGATCACGAGCAGGGAAGACATATAACAGCTGACAGGAAACACGGGGCAGAACACACTATAAATACACAGGACTTAACGAGGGGAAACAAGGAAAACATGGAACTAATTACACATAACAAGGACAGGAAACAGGATAACCCAAATAAGGTTTTTCTTTTTTAAGAAAAAAAGTAGATAGAATAGAAAAAAGAAAGCTAGTGTTAAGTTTGTTTTTTAAAAGTAGCAGTTAGAGAATAAATATAGACAATAATAGAGAATAAATTCGGTGCCTATACTTGAGCAAGGCACCGAACCCCCAATTGCTCACCGGGCGCTGGAGCAATGGCTGCCCACTGCTCCGGGTGTGTGTTCATGGTGTGTGTGTGTGCGTGTTTGTTCACTATTCACTGCTGTGTGTGTGCACTTGGATGGGTTAAATGCAGAGCACCAATTTCGAGTATGGGTCACCGTACTTGACAATACGTCACGACTTTTCGCTTTCAAATATGCAATTGATAGAGGGTCAAGGGTGTGTGTGTGTGTGTTTTTTTTTTTTTTTGAATAAAAAGAAGACAGATAAAATAGAATTAGAATAGAGAGTGATAGAGTTAGAGGGTCAAATAAAGATGGAAGAGATGTGTTTTTAGCCGTTTCTTGAAGATGGCTAAGGATTCAGCTGCTCGTATTGAGTTGGGCAGGTCATTCCACTAGGTGGGAACAGTGAATGAAAAAGTCAGTGAAAGTGATTTTGTGCCTTTTTGGGATGGCACAAAAATGCGTTGTTCACTTGCAGAACACAAGCTTCTAAAGGGCACATAGGTCTGAAGTATTGAATTTAGGTAAAGGGGTGCAGAGTCAGAGGTGGTTTTGTAGGCAAACATTAATGCCTTGAATTTTATGCGAGCAGCCATAGGTAGCCAATGCAAATTGATGAACAGAGGTGTGACGTGCGTTCTTTTCGGTTCATTAAAGATGAATCTTGCAGCAGCATTTTGGATTAATTGTAGGGGTTTGATGGAATTGGCTGGAAGACCTGCCAAGAAGGTTGACGGTCCTTCATCCAGCAAGAAATGCCTTCTAGACATGCTGAGATGCGATCAGCTATCGTCGGATCATCAGGATGGAATGAGAGGTAGAGTTGAGTGTCATCAGCATAGCAGTGATACGAAAATCCATGTTTCTGAATGACAGAACCTAGTGATGTCATGTAGACAGAGAAGAGAAGTGGTCCAAGAACTGAGCCCTGAGGCACCCCAGTAGCTAGATGTTGTGACTTGGATATTTCACCTCTCCAAGTTACTTTGAAGGACCTATCTGAGAGGTAAGACTCAAACCACTGGAGTGCGGTTCCTGAGATGCCCTTTCTCAATAGGGTTAACAGGAGGATCTGGTGGTTGACCGTATCAAAAGCAGCGGACAGATCCAGCAAGATAAGTAATGAAAACTTGGAAGCTGCTCTGGCAAGTCTTAAGGCTTCAACAACTGAGAGCAATGCAGTTTCGGTCGAATGTCCACTTCTGAAGCCAGATTGGTTGCTGTCTAGGAGGTTGTTCTGTGTGAGAAAGGCAGAGACTTGGCTGAACACAATTCGTTCAAGTGTTTTTGGTATGAAAGATAGCAGGGAAACCGGTCTATAGTTCCCTAAAAGAGTCGGGTTAAGAGTGGGTTTCTTAAGAAGTGGGGTTATACGAGCCTGTTTAAAAGCTGAGGGAAAAACTCCAGTGTGAAGGGAGGTGTTAATGATATGAGTGTGTGCAAGTACAACTGCAGGAGAAATGGCTTGAAGGAGATGAGATGGAATAGGATCAAGTGGACAAGTAGTAGGATGACTGGAAAGGATGAGTTTAGAGACTTCTGCCTTAGAGAGTGGAGAGAAGGATGTGAACGAGTGTATGTTTGCTGGTAAGATGTGTTTGACAGTTTGAGGTGTGGAGAATTGTGCAGTGAGGTTTGTAATTTTATTAATGAAGAATGTGGCAAAGTCGTCAGCTGTTAGAGTTGATGAAGGAGGGGGAGGAGGAGGACAAAGGAGGGAGGAAAATGTTTTAAAGAGCACGCGACTAATTTTGTCGTGATAGTATGTCCTTTTAGCAGTGGAGACATTAGCAGAGAAGTCAGAGAGGAGTGATCGATATAAATTAAGGTCAGTAGGATTTTGTGATTTGCACCATACCCTTTCTGCAGCCCTGAGCTTAGAACGATGTTCGCGGAGAACATCAGATAGCCAAGGGGCAGAAGGGGTGGTCTGGAAGATAAAGGGCAGAAAGTGTCTAAACAAGACGTCAGAGTGGAACAGAAAGTATAAGTAGCACTGTTAGCATCAAGAGATGATAACTGTTTTGGGGGAGGAAGTGAAGATGAAACCATAGCAGATAGCCGGGAGGGTGTGAGTGAGTGTAAGTTACGTCGAAAGATGACATGTGGAGGGGTATGTGTTGTGTCAGGAATCATGTTGAGGTTAAGAGTGAGTAGGAAGTGATCCGAGGTGTGCAGTGGAGTAACCAGCACATGATCAGTGGAGCAGTGTCGTGTGTAAATAAGGTCCAGTTGGTTGCCTGATTTGTGAGTAGCCATAGTTACCACTCTCTTGAGATCAAAAGAGGCAAGCAGAGTGTGGAAGTCTGCAGCTTGAGGTTTATCTAGGTGGATGTTGAAGTCTCCAAGTATAAGGTAGTACCATCCTCAGGAAAGGTTGAGAGCACCACATCTAATTCTTCCATGAAGTGACCTAGTGGTCCTGGAGGTCGGTAAACAACTACAAAATGGATTTTAAGAGGGTAGGTAATAATAACCGAATGTGATTCAAAGGAGCTGTTGATACCCAGAGATGGTAAAGGAGTAAATTTCCAATTATTAGAGATGAGCAGATCAGTACCTCCACCTCTTCCAGTTAAATGGGGGGTGTGGGAAAAGGAGAAATTATTGGAGAGTGCCGCAGGTGTAGCATTGTCCTCTGGTTTGATCCAGGTCTCTGGCAGGGCCATGAGGTTTAGACTTAAATGACTAGTAATGGAAGTAATGAAATCAGCTTTGTAGACAACAGACTGACAATTCCAGAGACCAATATAAAAAGAAAGTTGTGTATTAGCAGACATAGGCAAAGTGCGCAGGTTGTTAGGATTGCGCTGCCTACAGTGTGTGATGCGTGGTTTGCGAGTGGTGGTGATAGTAGTGATCTGGAAACACATAGTAAGAATTGGTTATAAGAAAACTAAAACAGAAGTGAAACAATTAGCAGGAAAGCGGAAAAATAAAAAGCGATACTTATATCACTTGCTGGTGTCCCTGCCCGGTGGAGTCGCACGATAGAGTCGATGGTCTTTACACTCTTCGGTCTTCACACGAGGGCTGCCGCGGCATACTAACCTTATTTATATCCGTTTGACAAAACGGAAATTGAATTCAGCTGGACACACTATCCTGTTTATCACAACAAATAGCCAAGCAAGCGCAGACACTGACAAGGTACACGATACAGTACGAGACCAAACACGATTTCAGCAAATCTCAACACAGTAAACAAAACAAGCGTTTCCTAGCAACGGCAACTGCGCTAAACACTAAGACAAGTAAAAACACTTACGAGCTGCTTTTAACTACTGCTGATAGACTGCTTCTTTGTATTTCTTGTAGTATTTCTTTGCACTGTCTTATAATAATTATCTTATATATAATATGCTAGTATAGTTTACATTACATAAATGAGTAAATTATTGGATTCTCAACCTTTTTTGGACTAGTGCCCTATTATTATTATTATTATTACAATGGTTTTTTTTAAAATACCTTTTAATATTTGATAATTTAAGTAGTTTTTTTTTATTTTAAGATGTTTTAATAATAATAATTAATGTATTTTAAAATTATATAATAAATATATCATTTTCTTATTATTATCTTATTAATATCAATTTGCTCATTTTATCAATAGGCTTCATGCAGTGACATAGGACCTTTGTGTTTAGGCGACAAAATAAAGTGTAATAATATTTTTGTTTTCTTTTCAGATATCACATCTCATTTAATGATTGGAGAGAGAACAAGATATTTTCCTCTGACCTGATACCCATGAGCAATGCTTCTGATTGTCTCTCATTGGTATTAAGAAGAAGTGGAGATGAGTTTGTATGAAAACATTCACAGGACAGTGCGAGACCAAACAACAGTTCCTCCAGTAGATTCATTCATTCCCTCACTGCTGAGGTCCTGATCCACACAGACTCAACACAATGACTGCAAAAGACAGGACATTTTTGCCTTTTCTCTTGCTGGGTCTTTTCCAGCAGATTCAGGGCTCTCTGGTAAAAAACAATCTTGGTCTAAAGGTGAAGCGAGGGCAGTCAGTCTTTCTGCAGGAGGAGGATCTGCAGTTTCACATACCCAGAGTCAAGGACGCCTGCAAGCTGGAAGTTGTGCTGAATGAGCCCATTACACAGCGGGTCGGCACTCTGACCCCACAGGTGAACCCTCTTTCTGCATGCATTGAATTATCCACTAGACATTCAGTGATGAACATGCTAATAGAGTTTCCATCTGAGAGCATTTGACATTTGAAGAATTATCCTTGTGAATAAGAAGTGTGCTTAATTGTATTGAATGTGCACTTGTAGTGTACTTCAAATCTTAAAAGTATATTTCAAAAAAGACTTGCAGATAATATATTAATGAAAGAAAAGGCCACTTAAGTGAACTTACAGAGAGACACTTTCAAAAAGTGCACTTTTTAATAATGTCAAATTAAAAAATGTACTTTAAAGTACATTTTAGATCATTATGCTTTAATAATATTTTTGTGTTCTAAAGAAGTACACTTATTCTGATGTGTTGACTAGCATACCAAAGCACATGTAAAATACTTGATTATAATTTTAACTGTAGTATGTTATTCAGTATTACATTTAGGCCTGGTTTCACAGACAGAGCTTAGACTAAACCAGGATTAGGCCATTGTTCAATTAGGAAATTTAAGTAATTTTTATTAACATGCCTTAGAAAAAACATTACTGGTGTGCACCTCGAGACAAAACAAAGGCAATGATATATTTTAAGATCAGTCAGTGCAAGATTCTTTCAGTTAAAACAGCTCAGACTTACACTTTAGTTTTAAGCCTTGTCTGTGAAACCGGGGGTTAAAGTTAATATATTTAAAATTTACTAAATTGCATCTTCATCATTGAAAAAGTGTAGTTACAAATATATTTAAATACACAGCATACAAGTTTCAATAGAAATTACATTAAGTATATTTTAGTTCAGTTTATTTTAGTTTCTGTTTGTAATTCGGTTTTGTTAATGCAGGTTGTCAGAATTTAGTACTAAGTAATTTTCTATTCTTTCTACAACTATTTCACATTTGTCAGGTTTTTGACTGTCAATTTTTGGTTGATGAAGTGAAATACACTCATAATGGATGTCCGATTTTAAAAGAAGATACTGTTAAACTTCGTCTGTACAGGTATGTTTTGCATGCTGTCGTAAACTATGATATTATTACAGTATAGGTCATTGTATCAGAAGCCAGACAGAATGGAAATATTATATTTTGGTTTGACTTTATCTGTTTTTGTTTTGCTGTCTAAATGTGTACATTTCATGGCAATTTGTCGTTTAGATTTACAGAGACAGAGACGTACAGTGAGCTGTTCTCTCTCCGTGTTGAAATCATGGAGCCGGATTGTAATGTGATTAAGTTCGGATCACAGAATCTGGAGGTGCCAGAGTTTTATGCCCTCTCCAATGTTCTGGACGGCAACGTTGTGTCTTTCCACTATGAACACAGACACAATATTGAGTGCACAGTTCGGATGACAACTTTGGAGACACATCTACCTGTTCATGGTCAGCTAGTCACTGGAGAACCGGAGAAACCAGAGGGGCCGAGAGGAGATGAACCAGATAGCTTTGTTTCTCTACGAAGACAGCTGGGTAAAATCATCACAAACAATTTACCAGTTTTCCTACTGTACAAACACATCCAGGTTATCGACATATAAACAAAGGTACTTTAGAAATTATTCAATGAAGTCTGTAAGTTAAAATGAAAGTTAAAGGATGCTAAAGGGTCATAATTCACTTTAGTGGCAATAATGCTATTTTAGTGTTATATATATATACTATAATATTAATATGTATGTACTGTATGCATTATAGTATGTCTTTCTTAATATTTTGAACTAGCTTTTCAGTTTTAATTTTAATTTTAGTTTAAGTAATTTGATTAGTAATTTGTGCATTTATCATTTTTTTTTTAAAATTTGTATTTAACTTTAATTAAAAGTAATTGTATTTAACCTTTTTTATTTCAATATTTTTGTAATTTTAGTACTTTTAGTTAAACTTATTTTATTTCAGTTGTTTGCCAAGGCAACATTTCTAATTTTCGTTTTAATTTAATTTTTTATTTTAAATTAGATTTTTAATTTACTCATTTATTTATTTTAAATATTTAAATTTTATTTCTACTTTATCAGTTAACAAAAACAATTTTAATAGTTCAGTTGTTTTAGCTAACAATAACAACATTGATTTGATATAATTTCCAGCTTCAAATTAAATGAGAACTGAGATTGCTACAACTAAATATATATTTTGCAAAGATTTTTTGGATTAGAGGGACGATAGTAGAATTTTGTAGAAAACGTGTTACAATTTTGCAGAACAGTTGATAGTATCACATTTATGTGTTTATTTGTTTGTTTGTTTGTTTGTTTATTTATTTTGTATGTTATGTTATGTTAACATTTTAGGTGTCCAGAATAGAATGAAAATACATTATATACTTTGATTTAATATGAGCATTATAATATATGGAGAACATTTTAATTGATTTCACAACCTAGTTTAATATTTAATATCAGGGCATTGTTTTCTCTGTCTCCCTGCAGATAATAAAGCCAGAGCTCATTGTAAGAGTGACGAGTGTCTAAAGGGTCTCAAACTGCTGAAGATCACCAAAGTACCATGCAATGATTTCCTCATGATGGGCATCCGTTACCACCACACTGACCCTCCATCTCCAGACATAGACTACATCGCCATTAGACTGGACCTCACAGACACCCGCAGCAGGAGCATCATCCAGGTGTTCATTCTAAAAGTAAAGCATCTTCTTATTACTGTGTTTTTACACTATTATTTTAACACCAGCTCTGTCCGTCTCCCATTCAGTCGGAGCAGGCCTGGATCCCGGTAACCATTAAGGATGCAATGCCCAATCAGCCGCCCAAGCCTGCTTTTATGTCCATGTTCATCTTAGAGGTGGACCAGTTCATCCTGACTCCGGTCTCCACAGCAACGCTGGACGCGGAGGATGATGAGACGCCCAAACAGCGGCTGGTGTTCAACATCACTAAAGCCCTTAGTGAGGGCTTCATCACTCACCTGTCTGACCACACCAAACCCATCTCCTCCTTCACCTGGACGGATCTCAACGACATGCTGATCAGCTACCAGCCTCCAAACTCCAGCCACACACAGCGCAGGAACTATGAGGTACTGAAGCACACTTCAGCATGCTATTAAAAAGAGGACAGAAATAATATACTTTAAAGGAATATAGGTAACACTTTATTTCAAGGTGTCCTTGGTACTTACTAGTGCTGTGTTTATTTATTATGTATATATAAACACACACACGCACAGTATTTAAAAAAAAATATTTACATGTATATACATTTATATTGTTATTATATTTTATATCATACTGTATATAAATATATTTAATATATAAACATAACATTTCTTTTCTTAAATATATGCATGCATGTGTTTGTATTTATATATATATAATAAATATACACAGTACACTCATATATTATGTAAACAAAAACTTTTATTTTTGATTGCGATTAATCGCGATTAATCGTTTGACAGCACTACTACTTACTATTATAATAACAATAAATTATGCATAATTACATGCAAGTAACCCTAAACCAAACCCTAATCCTAAACCTAACCATATAGTAAGTACATGTAGTTAATTAATATTCCTCAGTACTTAAATGAATAATTGCACTGCAACAAGGACACCTTAAAATAAAGTGTAACCGGATTATATTGAAGTATGAACTGAATGTAATATTTTCAGATGCTTAACTGCATTATATTTGAAATTTATATTAAATGCAGTTAGAAAGTGTTTTTTTGACCCACTTAAGCAGGACTTTATAGGATCTTTATATGTAATTTCATAATTACTTCTATTGTTTTTGAAATATGTTTAAAGTGTACTGCTGAATGTACTGACAAGCATTTATGATAAACTAAAATATGTAATTTCTAATGAAACTTGTATGTCATGTATTTAAATATATTTGTAATTATACATTTGTAATGATGCATTTGCAATTTAGTTAATTTACAGTATATTAAATACAATATATTAACTTGTAATATTAATTACATGTAATATCGAATGACACTACAGTTCAAATTATAATCAAGTACTTTACATGTGCTTTAGTATGTTAGTCAACACATCAAAATAAATGTACTTCTTTAAAGCACAACAAAAGATTATTAAAACAATTATTAAAGTGTATTTTAAGTAAAACTTTTAATTTTACATTATTATAAAGTGGATTTTATAAAAGTCTACTTGTGTGTTAAAAAACATAGTAATGAAAGCGTACACTTAATTGGTGTTTTATTTCATTATATTATTTTATTATAAGTACAGTTTTTAAAAAAAAATACTTTTAACATCTAAAGTACACAAATGCATATTCAATACAATTAAGCACACTTCTTTTTCACAAGGAAACTGTACTAACATGATGTTAAACACAAGTTTTTTTAATTTTTATTTTTTAACTCCATAATGCAGTAGTCATTTATTGTTCATTTCTATTAGGTGGAGTTTGAAGTGCATGATTTCTACTTTGAGAAAAGCCAGCCTGTGATTGTACACGTGTCAATCAGGACAGCTGATACCAATGCGCCAAGAGTATCGTGGAACATGGGTCTGTATTGTGCATCATTTTCATACGCTATACTATAAACAATATACACTATATACACATAATATACTATATACAATATACACTATATATACACAATATACAAAATACAATATACATAATATGTTATTTTGGGTGCAATATTTATTTACAAGATTTGGAAAATAAAAAAATATCCATTTGTGTCATCTCTGATTACTTTGTGCCACTATAAATTACCCTGAACAACAATGCAGTTGTAGTGTGCTTAACTATAAAGAATGTTTGCTTCAAAAAAACTGTACTTAATATAATCTTTAAAGAAATAAATGGTCAATTAAAGAGAGACACTTTCATGACTGTTTCTTAACACACTTAAGTACACTTTTAAAAAGTTTTTTTTAATCTCATTTTAAATGTTTTGCTTTGAAGTACATTTGAAATCATGGTTTTTTTTTAATCTTTTGTCATCCTTTAAAGAAATGCACCTGTTTTTATGTGTTGACTGACAAACTAACAAAAATGCTTGTCAGTACATTTAGCAGTACACTTTATCCATATTTCAAAGACAAAAGAATTAAATTAAAATTAAATTAAAAGATGTTTTAAAAAATTAAAAGATTAAAAGATTAAATTAAAGATGCTCTAAAATCCTACTCTGGTAGGTCAGAAAATACTTTAAAGTTCAGCTAATTGCATTTACAGTTTTTTTTCAGCTGCTTAAACACATTTTCAAAACTTTGCCTCTTTTTTTCAAAACTTTACACACAAATCCAAGAATTGCACACACAAAATGCAAAATGCCTCACATCTCTTGCAAAATGAAGCACTGCATTCAAAATATCACAAACACATCTCAAAAGCAAACATTTGCAAACACCTTTGCCATAATATTAATTCCTGTTAGATTTTGCGTGTTACATAGAGAATGTGTGTTGTGCTTTGCAAAAAGTGTTTTATGAAACTGAAAACTGAGTCAAAGGCCAAGAATTAGTGTATGGTTTTGCAGATTTGGTGTGTGGTTCTGCTGTTTGTGTGTCAGCTTTCAGAAATTGTGTGACAAATAAAGATTTTGTGTGTAAGCAGTTGAAAAAAACTACAATATGCAACTATAGTACATTAAATGTCAGGCAATTTTCTCCTTATTTCTGTCGTATTAATAGGTCTCAGTCTGTTGGAAGGTCAGTCTCGTCCAATCACATGGGATCAGTTTCAGATTGTCGACAATGACAATCTGAAGGCTGTGAAGATCATCACTGTGGACGGCCTGCAGCACGGGAGACTAACGGTTAGAGGTACACATACAGATGACTTTTCCTGATATATTAATCTGTTACATCGAATTCAGTCATATTTTTGCACTAAACATTTTCACATCCGCTTTATGTTTATCTGTATGTAAGATGGAAAAGGTTTCATGTTCACTGTGAAAGATATAAAGGACGGCGTGGTTCGCTACCACCACGATGACAGCGACACGACTAAAGATTACATCGTCTTCCGCATTACTGATGGCTTGCATCAAACCAGACACAAGTTTCCCATCAACGTCCTGCCCAAAGACGACAGTCCGCCCTTCCTCATTACCAACATGGTGCTGGAGCTGTCTGAAGGCCAGACGGCTCTTCTGAGAGGATCCATTCTGCAAGCATGTGATTTGGACTCCAGTGATGACTATATCATGTTCAACATCACCAGACCTCCACAGGCAGGAGAAATCATGAAGATGCCTGGTCCTGGCATCACAGGTGAGGAAAGGATTGAAGGGAAAGCTTAATTGAATGAATTTAATTAATTCTTACACTCTTAAAAATAAAGGTGCTTAAAAGGTTCTTCACAGCGATGCCGTAGAAGAACCATTTTTGGTTCCATAAAGAACCATTCAGTCAAAGAATCATTAAAGAACCATCTCTTTCTTACCTTTTTATAATCTGAAGAACCTTCTTTCGCGAACAAAGAACCTTTTGTGAAACAGAAAGGTTCTTCAGATGTTAAAGGTTCTTTATGGAACCATTTATACAAAAAAGGTTCTTCTATGGCATCGTGAAGCACCTTTATTTTTAAGAATGTAATTCATTCTTGGGGAACTGAGTTTCCTCAGGCATCCTTTAAATACTGTTTTATACTTGTGCAGGATATCCTGTGACCCGTTTTCTTCAGAAGGACCTCTTCCACTCCATCATCTACTATCGACACTCAGGCGGTGAGGAGTTTGATGACTCTTTTGAGGTGGTGCTCTCTGACTTTCATGATCCTCCTAATCTCTCAGAGCCTCAGGTAATTTCTGGATATTCTCCATTGATTGATGCAACATTCTTCCCAGCTAACAGGGAGTGCTCTTTAAAAAATTTATAGAAATGTTAGGACAAAACATTCCTAAACTAATGTTTATGGAATGTACTTATAACCTTATTAATATTTGATATCCATTGTCATAACGTTGAGAGAAAGCGTTCTTAGAACAACATTCTCAGAACATGATGTTATTTGTATTTGAAGAACGTTCTAAGAAATGTTTTTGTAATCTTTAAATAACATTATGATCATTACATTTTAACATTCTTAAAATATTAAAAATAAACATAAAAATAACATTTTAGGTGAAAATTAAGTTTGTAGAATGTTGTAAGAAGCATTTTTGTAACCTTTAAATAACGTTATTATTACGGCAAAAAGCTGCCATTTTAACATTTTTAGACTATTGAAAATAAACAGTCAAATAGCATTATATTTTAGGTGAAAATAAAGTTAGTTGAATCTAGAATGTTGTAAGAAACATGTTTGTAACCTTTAAATAATATTATAAACACAACAAAAAAACAGACATTTTAAGCTCTTAGAATATTGTAAATAAAGACATCAAATAGCATTATATTTTAGGTGAAAATAAAGTTAGTACAATGTTCTAAGAAACATTTTTATAACTTTAAATAGCGTTATAATCATAACAAGAAACCCAGACATTTAAACATTCTTAAAATAATAAAAATAAACAGTCAAATAACGTTATATTTTAGGTAAAATTAAAGTTAGTACAAAGTGGTAAGAAACTTTTTTGTTATAATCAAAACAAGAAACCTGGACATTTTAACGTTCTTAGAATATTACAAGAAAAATGTTCAAATAATGTTATATTTTAGGAGAAAATAAAGTTAGTCAAATGTTGTAAGAAACATTTTTCTAAATTTGACCCTGGAGCACAAAACCAGTCATAAGTCGCACTGGTATATTTGTAGCAATAGCCAACAATACATTGTATGGGTCAAAATGATCCATTTTTCTTTTATGCCAAAAATCATTAGGATATTAAGTAAAGGTCATGTTTCATGAAGATATTTTCTAAATTTCCTACTGCAAATATATCAAAACTTAAATTTTTTGATTAGTAATATGCATTGCTAAGGATTTTATTTGGACAACTTTAAAGGCAATTTTCTCAATATTTCAATTTTTTTTTTTTCATCCTCAGATTCCAGATTTTTAAATAGTTGTATCTCAGACAAATATTGTCCTATACATCAATGGAAAGCTTATTTATCCAGCTTTCAGATGATGTATAAATCTCAATTAAAAAAAAATGACCCTTATGACTGGTTTTGTGGTCCAGGGTCACAAATAATATTGCCATCATGACAAAAAAACTGGACACATGTGGTTTTTCACTAACCTGGTGATCTTTGCAGGTCATCGGGATTCAAATCCAGCCAGTCCCTGATCAGCCTCCACAGGAGACACCAGGTGTGACCAGGCACCTGTTAGTCAATGAGACCGATGTCACCTACTTGACCAAGCAGCAGCTGCACTTTGTGGATTTGGAGTCACCAGATAGTGAGCTCACGTACACCGTCACCACCCCACCTTTCTACAGCACCACCTATGGGTACAAAATTAAACTACTCTGCATAAGAAGCCACAGGATGCAATTCAATTTCCTGCTGCATATAACTTCACATGTATGAGCTGTATGCTTTAATTTCCAGAGGCTCTGATGCAGGAAGGTTGTTTCTGGTTGATAGCATCCCAAAATTTACCAAGGACCCAAATGCTCCAATGCTGAGACTTTTTACTCAGGTAAATACACTGAACTATAGGTTATATTATTTTCCCAAAAGCATCTGAAGCTGTACATGATCCTCTCTTTGTAGCATGCGGTCAACTACATGAAGGTTGCTTACATGCCCCCCATCCTGGACATTGGGCCGTTCCCTCAGCACATCCAGTTTGCCCTGTCAGTGACCAATCAGCAAGGAAGCACGACCGCTGGAATCTGCTTTAATATAACGGTCCTGCCGGTGGATAACCTGGCACCAGAGGTACAGCAGCCCTCATCTACCCAATCCAGAACAGACAATCATTATAGGGCTTGCTAGAAGTGCTTATCGAGGAGACTTGTGCTATAGTACTGTTCTACTGTAAATAATCTGATAGTCACATGATGGACATTATTAAAATGGCCCAAAGAATAGATTTTAATTAAAGGAGGAACTGGAGCCATATACAGGGACTAGAATATCATAGAGCAGCAGTTCTCAACCTTTTTGACTGCAAGGCCCCTATTTTCAATATTCAAAGCCCCCTTAAGATGTTTATTTTTCACTACTTTTGCTGAAATGATAAAGCTGCTCATTTTCAACCTTTTCTATTTACAGAAACTAGGAGTGTATTAATATTAATAATTTAATATAAAAAAAAATAAAATAATAATTAATTATAAGAATTACATATTAATATATAATGATCATATATAATAACTAAAATAATTAAAACAATTATATTACAGAATAACAAAAGTTTCAATAACTGAATAAATGTTTTATTTACTCACAAATAGCATTTACCCAATATTTATATATACAGTATATATTTTTATGTATTCATTTACATGATGTTTCCAGGTTTTGAAATGCCAATTTTAAAATTAGGCTTTCTTATATCCAGGTTTTCAAATCTGTTGGACAGTGTTATTTTAGTATCACTGATATACTATTATACTTTTAGTGAATATTTTGAATTAGAATTTATTTTTTATGTTTTATTTTTCTTCTTCTTCTTCTTCTTATTGTTTTTTTTTATTATTTTGTATTTTTAACTTGTTCAAGTTGCTAAGTGATTTTACTAATGCTACACATTTTATCACAGTTTTATATATTAGGTTAGATTTTATATAATTGATAAAATTAGATTTTTTTCTATTTTGAGCTTGCTCAAATTAGTAAAGTTAGTACTGTTAGCATAGTGCTGATGCTACACCTTTTATCATCACCTCATCCTACTCACCTCTTTTCCAAACTATAACACTTTATTATTCATAGATATCAGTGCTATACAAATACAAGTGCTAGTTGAGTGCTGGATGTGTTTCTTGTCATCTGTAGGTGCATGTGAAGCCGCTGACGGTGGATGAGGGTGGAGAGAGCTGGGTGAGTGAAGATCACGTGCGTCTATCAGACCAGGACTCTCTACAGGACTCTCTGCATGTGGAGCTGAAGACCGGACCCCAGCATGGCAGCATTTACCTGGACGGCACAGCCATGAGTCCAGGCCAGACTTTCACAGTCAGGGATCTGAAAAGCCTAAAAGTTAGGTCAGATGTGGTTCCTCATAGTATGTCATAAACATTGTAATGCAAGACACTTCAGGCAAAAACAGTGTTTAGGTAACATTTATTTTTTTATTTTTTTTTTTTTATTTTTTACATACATAAACTGTACAGTTTTATTCTTATCTATATTCTGAATTTAGATTTTAACATAGGGGTTTGTTCATATATAATTTGCCTGATTTTATGTCACGATTATATATTCCTAAAAACTTGGTGAATCCAAAATTCTCCCTGTAAAAAACCTTTACCTCCGATATGTTAACTAAATTAATTTTGAACCTGACTTTATCTAATGTTCAAATTTAATTTCCAGAAAAGTATGCAAATTTCTGCATATTTAATGAGATACTGAATTTGCATATTTAAACATACTATTTCAGAAAAATTGGAATACAAAATTGTTTGAAACTGTTAGTATAATCAATCAACTATTAGTGATATTGGTTCAATTTTTTACTCTGTTCACCTGGGATGTCTTGCCTTAAAGGCATAGTTAACCCAAAAATTTGAACATGTTGAACATAAAAAAAGATATTTTGAAGAAAGCTGGTAACCAAACAGTTGACGGTAGCCATTGACTTTAACAGTATGGGGTAAAAAAAACTATGGAAGTCAATGGCTACCGTCAACTGTTTCATTACCAACATTCTTTAAAATATTGTGTCTTCTTTTGTGTTCAAGAGAAGAAATAAACTACAGTAATAATAATACAGGTTTGGATTGACATGAGGGTGAGTAAATGATGACAGAATTTTAATTTTTGGGTGAACTGTCCCTTTAAGTTAAATTCCACTTTGCTGGTTCTTTTCCTCTATTTTATCTTTAGTTTTGACTCTTTTATCTCAACAGATATCGCCACGACAGCTCTGAGACAGAACATGATGATATTCAATTCATTGCCACGGATGGGATAAATATTGCTGACTTTGTACTACATGTCAAGGTAATGAAGATTTGTTTTGCAATTATTTTTTATCGCAACAGAAACACATGAAGACATCTAACAAACCCATGTTTGACAGGTGACGCTAGTCAACGATGAGGTGCCAGTCCTCGTGCCAGGATTGAAGCCTGTTTTAGTCTGTGCCGAGGGGCAGGGAGTGCTGATCACCATAGAGTACATCTGTGCCACTGATTCTGACAGTGACGACAGCACCCTGATGTATATGATCGCCCGACAACCATATCATGGGGTAGTTCAAAGAAACGGTATCATTGTGGACCGCTTCATTCAAGCAGATGTAACTGCTGGCTTAATTTCCTATAGACACACAGGTAATGTGAGAATAATAGTACTTGCTTTTTTATATTGATTATGTTTCTGTTTCATTTTATATCTAACCATATTTGACCTACCTTTTTGAAAATAAAGTACACTTTAACATACTTTCAAAACAAGTATTGATGCTTGAAAATAATATACTTAAGTGTAAACTTACTGAATGTAATGTTTTTGGACACTTAATTGCATGTTAATTGCAATTAAATTAACATGAATTGTAGTTTAAATTTATATTAAATGTAATTAGCTGAACCTTAGAGTGCTTTTTGACCCACTTAAGTAAGGTTTCATAATTTTTTTTCTATTGACTTTGAAATAAAGTGTTCTGCTGAATGTACAGACAAACATTTATGGTAAAATTATATATGTTTTAATGTTATTTCTATTGACACTTGTTTGTCATGTATTTACATATATTTGTAATTGCACATTTGAAATGCTTAAGTTGCAATACAGCAACTTTAAATGTAATATTGAATAACACACAGAACCTACCAAAACCTTTACAAGTGCATTATTATGTCATCATAAGTGTATTTCTTCAAAAATCTATTAACACAATGATTTAAAATGTACTTTAAAGTAACTTTTATTTTATTTTATTATAAAAAGTGTACTTAAGTGTATTCAAAAACAGTCATGAAAGTGTATTCTCTTTAAGTACACTTAAGTGGCTTTTTATTTCATTAATATTACATTATGTGCAATTACAATTTTTTTTAATATATACTTTTGAGAATTGAAGTACAGTACATGTGCACATTCAATACAATTAAGTGCACTTCTATTTCACAGTGGTATATATATGCATTTGTATGATATTGTTTCTTAATTTTGATTATAAATCCCTGCAATAACAAACTGATATCAATCATACACTCAAGGACAAGAGATTGGGCTGCAGCCACGTCATGACGTCGTTACGTTTGTGATCTCTGATGAAGAATCAGGGCCAGTTTCTTCCTGCTGCAGTGACAGAGCCACTGTATTCAACATACAAACACCTGAAGTACAGAACGCCCTGCCTGTCTATGACCTTAATATCACCGTTTACCCTGTGAACAACCAACCACCATCTATAGCTGTCGGTAATGGGAACACTTTTCTTTCTGATGTTAGAATATCATGCTGTATGTAGCTATGTTTATGACTGAAACAGTCATAAAAGTATCTCTGTGGCCTTTAATTTTATTAATATTGTATTATCAGCAAGTACGTTTTTGTAAAATTAACCTTGATTTGAAGTATACTGCTTAATACAATAAAGTGCACCTCTTTTCAGAAGACATATTTTAGCATTTGCTACTCATTGTTTACATGCTAGAGCCCACAAATCATCTTTTCTCACATCAGGAGAGGTGTTTATGGTGGATGAGGGCGGGTCAGCCCCCATCACGGTCACTCATCTGAGAGTTGAAGACCAAGACTCTGCTCCAGAGGACCTTAACCTCATTCTGGTTGCTCCGCCACAGTTTGGATACATAGAAAACATCCTACCCAGTCCAGGGTTTGAAAAGAGCAACATGGGAATCAGTATTGGTGAGTCACATATCACTGAATCTTAAAGCCGCTCTAAACAAGTTAGATCAAAATGAACCTAAAACGATCTAAAAGTAGTCAGAATACATTGCCTAAAATAAATGAGTAATCTAGATTACATTACTGTAATCGGTAACAGACTACACTTTGTAAGTAATCTACCCAGCACTGATAACAGTCTTGTTTTTCCTTGTTCAGCCTCTTTCACCTACAGGGACGTGTTGAATGGACACATTAACTATGTCCAGTCTAGACACCAGAGGATGGAGCCCACCACCGACCAGCTCATGCTGCATGTGTCCGACGGGAAACAGCAGTCCTCTTCGGTCCCACTCTACATCATCATCCGTCCAACCAATGATGAGATTCCAGAATTCCTGGCCAGAAACATCACGGTCAGTCAGAGAGTAATCTCGTAAGCAGCTAACAGGGAATGTTTTCAGAGCATTGGTTTAACGTTCTTTCAATGTTCTCTTCTTCAAGTAACATTAATGGAATGTTCATTCAAAAGTTGTCTGGTCTTTAATAATGTTCTCCAAACGTGAGCTAAAAAACATTATGTATACATCGTTTTTTTCTTGAAAGGTTTTAGTTGGACGTTCGTGTATAATGTTTTTTTGGTAACACTTTAGAATAGGGAACACTTATTCATTATTAACTATGACTTTTCCCTCAATAAATTCCTAATTTGCTGCTTGTTAATAGTTAGTAAGGTAGTTGTTAAATTTAGGTATTGGGTAGGATTAGGGATGTAGAATAAGGTCATGTAGAATAAGGCATTAATATGTGCTTCATTACTACTAATAAATGGCTGATATTCTAGTAATATGCATGCTAATAAGCAACTAGTTAAGAGACTGTAAAATAAAGTTTTACTGTTTTTTTTAAAATGTGACCCTGGACCACAAAACCAGTCATAAGGGTCAATTTTTTGAAATTGAGATTTATACATCATCTGAAAGCTGAATAAATAAGATTTCCATTGATGTATTAGGATTTTGAATTTGTTAGGATAGGACAATATTTGGCTGAGATACAACTATTTGAAAATCTGGAATCTGAGGGTGCAAAAAATCTAAATATTGAAAAAATCGCCTTTAAAGTTGTCCGAACGAAGTTCTTAGCAATGCATATTACTAATCAAAAATTATATATATTTATATATGGTAGGAAATTTACAAAATATCTTAATGGAACATGATCTTTACTTAATATCCTAATGATTTTTGGCATAAAAGAAAAATTGATCATTTTGACCCATACAATGTATTGTTGGCTATTGCTACAAATATACAGTGCTACTTATGACTGGTTTTGTGCTCCAGGGTCACAAATGTTATCACTTGATTCAGAATGGTCAGAAGACATTCAAAAGTAACATTCCCCTAATGTTTGCAAAATTATCAATTGTAATATTCCCTTAATGTTTGCATTAAAAAAAAGTTTTTAAAACATTTTAATGTTTTGGATGGATGTTTTCAACGTTCAGAGAACATTCAGAAATAACATTTTTATAACCTATTGAGAACATTAGCAAAACGTTCCTAAAACATTCAGTAATAATGTTTTTTTTTTAACTTAAAGGGATAGTTCACCTAAAAATGAAAATTCTGTCATCATTTACTCACCCTCAATTAGTTCCAAACCTTTATGAATTTCTTTGTTCTGCCGAACACAAAGGAAGATATTTTGAAGAAAGTTTGTAACCAGGCTGTTTTGGGGCACCATTGACTTCCATAGTAGGAAAAAAAAAATACTATGGAACTCAATGGTGCCCCAGAACTGCTCTTTTTCCCACATTCTTCTCTTCTCCTTTGTGTTCAGCAGAACAAAGACATTCATACAGGTTTGGAACTAATTGAGGGTGAGTAAATAATGACAGAATTTTCATTCTTGGGTGAACTAACCCTTTAATGGAATGTCTTAGAACATATTAGCTGCACATATAGCACAGCTGAGCAACTGAATAAAACAATTAGGTTTTTCTGTTTATACTTTGGCATGATCTTTATCAAGAAACAGTGCTGTAATCAGTTGATATGAGAGAAGTTTGGCTAATGTTCTGGTAAAAGTTCTTTCAAAGTTGTGATTTCTTCCAGTGATGTTAACAGAACTTTTGTTCAAAGTTAATATGTCTTTATGAATTTTGTCAAAATGTTAGCTTAAAAATATTATTTACACAGTATATTGTTCATTAAACATTTTTTTCAACGTTTTAGTTAGATGTCTAATGTTTTTTTGAATGTTGCTACTTGTTTCAGAAAGTCCAGAGGACATTCAAAAGTAATGTTCCCATAATTTTTACAAAATGATCAAATGAAATGTTCCATAACCAAGAAAAAACGTTTTAAAGCATTTAAAAAACTGGATGGTTTGAACATTCAGAGAACATTCAGAAATGTTCTATTTTTAACTTAAAGGGATCGTTAGCAAAACATTCTTAGAACATATTTTATTAGCTGGGTATATAACACAGCCGAGTAAGTGAAAATAAAAATATTAGGTTTATACTGTACATTTGGCATAGTCTGTCTATATAAAGAAACTTTGCTGTAGTCAGTTCAGTTGTGATGACCAGCGTTTGTCTTTTAGGTTCTGGAGGGAGACATGAAAGAGCTGGACTCATCTATAATCAGTGCGCTGGATCTTGATGTTCCCAGAGAGCGTTTAATGTTCAGCATAGTCCAGCAGCCTCAGCACGGCTCCATCATGAGCGTGCCACATGGCAATGATGTGACACTTTACAAGCGTGGATCTGAGATCCCTGTGGAGCACTTCACCATGGACGACCTCAGGAACGGTACTGCAAAAAAGACTTTTATGCCCATCCCCCCTCCAAATCCAAATTGTATGGTCTAGAGTAAAAACAGTAAAATTGTGAAATATTATTACAGTTTAAAAGAATTGTTTTCTATTTCAGTATATGTTAATGTAATTTATTTCTGTGATGCAAAGCTGAATTTTCAGCATCATTACTCCAGTCTTCAGTGTCCTTCATGGTCCTTCAGAAATCATGCTAATATGCTGATTTGCTGCTCAAGAAACATTTCTGATTATTATCAATTTAGAAAACAGTTGTGCTGCTTCTAATTTTGTGTAAACCGTGATACATTTTTTTTTTTACCGGATTCTTTGATTACAGTTTTTTTTCAACTGCTTACACACTAAATCTTTAGTTGTCAAACACTCAAACAGCAGAATCACACGCCAAATCTGCAAAACCATACACTAATTCTCGTCCTTTGACTCCTTTGACACTTTTTGCAAAGCACAACACACAATTCTCTATGTACCACAAAAATCTAACAGGAAATTTATGGCAAAGGTGTTTGCAAATATTTGCTTTTGAGATGTGTTTGTGATATTTTGTGCTTCATTTTGCAAGAGATGTGAGGCATTTTGCACTTTGTGTGTGCAATTCTTGGATTTGTGTGTAAAGTTTTGAAAAAAAGAGGCAAAGTTTTGAAAATGTAAGCAGTTGAAAAAAACTGTAATAGAACGTTTAACAGAACAGAATTTATTTAAAATAGAAATCTTATGTCATTGTAAATGTTTTAACTGTCACTTTTGATCAATTTAATGTGACTTTACTTGAACATTTAGAAGCATATATCTACAATGTAGTCTCTTTGTGTTACTCTGTCCTCAGGCATGACTCTGATGTACTTGCACGATGACTCTGAGAGTGAGCAGGATGGATTTATTGTTCAGCTCTCTGATGGGAAACACCAGCTCCAGAAATACATGCGAGTCAAAGTACTGCCTGTCAATGACGAGGAGCCGCAGATTATACGGTAACTGCAAATTAATGTCATTGCAGTAAATCATCTTCTACTGTTAGCCATTAATGATAAATTAGACATTTAAGTGGTAAATCTCTTTGAAAAAAAAATAAAAAAAACTCCAAAACACAGGAACACTGGGATTGAGATGGAGGCTGGGGAGTCCCGGCTGATCTCCAGTGCTGTGCTCAGCGCTCACGACAAAGACACTCCGTCCTCCGACATTATCTATGTGTTTGAGAGCGTACCGAGTCATGGTGTCATTCAGATGAAGGTCAGTTTACTCCATCTGCAGTCAAAAAAATATCAAATATACTTGTATGTTCATTATTTATACCTTAAAACTAACAATTTATATCATAATGTCTCTCTTAAAAATAAAGATTCTTTATTGGCATCTGTGGTTCCATGAAGAACCTTTAACATCCATGGAACCTTTCCATTGCACAAAAGGTTCTTTACAGTGGAACAATGTTCTTCACACTAAGAAAATAAGGTTTTTATGAACACACTGCAGTTATGTCGTCTTCTGCTTTCAATGCTTAAGCTCATTGATTCTGATCGGCTGTCAATGTCTTTATTGTTCATCAACTGGAGAAAAAATATCATTATAGTTGTGGTGTGGTGTAGAACAATTATTAAAACTTTATATTTATTGTTATAGTTATTGTCCTTGGTGTGAATGCACCTTAAATGAATAGTTCACACAAAAATGAAAATTTGCTGAAAATGTACTCATCCTCAGGCCATCCAAGATGTAGATGAGTTTCTTTCTTCATTTGAAGAGATCCCAGATTCCAAAATGAATGGGTGCCATCAGAATGAGAGTACAAACAGCTGATAAAAAAACATTATGGACTCACATATAAGCCAGAAGCAGCATTAATAATGGATTTGTTTCTTAAAAATACATAGCTTTTCACTTCTGGTGGACTGGAGTGGTGTGGATTACTTGTGCATTATTGTGATGTTTTTGTCAGCTGTTTGGACTCTCATTCTGACGGTACCCATTCACTGCAGAGGATCCATTGGTGAGCAAGAAATTTAATGATAAATTTCTCCAAATCTGTTCATATGAAGAAACAAAATCATCTATATCTTGGATGGTCTGAGTATATTTTCAGCACATTTTCATTTCTGTGTGAACTGTTCTTTTAAGCCACTGACACACTGGTTGTCTGCTGTTCCTCAGGTAGGCACAGACTGGGTGTCTGTATCAGCAGGGATGAACTGCTCTCAGCAGGTTTTGGATATGAACCTGTTACGTTACCTTCACGCCGGTCATCCTGGAGCAGCCGCTGCTGACTTCTTTGTCTTCCACCTGTTGGATGGCAAGAACCGCTCTCCTGCGCAGCACTTCCACATCACAGTCAAAGAGCTGGAGAAAGGTGGGCTGCTGCTTTATTCTCATGTTTATATTTTGAGTAAGTGCATTTAGTTTGTATTGTTCTTTGTTTATTTGGATTTTTTCCCAGCACTGTGAAAATTGATGTAAATAAAGATTGAACATGTTTTAAAAGACATTTCAGTCATTCAAATTCAAAGTTTCACTTTTAATTCAGTGTTACTTTCCATTTCTTTGTAATCATTTTTGAAATTTACTATTCATTTCTGAGTAAAAATTGTTTTAAAGTTAATCCTACATTAAAAGTTACTGTAAGTACTTGATATGAAGGTATTTTCCTGATGATATGCGTACTATATTCCATAGAGTTATCAGCAAATTATTCATCATTCCGAGTGCTTCTTTCCAGGAGACATAGCATTGTTCCTGAAGCCCGTGAGGATGAGTCGCGGGGAGCGTGTGATCCTCACCACAGACATCTTGCTGGCTGTAGACGGCACTGACAAACCGGAGGAGCTGCTGTACGTCATTACTGTTCCTCCAGCACATGGACATGTGGAGTACATCAAACACACCGGAGTGCAAATCCAGTCGTTCAGTCAGCTGGACGTAGCAGCAAACCTGGTGTGTTACGTACACGACAACAGAGCCACTTCACCTAAAGAGACCCTGCGGTAAGGACCTCATGCAAGGGCATTATGTTATATATTAATTAAGATTTTAAATCATATTTCACTCTAAAATCAAACATAAATAATAAAAACAATATTTATATAATATGTATAATATTTAAAGAAAGTGAAGCATATTACATTATATTCATGATAATTAATTATTAAATATTAATATAATATTAATGTGATTGATGTAATATTAATGTGATATGATACAATTTATATAATATATATTGATAAGTATATAAATAAATAAAATATATACACTTTTTACACAATATTTTTTCCTAAGTGTTGCTTCGCTTTCTTTTTGCAAAGTAAAATTTCTTATTATTGTTCTTGTTTATTTGTTTAATTATTTTATTACATAATATTTATAATTATAACATATAATAAAGAATTTGACATTATATGCATTATAATTAATTATTAAGAAGAAGGGAAGTGGTGTGTGGCCAAGTATGGTTACCCATACTCGGAATATGTGCTCTGCATTTAACCCATCCAAGTGCACACACAGAGTAGTGAACATACACCTGGAGCAGTGGGCAGCCAATGCTGCGGCGCCCGGGGAGCAGTTGGGGGTTTGGTGCCTTGCTCAAGGGTCTCACCTCAGTTGTGGTATTGAGGGTGGAGAGAGTGCTAGTTATTCACTCCCCCCACCTGCAATCCCTGCCGGACCTGAGATTTGAACCCACAACCTTTGGGTTATAAGTCCGACTCTCTATCCATTAGGCCACGACTGCATATACTGCAAATATTAATATGATAATATGAAATATGAAATATGAAATATGACCAAGATGTGAGATTACTTTTTACAAGTCTTTGCTCATGTGTTTAATAGTTTTAGATTTATATTTGTGTGTGTGTGTGTGTCTATATATATACATAGTTTGTACTATTTGTTTAGTACCTGTGCATTATTGAATGCCTGTGCATAAGGCTTATTGTGTTTTGTGTCTTTACTCATAACGTCCATATGTCTACATTATCCATAGGTTTGTGGTCAGCAATGGCGTATCAACTCGCAGCGGGACCCTGGAGATCCTAGTGGAGATGACTGATAAGGTTCTGCCCACACTAGTGCGTAACACCGGTCTGCGGGTTCTTCAGGGCTCCAGCATGACTTTGACCCCCGATGCCTTATTCCTGTCTGACCCTGACAGCCCACACACTGCCTTGAGCTACAGGGTGCTGCAGCCACCCCACTACGGCCAGCTGCTGTTGAAGGGCCAGCCGCTGCTCGCTGGCAGTAATTTCACCCAGGAGAATATTCAGGATCTGGATGTTGCATACAGACACTCTGGAGGAGCTTCTCAGATCGATCGCTTCAGATTCACAGCCTCCGACAGCACAGAGAGAGGCTTCCTGCTGGACGGAAAAGTGCAAACTGAGCCCGTCTTCTTCACACTGCAAGTTAGTTACAATCATTTTTTGTTGTACCTGTTTTAGGATATTTTATATATTTTTTTTAAATGCATATTCAATGGATATCAAGTCGTCAAATTTATTTGTATAGCACTTTTCACAATACAGCTTTACAGGATGTCATACTGTTTTGTCTGTGCTTTAGTGGTTAAACGCAGAGGAAGTTTTTGTGCTTGGCGATATGATGATATACTGTATACAGTATAATGATGATACAGGCTATCCTCCAGATTTTGAGCACTTGTCCTGTAATCATATTTTAATACTGCAGTGATTGTGTGTGTGTGTCTGCCACAGATTGAAGCTGTAGACAGCGCCGCTCCGCAGATAGCAGTGCTGGAAACACTATGGAAAGTGGAGCTCCTCAAAGATGGTCGTTTTGGGATCTTCATTTCCTCCAGAGAGCTCAAGGCTCAGGATCTGAACTCAGCAGATGCTGATCTGATCTATCACATCCTCAGAGCACCATACTTTGGGTACCTGGAAAATTATACCAGTGGTGAGAGATCTCTCTCTCTGTTTGTCTGTCTATGTAGTTAACTGTCTGTCTATCTGTATGTCTGTCTGTCTGTATATTCTTCTCTCTGTATGTCTGTCTGTATATCCTTCTCTTTGTATATCTATCTGTCTGACTGTATACCCATCTATCTGTATATCTATCTACCTGACTGTATATACATCTGTCTGTCTGTATATCCTTCTATCTGTCTATCTCTCTGTCTGTATATCTATCTGTCTGTCTGTATATCCGTCTGTCTGTCTGTATATCCTTCTCTCTGTATATCTATCTGTCTGACTGTATATCCTTCTCTCTTTATATCTATCTGTCTGACTGTATACCTATCTATCTGTATATCTATCTGTCTATCTGTATATCTCTCTACCTGACTGTATATCCATCTGTCTGACTGTATATCCTTCTATCTATATATCTATCTGTCTATCTGTATCTCCATCTGACTGTATATCCTTCTATCTGTATATCTATCTGTCTATCTGTATCTCCATCTGTATGACTGTATATCCATCTATCTGTATATCTATCTGACTGTATATCCATCTGTCTGTCTGTCTGTATATGTATCTGTCTGTCTATATATCCATCTGTCTGTCTGTATATTCATCTGTCTGTCTGTATATCCATTCCATTCAATTCAATTCAATTCAAGTTTATTGTATAGCGCTTTACACGATACAAATCGTTGCAAAGCAGCTTTACAGAAAATTTTCAGTTTCTACATTATATTTAGGAGTAGGTTATTAGTGGTGACTTTGGCAGAAATGTACAGTAAGAATCATGCAGTTAGTTACAAATTACACGTAATCAAACAGACGGTGAACACTATTAACTGCAATTATATGTTGCGATTAAACTTTGCAATTGCGATTAAATGTTGCGATTAAGCAAAATTTGGTAGTTTTATATGTTGTTCCAGGGTTAGCATCATCTGAGGTCTTCTGCAGGTTTGGCATTATCTCTTCTCAGGTGTTCGGTCATCTCAGATCTTCGTAAGGGTTGGATCCAGACTGAAGCTTGTGTAATTCCTAGTTGCCTCGGGATGCAAGTCCCGTGGCAGAAACAGAGAATATCCATCTGCCTGTCAGTATATCTATCTGTCTGTCTGTATATACATCTGTCTGTATATCTATCTGTCTGTCTGTATATACATCTGTCTGTATATCTATCTGTCTGTCTGTATATCTATCTGTCTGTCTGTAAATCCATCTGCCTGTCAGTATATCCATCTGTCTGTCTGTATATCTATCTGCCTGTCAGTATATATATCTGTCTGTCTGTAATCCATCTGCCTGTCAGTATATCTATCTGTCTGTCTGTATATCCATCTGTCTGTATATCCATCTGCCTGTCAGTATATCTATCTGTCTGTCTGTATATACATCTGTCTGTATATCTATCTGTCTGTCTGTATATCCATCTGCCTGTCAGTATATCTATCTGTCTGTCTGTATATCCATCTGCCTGTCAGTATATCTATCTGTCTGTCTGTATATCCATCTGCCTGTCAGTATATCCATCTGTCTGTCTGTATATCTATCTGCCTGTCAGTATATCTATCTGTCTGTCTGTATATCCATCTGCCTGTCAGTATATCTATCTGTCTGTCTGTATATACATCTGTCTGTATATCTATCTGTCTGTCTGTATATCCATCTGCCTGTCAGTATATCTATCTGTCTGTCTGTATATCCATCTGCCTGTCAGTATATCTATCTATCTGTCTGTCTGTATATCCATCTGTCTGTCTGTATATCCATCTGTCTGTATATCCATCTGCCTGTCAGTATATCTATCTGTCTGTCTGTATATACATCTGTCTGTCTGTATATCCATCTGCCTGTCAGTATATCCATCTGCCTGTCAGTATATCTATCTGTCTGTCTGTATATCTATCTGCCTGTCAGTATATCCATCTGTCTGTCTGTATATCCATCTGCCTGTCAGTATATCTATCTGTCTGTCTGTATATCCATCTGCCTGTCAGTATATCTATCTGTCTGTCTCTATATACATCTGTCTGTATATCTATCTGTCTGTCTGTATATCCATCTGCCTGTCAGTATATCTATCTGTCTGTCTGTATATCCATCTGCCTGTCAGTATATCCATCTGTCTGTCTGTATATCCATCTGCCTGTCAGTATATCTATCTGTCTGTCTGTATATCCATCTGCCTGTCAGTATATCCATCTGTCTGTCTGTATATCCATCTGCCTGTCAGTATATCTATCTGTCTGTCTGTATATCCATCTGTCTGTCTCTATATTCATCTGTCTGTCTGTATATCTACCTGTCTGTCTGTATATCCATCTGTCTGTCTGTATATCCATCTGCCTGTCAGTATATCTATCTGCCTGTCTGTATATCCATCTGTCTGTCTGTATATCTATCTGCCTGTCAGTATATCCATCTGTCTGTCTCTATATCCATCTGTCTGTCTGTATATCTATCTGTCTGTCTGTATATCCATCTGTCTGTCTGTATATCTCTCTGTCTGTCTGTATATATATCCATCTGTCTGTCTGTATATCTACCTGTCTGTCTGTATATCCATCTGTCTGTCTGTATATCCATCTGCCTGTCTGTATATCCATCTGCCTGACAGTATATCTATCTGTCTGTCTGTATATCCGTCTGTCTCTATATCCATCTGTCTGTCTGTATATTTACCTGTCTGTCTGTATATCCATCTGTCTGTCTGTATATCCATCTGTCTGTCTGTATATCTACCTGTCTGTATATCTACCTGTCTGTCTGTATATCTATCTGCCTGTCAGTATTTCCATCTGCCTGTCTGTATATCCATCTGTCTGTCTGTATATCTATCAGCCTGTCTGTATATCCATCTGTCTGTCTGTATATCCATCTGTCTGTCTGTATATCTATCTGCCTGTCAGTATATCTACCTGTCTGTCTGTATATCCATCTGTCTGTCTGTATATCTATCAGCCTGTCTGTATATCCATCTGCCTGTCAGTATATCTATCTGTCTGTCTGTATATCCATCTGTCTGTCTGTATATCTCTCTGTCTGTCTGTATATCCATCTGTCTGTCTCTATATCCATCTTTCTGTCTGTATATCCATCTGTCTGTCTGTATATCTATCTGCCTGTCAGTATATCTACCTGTCTGTCTGTGTATCCATCTGTCTGTCTGTATATCTATCAGCCTGTCTGTATATCCATCTGTCTGTCTTTATATCCATCTGTCTGTCTGTATATCTATCTGCCTGTCAGTATATCTACCTGTCTGTCTGTATATCTATCTGTCTGTCTGTATATCCATCTGTCTGTCTGTATATCTCTCTGTCTGTCTGTATATCCATCTGTCTGTCTCTATATCCATCTGTCTGTCTGTATATCTATCTGTCTGTCTGTATATTCATCTGTCTGTCTGTACATCCATCTGCCTGTCTGTATATCTATCTGTCTGTCTGTATATCCATCTGTCTGTCTGTATATCTATCTGTCTGTCTGTCTATCTATCTGTCTATCTGTCTGTCTGTCTGTCTGTATATCTGTCTGTGTTAATGTATGCACATGATGTTAACTCTTTGTCTGTAGGTGAGTTTGTGAGGCACCGTTTCTCTCAGAAGGATCTGAACAGAAGGAATATTGTCTACATCATAAATTCTGCTCTGGATGCTTTAACTGATAGTCTGGAGTTTGCTGTTTCTGATGCGCTGGGAAACACCAGAGCCTCTCACAAGTAAACCTTCGGCTTTGAAATGTTGCTTTGATTTTGTTTTCTTGCAAGATTTGTGACCGAGTTATTTAATTTCATTAGACTTTATCATCCACAAATCACAATTTCTAGTAACAATACGTATTTGTGAGTATTACTTAATGTTTTAATGAAGCGTTACACCTCCACCTATTCACTTGGATGACATGTTGTTTGTGTATGTTAGGATGTGTAATGTTATTTTCTCTGTCAGACTGGAGTTTAGCTGGGCCAGTGTGCAGCTGACCAGGACTGAGTATGTAATATGTGAGAGTCTAGGGTCAGTCTCACTGACCATCCAGAGGAAGGGAAATGTGCAGGACTCGTCTTATGTGACTGTACAGGTATGGCTTTATTTGTTATGGTGTATTTGGTTGCTTTTTATTCTTTTGTGAAGAAGAATAAAGGATTTTAATATGCATTTTTATTTTCCATAGGTGAAAGAACTAACAGCATCTGCTGGAAAAGACTTTATACCGGTTTCATCTCTGATTCAGTTTGATCCAGGTCATTTGTAATCCACCAACATGGGGATTTATTGTGGGAAGGTTTATACAAATACAAAATAAACTGAGATATAATACAGAAGCTTATTCAAAACCTAAATGAATGATAACTGAACTTAAATGGTGTCTTTTTCCAGGGGTGGTCAGTCGAGTATGGAAAGTGGAGATTGTTCAGGACTCTTTAGAGGAAGCTGACGAGAAATTTGAGGTTAACCTGGTCTCTCCAGTGGGTGCAGTGCTGAAAGACAACTCAAAAGCCACCATCTTCATAAAGGACACAAATGGTTAGTGCAAGTTTTCCAGAAGACCAAAATTTAGGTGAACCGTTCCTTTAATGAAACTTTTTTTTTTTTTTTTTTTTTTTTTCACACAATGATGAAACGTCACAGATTATGATTGTTGTGAGATGATTTGTTGGCTGTTTGTAAAGGGCAGTGCAGAGAGGGCCGGTTTAAAGCGGACACTGGTCTTCAGGGCCGAGAGGTGCAGCCGAGGCCATACCCTCAACATGGCTCCATCCAGGTGGAGACATTACCTTTCTCTCAGGGCTACATCAGAGGAGATGGTGATATAATAGCTCAAGCTCCCACTGCTACAAAGAAAAGACTCAGAGTCATTGGGAATGGGAAAGTAGTAAGTCAATACAAACATAAAAAAAAAATAGTATTAAGTCTTTTAATACTATTACAGAATTTACTATAATTTTGTTGGGCTACATTTTATTTTTATATTTTCAGTTTTTATTTTAATTTAAATTAAAGTTTTATTAATTTAGTTATGTGCTTTTGACATTTCTGTTTAGCTTTATTTTCATTTCTGTTTTAGTAATTTTAGTACTTACGTTATGTTAGTTATATTTCTATCTATCTATCTATCTATCTTACATAATTCAAAATAATTAAATCAAAATTATTTATACAATTGTAGTATTTATTAATATTTTGAGTTTTGAGCTTTTATTTATGTTTTTAGTTTTCATTTTTATTTTAGTTTTAATTCCAAGTTTTAATTATTTTATTTCAGTTTTAATTTTAGTTATAGTAATTTTAACACTTCAACTTATGTCATTTCAGTTAGTTGCCTAGGCAATATTTATGTAATCTAAATTTTATTACAAATATTATATTTAGAATTATTTTGTATTTATTACAGCTTTATTTTAAACAAAAAAAATTTCAGTAGTTTTCATGATAACATGGTGAACTTTCATCCACAGGTTCAGCCTTCTGAAACCATTCGTCATGGATCTGATGTCATTTACAAAGTAAGCAGAATAAAAGCAAAACGGCAGTGGAGCAGCTGGGACTAGACATATCCGTTATGTCCAAAAACATTTTTGATCTTAATTTTTGTTACCATTTATTATATGAATCAATTATTAATAATTTTTCCTTGAACTTGCACCTCATAAGGTGTGCGTTTGCCTTGCTTGTTCTATTAACCATTTATTATATAAAATCACAAATAATTCACTTTATTGATATCACATTAATATTAGTAATCACTTACAGTATCACGGTATCATGTCGATGGCGGTGGAGGAGGACAGCGCAGACTCAGGGTCTGACAGAAAGGCTCGGGTGCAGGTGACCAGCTGGGGGCAGCAGCACCCTCCTCACGACAGGACAAAACCCCAGCACACCGTCCCGCACACTAACACCAGAGCTGCACAGCGTGTTGCGACTCAGGTGAGAGTGTCTGGAAAAAGTCTGATTAATTTACAGTAATATTTTGCAAATAAACCTACATGTTTGGTTGTATCTCTCCCCAGCCGTCCTCCAAACCCTGCACTCCAGAGCTCACTGGCTTTCTGCATTACAACGACAGCTCGGCTCAGCTGCTCCGCTGTAACGGGGACTCCTGGAGGCCCTGGACCCCGAATAACGAGGTCGTTAACATCGCAGTATTTAATATTTAGAAGTCATGATGACTGGGCCTTCGGTTTCAGCATTTCACAAGATGATTTGAATATTTTCTGGTCTTTTCTGTGCTCATCCAGACTGTGAAAGCACAGAAATGTCCTCGAGGATGGACGTATCACAACAACTACTGTTACATACTGAGCGCCGAGCGCAAAGCCACGTGGAGCGCCGCGGCGCGGGCCTGCAGAGAGAGGTCAGACAGAGCAAACGCTAGATAACAATAACAGGGCCGTAACCACCATAGACACTGAGTGGGACAAGTCCCCCCCCCCCAATAATTTGAAATGGCCAAATTATTCCTCCAATATTTGAACTTCTTGCACTGATTTGCTGCACTCCATTACAACAAGGTCATTTTTTAACTTTAAAAGTAACATTTTTTAAGCTGGTCTGCCTCTGCTGTTTAACAGCGCTCGTCATAGTCAGAAAGATTGAAATGGCCAATCAAATCAACGTATGCGGGGTTCACTGTTCACAGAAGCAGAGCCTGAATTCCCTACAGAATGTGTTGAGACAAGAAATATTTAGCTTTTTCAGCATATTACCCATACAAATTATTCAAAATGATTAATTTCCAACTAGAATAAAAAAAAGGTAAAAAATGAGTCGTCGTCCCCCCCCACCCCCCCCCCCCCCCCCCCACCCCCCACCCAAAGACACGGTTCAAGACACGGTTACAGCATTGCAATAATACCACTGGTTATGAGTAACTGTGACTAACTGAATACTTGTTTCCTCAAGCTACAATGGAAACCTGGTCAGTGTTTTGTCAAAAGGAGACATGGACTGGCTGTGGGACTTCAGTGACAGAAAACCCTTTTGGATTGGTAACGTTTTTTTCTAAATTTTATGCAGTCAGTGTGATTATAGTGTTTTGAAATAGAAGAGTTTATTGAACCTTCAGACAAAATATTTTTAAAATATAAAAAATGAAAGTTTGCATATGTGCTTTTATGGCTCATATAGTGTGATATTAGAGAATATGGAGCTCAAAAAAGCAGAAGGAACACCTCAGTTTTATTCAGAGGACCAAACTGAGCAAAAATATGTTGATATTTATATGACAAAAAAGTACAATTCTGATGCCTGTAATCTTTATAACAGTATAGCAGACTACTTAAATAATATGCATATAAATATCATGTGTCACTCTATATCTGCCAATAATATGTCTTAGTCAGAAGATTTTTAATTGATTAGTTTTATGATCAAAGCTCTGTAGTTTTTCTTGTGTGGGCAAAACTTAATGCAATACAATGCAGTGATGATTGAGAGATGAGCAAAGAAACATTCTTTAAAAGCCTGATGATCATATTTGATACATTTTAACATGTTTTTCAAAAAAAAATATGTACAGATAATCAAGTAAACCGCTTAAGTAAAGTCGCTTCAGTCCAGTAAGCGTTTATCTTGATAAAAAAAAAAAAAAAAAAAAAATATATATATATATATATATATATATATATATATATATATATATATATATGTGACCCTGGACCACAAAACCAGTCTTAAGTGTCAATTTTTCGAAATTGAGATTTATACATCATCTGAAAGCTGAATAAATAAGCTTTCCATTGATATATGGTTTGTTAGGATAGGACAAGGATTGGCCAAGATACAACTATTTGAAAATCTGGAATCTGAGGGTGCAAAAAAATCAAAATATTGAGAAAATCGCCTTTAAATTTGTCCAGATGAAGTTCTTAGCAATGTATATTACTAATCAAAAATGAAGTTTTGATATATTTACGGTAAGAAATTTACTAAATATCTTCATGGAACATGATCTTTACTTAATATCCTAATGATTTTTGGCATAAAAGAAAAATTGATAATTTTGACCCATACAATGTATTTTTGGCTATTGCTACAAATATACCCCAGCGACTTAAGACTGGTTTTGTGATCCAGGGTCACATATATATATATATATATATATATATATATATATATATATATATATGTGTGTGTGTGTGTGTATATATATATATATATATATATATATATATATACACTGTATGTATCTGTAGCAGATGTATGTAGCAGATTGTGTACAACAGGTTTTTCAGCAAAGTTATGATCATGTTGATCATTTGGAGGCCTTTGAGTATCAATTATGATACTGTAGGAGGTAACACTTTAGGGACTAATTCTCACTATTAACTAGTTGCTTATTAGTATACAGTACATATAACTAGCATATTGGCTGTTTATTAGTACTTAAAAAGCAGATATTAATGCTTTATTCTTTATTTTAGATCCCTTAATGCTACCATATACCTAAACCTAAACTACCTTACTATTAATAAGTGGCAAATTAGGAGTTTATTGAGGCAAAAGTCATAGTTGATTAACAGTGAGAACTGGTCCCCAAACTAAAGTGTGACCCGTTAGGATTTAAAGGGTTAGATATGAACTCATCACTCTCTCTGTTTAACCACAGGTCTGAATGACCGTGACAGCAAAGGCCGCTGGGAGTGGCTGGGTGGAGAGCCGGTCACTTACACCAACTGGAGGCGGAGCCCTCCTAAAAACAGGAAGAAGGGAACAAGGAAGTGTGTCCTGGTCTGGAGGAAGACGAAGTGGCAGATACGAGACTGTAAGAAAGGAAAGGGACACCGCTATGTGTGTCACGTTAAAATGTGAGTTCAGTCGCAGCTGCACAGGCTTTACATAACCTGAGGACACGACTTCTTTACTACTTAGTGCACATGCTAATCATGATGTGACTGTGCTGTACTGTGGTTTGTTGTCTGCTGATGCACTTCAGACTTTGTCTGTTAGAGAACAGCCACGTTAACAACTGTTTGCCATGTTTCTAAGCTCAAAGGTGACATGATCACAAAACATTTTGTCTAACTCAGAGGACTGTCGTGTCACGTGTTATAATGTAAATGTAATATACTGTATGTTACTCAATGTTATTTGTATTATATGTTTATGTGCTCTGTATGTTATGGGAATGGGGTCTTTTAGATTTTGTAGCTATGATATTTATATGTATAATTTTTTAGTTAGCATTAGTTTTTTCTAATTAAAAAAAAAATTAAAAAAAAAAAAAAAAATCCATAAATGATGCCACTGCAAAGATCACTAATTTGTAATAAAATTTTCTGACGACATCTGAAATGTTTTATCATTTTGATTTGTCTGCAAATTTTTGCTAATAATTGTGTCAGAGATTGAATATACACCCCAAAAATATTCTAGGCTAAAAAGTAAATCTTAAAAAAAGAATAGCATGCATAGAGCTCTTATATCAAATGTTTATATATATTATATATTTATATTTATTTATTTTTACATTTTATTTTTTAAAAACACTATACCATGCAAACGTTTGAGTTGAATTTGTGTTTATTCAGCATTAAATTAGTCAAAATTGGCAGTAAAGACATTTATAATGTTACAAAATATTTCCATTTCAAATAAATGCTGTTCCCTTTTTATTCACCAAAGAATCAAAAATTTTATCATGGTTTCCACAGAAATTTTAAACAGAACTGCTTTCAGAAATAATGATAATCGGAAATGTTTCTTGAGCAGCAAATCATATTAGAATGATTTCTGAAGAATCATGTGACACTGAAGACTGGGGTAATGATGCTGAAAATACAGCTTTGCATTACAGAAATAAATAATATTTTTTAAAATATATTAAAATAGAAAATAGTTATTTCAAATTATAAAAATATTTTATAATATTACTGTTTTTACTGTATTTCTAATAAAAAGAAATGCAGCCTGAGCAGAAGAGACTTCTTATAAAAGTATTAAAATCTCACTGAATGGCAGTCTAAACATTCACAAATTAGGCAACCATGTTATGCTTAAATAAATCAGTTTATTAAAAGTTCTTAACCAAAATGAACTACACTATTATAAAAGAATTTAGAAAGTTAACATTTTACAAATAAAAACACCTTTATCCCATCTTTACATACAAAATAAGGCACTATTCAGTGTTCTGCCTAGCAATATATAAAACATCATACAAATGATGACAAAATGTACAACTTGTCTTTGAAATATGAAAAGAAAACATATGTAGATGTGCCCAAATAATATCAAATTCCACTTTTTACTTATAAATGACCAAACAATTTAATCTTCAGTGTCTTCTCTACAATTTCTGTGCACATTGGTCGAAAAACTGATTTTAACATGATAAAAGGGTGAAAACATTTAAAGCGGCCCTTTTAAATTATTGATGAGGGACTAAATAATAAAAAAAAGAGATATCACACACCTAAACCAACAAAAAAGGCTATCAAACATTAAGCTTAATTTTGCTTTTCAAAAGCAGTTCTTACTAAACACAGGAACGGTTTCACATTTAGCAGCTTCACCTTCTGAAAATACAATCAAATCTTTTAGCAGCTCCTCCCTCCAAAAAACAATCAGAACAGAGAAAAATCAGAAGCAGTGAACAGAAACACATCCCTCCAAACCAACTAAAGCACTTTATATAGGGTATATTTTAGGGCAAACTGTCATTGGACAATCAGTCATATTTTTTGTTAGTTTTGTTAGTCTTAAGTTACATCAAATATTCTTAAGCCTAAGGAGTGTTTTGGAATTTTGTCTTTTAAGTTACGTAACATTGTTCTCTTTTGGCTTAAAAATGTGCAAATGTAAAGTCTGATACTGCCACGCACTGTGTTTGAATGCATACTACACAAACACATCTTCAGGAGAAGGCCGCTGAGCGTTCACTCATGCAGAGTGCTGTGATAGCACGAGATCTGCTGTCAGAGAAAGCCGTGCTCATCCAGTCCTTTCACTGAAACTGGGTTCCACTTAGCAGTGGGTTTATTACTGGATGCATGAACTGAAAAACAAACAAAAATGAACATTGAGTTATCATTTGAACAGTATTATCAGACTAACACACACACATACACACACACACACAAATAAATTTATATGTAAACAAAAGCTCTATAGTTTAATGTTTGAAAGCAAAGAAAAAAAACAACCATAAATAATAGCATGGTAACTACTGATAATATATAAAATAACAATAATAATTATTATTAGATTATTGGATTAGATTATGATAGATGTCTTTATATAATTATCTATTAAGAATATAAAAAAGTATATACCCTAAAACAATACACACACACAAATAAATTTATATAAAAGTATAATGTATTCCATAGATCCATAGTTTAATGTTTAAAAATAAAGAAAAACAAAAACAAATAATAGTATTGTAACTGTACTGTTTATATATAAAATAATACTAATTATTTTATCCAAAGCGACTTACAAATGAGAACAATAGAAGCAGACAAAACTGTAATATGTATAAAAAAAAGAAAAAAAATTATATATATATATATATATATATATATATATATATATATATATATTCCAACACAGTACACGAATATATACAGGTGCATCTCAAAAAATTTGAATATCATGGAAAAGTTCTTTCTTTTTTGTAATTTAATTCAAAAAAAGCAAACTTTCTTATATTCTAGATTCATTGCACACAAACGGAAATATTTCAAGAGTTTGTTTTAATTCTGATGGTTACGACATACAGCTTAGGAAAATTAAAAATTCAGTATCTCAAAAAACTTGAATATTTTCTGTTTTGTAATCGGAGGCCTTTATTTAATTTTATTGTATAGTTTGATTATTTTTATTTATGCATATGTATGTATTTGTGTTTTTATGGGTACTTGTGTGTGTGTGTGTGTGTGTGTGTGTGTGTGTGTGTGTGTGTGTGTGTGTGTGTGTATGTATGTATATATATATTTGTAACCTGTTGACTGTTGCATGTGAATGTATAAGAGCATTTATGTTGAAAGTTTTTGTTACTTTTTATGTAGAGTTAAAAGCAATAAAGATGAAAAAAAAAACAAACCAAAAAAAAAAAATATGAATATTTTCTCAAAGACCAATCAAAAAAAGATTTACAAAACAGAAATGTTCAAGATCTCCAAAGTAGGTTTAATTATGCACTCAATACTTGATGGGGGCTCCTTTTGCACGAATTACTGCTTCAATGCGGAGTGGCATGGAGGTGATCAGCCTGTGGCACTGCTGAGGCGTTATTGAAGCCCAGGTTGCTTTGATAGCGGCCTTCAACTCGTCTGTATTGTTTGGTCAGATGTTACTTATCTTCCTCTTGACAATACAGGTCAGGCATGTTGGCTGGCCAATCAAGCACAGTAATATCATGGTCAGCAAACCACTTGGAAGTGGTTTTGGCACTGTGGGCAGGTGCTAAAGTCCTGCTGGAAAAGGAAATCAGCATCTCCATAAAGCTTGTCAGCAGATGAAAGCATAAAGAGCTCCAAAATCTCCTGGTAGATGGCTGTATTGACTTGATAAAACACAATGGACCAATCCCAGCAAATGTCACAACACCCCAAATCATCACTGACTGTGGAAACTTCATACTGGAATTCAAGCAGCTTGGATTCTGTGCCTCTCCAGTCTTCCTCCAGACTCCAGACCTTGATTTCCAAATTAAATGCAAAATTTACTTTTATCTGAAAAGACGACTTTGGACCATGGAGCAACAGTCCAGTTCTTTTTCTCCTTAGTCCAGGTAAGATGTTTCTGACGTTGTTTCTGTTTCAGAAGTGGCTTGGTAGCCCTTTTCCTGAAGATGTCTGAGCGTGGTAAATCTTGATGCACTGACTCCAGCTTCAGTCCACTCCTTGTGAAGCTCTCCCAAGTGTCTGAATCGGCTTTGCTTGACAGTATTCTCAAGCTTGCGGTCATCCCTGTTGCTTGTGCACCCTTTCCTACCCAATTTCTTCCTTCCAGTCAACTTTGCATTTAATATGCTTTGATACAGCACTCTGTGAACAGCCAGCCCTCCAGTAATGACCTTCTATGACTTACCCTCTTTGTGGAGGGTGTCAATGATTGTCTTCTGGACCACTGCCAAGTCAGCAGTCTTCCCCATTATTGTGGTTTCAAAGAACAGGAGATACCCGGAATTTATACTGTAGGGATGGGCATTTAATGAAACTCAAAAGATAAGTATTGTAATATTTTGAGATACTGGATTTTTGACTTTCATGAGCTGTAAGCTCTAATAATCAAAATTAAAACAAAAAAACTTTTGAAATGTTTTACTTTACATGTAATGAATCTAGAATATATGAAAGTTTCACTTTTTGAAATAAAAAAAAAAAAAAAGAACTTTTTCACGTATTCTAATTTTTTGAGATGTACCTGTGTGTGTGTGTGTGTGTGTGTGTGTGTGTGTGTGTGTGTGTGTGTGTGTGTGTGTGTGTGTGTGTGTGTATGTATGTATGTATGTATGTATGTATGTATGTATGTATATATATATATATATATATATATATATATATATATATATATATATATATATATATATATATAAAATGAATAGGTTTGACTACTTTAGTATGCTAATTTAATATCATTATATGCTTTCACATTAAGATTTGTACTCATGGAAATTACTAAAGTAGTCAAACCTGTTCATTAGAAGGGGGTGACCCAATACTTTTGGCAATATAGTGTGTTTTATTTACTTATTGTAAGTGACTGCAACTATAAAACGATGCCAATTTATAGTATTAACTGCTACATTAAGAAAGCTGTCCATGTAGTAGAGTGTGATGTTACCTGGCAGTGCTGTGGCTCTGCTGTGTGTTTCTGAAGGAGCCGGTGACAGTCTTTCCCCATAATCACTTTCACCAGACGAGGTGTGATCTCCAGCTCTAGAGTCTGCCATCACATACAGAGCAGGTCTCTTTTTATGGTACTTGGCACGGTACGTGTCTGTCATGCAGCCGTCCACGGAGAAGTACGTGCTGGGGATGACAGGAGAGCTGACCGCAGGTTTGGGAAAGCTGGAGAACCTCTCCTCACCCTCACTCGCTGACAGATCGTTCCTCTCCTGATCAGAGGAGCCAGACTTGGAGCTCGTGTCTGAGTTTTCCAGCCACTTCTGCAGGACGGTTTGGGACAGAGCCGAGCCATTTCGAGGAAGATGTCGAGGGCTGGGTGGATGGGGATCCCGTCGCCGGTTCTCTGAGCTCAGGAGGAGAGGTTTGGGGGGCACTGGTGGAGCCGCGGCGTGAGACGGAGTCCGAGAGGGAACCAGAGGAGGAACGTCAGCTCGTGATGAAGAATCCTCCTGCTCGGAAAAGGGTCCGGCAAGATCATCAGAGCTGTTCCACTCTGAACTGCTGGTCTTGCTGAAATTTGGAGAGATGGGGTTCCCGTTTACCACATGTGCTCGTTCTACCTCAGTCTTTTCCATCCTCTCCCTAGCAGGGTTGTATCGAAAAGCTTGTCTCCTGTAGGAGAAAACAGAAGGCTTGTCTTATATCTACCTCATACTTGTCCATATTACCTTTAAAAAGAACTGGTTAAACTTTATTTTAAGGTGTCTTTGTTACAGTGTAATTATACATTTAAGTACTGAGTAATATTAATTAACTACATGTACTTACTATATAGTTAGGGTTAGGGTTTGGTTTAGGGTTACTTGCATGTAATTATGCATAATTTATTGATATTATAATAGTAAGTACATGTAACGTGTAACAAGAACACCTTAAGATAAAGTGTTAAAGAACTTTATAACTTTAAAAAGAAGTGCACTTAAGAGTACTGACTGTGTAGTTATAGTGTAAATCTTACAAGAATAAAAAGGAATTTGTAGATAATAGAATATGAATGAAATAAAAGGCCACTTAAGTGTACTTAAAGAGAGACACTTTAATGTTTAAGACACTTAAGTACACTTTTAAAAAGTGCATTTTGTAATTAAAAGTTTTATTTTACAAGTACATTATAAATCATCAATCGCGATTAATCGCATCCAAAATAAAAGTTTGTTTACATAATATATGTGTGTACTGTGTATATTTATTATGTATATATAAATACACACACATGCATGTATATATTTAAGAAAAATATGTTACGTTTATATAATAAATATATTCATATATGATAAATTATATAAATATATACATGTAAATATTTTCTAAATATATGCTGCATGTGTGTGTATTTATATTCACATAATAACACAAAATACACATGTATATTATGTAAACAAAAACTTTTATTTTGGATGCGATTAATTGTGATTAATTCTTTGACAGCACTAAATTTTACTCATTTTTGTCATGTTTTCAAGAAGTACACTTATTTTGATGTGTTGAATAACATACTAAAGAAACAACTTGTATACTTTGTATTTCCATAGAGCCCAAAGCATATGAAGGGTCACCTTATGCAAATAAAAACTGATTAAATTTGGAAACTTAAAACACTTAAAACTTTCTCTTTCTTTACACATTTTCAGGTTTTATGCATGTGAATATTTCTGCATATGGAAAGCACACAAAAATTGCAAGTAAAACATTCAAAGCCTCATGCATTAATTTTTTCCAAATAACGTACCTTGGAATTACAGGACTCATGGAATGATCACGTGTTTTCTTTTGGTGGTCACCTACAAAATAAATGAATAAAAATACTCATCTTTAATGTACTGCTGCATGCATTGTTTAATGTATATGTATTATTAATAAACTACACATCTCAAATATTTCTGCACTGAAAAGCAGTGTGAAATACAGAATCTGTGGACACAGACTGAGGCCGTGGGCGAGTGCAGACGTGTTATGTAAGGGCTCGGGGCCGGGGTATTGACTGGGTCTCAGTGGGGTCTCTGGCGGGCAGCGCTCAGCAGGCGGCTCTTGGCCTGTCTAAAGCACACAAATCCAGAGAGAAGGGGCCCAGGCGGGGCCATCCGGCTCAAACCAGCTTCTCTGCACTCCCAATGGCTTGTTAACAATGAGCTTGAGGGGTAAACGCCATCATAAAAGTGGCCGTGCCATGCCAAGTGGGCAGTGAGTCTAAGGAGAAAACATGTTTCGATGCGTTGCTGTAGAGACCAAAGCTTTAAATCTGAGTAGCTGTCAGGTGGACTGTGGGACGTATGACTGCACAGATGCATGCTGGGAACACATTCACACGCTACGGTGCACAAAATAACAGTAAGATTGTCAGGGAAGACAGCATCGCTGTGCCAAAAACCTCACAACAACAATCTTCATCAGTGTGGTTTTCCAGTGACAGATTAGCTGCTTATTAAAGGAAATCAAAAATGTAATTTGTGGATTTTAGTATATAAATCTATAAAATACACTATAAGGCTAGTGTACTTCTAAAAGTTGACTAAACAAAAACAACAAAAAATTTCTTCTGAACTTTTCTTCTAAAATAAAAAAAAATACTGATGACATTATTTACTGCTCACAAAAGTACACAAATGTTTAATGCGCTCTCTCTTCATTAAAATGAACGTGTCGCTCAGTTTTACTAAATAAACATTTATTGTTATTCTTTATTATGAATTCTTAATTCATGCATACATAGACAGAAAAAACGAGAATGTCTCTTACTAAAAAGCTTTTGATATACATTTGAACATAAGATATATATTTTAATATAATTAGGATCTCTCTCTCTCTCTCTATATATATATATAACTTTTTATGTATGTGTGTGTGTGTGTGTGTGTGTGTGTGTGTGTGTGTGTGTGTGTGTATGTATGTATGCATATATATATATATATATATATATATATATATATATATATATATATATATATATATATATATATATATATATATATATATATATATATATATATATATATATGCATACATACATACACACACACACACATATACACACACGCATGCATACACACACACACACATATACACACACGCATGCATACACACACACACACAAAGAAAAACAATAAATATAAAGTATCCGAATTCCTATTTATACAGGTAATATGTACTTGAAATCATTTCATGGCGGTCTATAAGGATGGGATCTAATGAAAAGCGAAACACTAGAGGGCGCTAAAGATTAACACTTCACTTTACTGGTACACAAGTGAGTCATGAGGATTTAAGATTTGTTTTGCTGTAAAAGTTCAGTGAGCCATACTTTGAATGCAACTAACAACACTAAACAAAACAAAACAAAAAAAAAAAAATACATAAAAATAATTCAAAAAAATAAACTGAACCAATACATATCCATTTATATGCACAATTTTAATGTAAAACAAACATCATAATGAATAGAATACAACAGAAAAGAACACTAAACTTCTTAATTAGTCCTACACTTCCTTGGCATCATGAGATTGTCGGTTCGTCTTTACGTCTGAGTACAGTCACTGCCCTGATGTCAAGCCCCCTGAGACTCCGCCAGCAGTGTGTGTGTGTGTGTGTGTGTGTGTGTGTGTGTGTGTGTGTGTGTGTGTGTGTGTGATGTATTCACACACACACTGCCTTTCCCTCCTTCTGCTATTTTTCCCCCAGCGCATTAACAGCTAAATCCCTTTGGCTAGCAAGCAATTATGAGAGGATTGGACTTTAGACCCCATTTTCTGGTTTTTCAAGCCTGTCGTGTTTAAGCTGCTAAGCCTCATGAGAAGAACCTCTATTTGATGGTCATGACTGGCAATATTGGATAACGTTGTTGCAATGTTGATAATAATTTTTTTGATAAAATACTGGCGAAGCCAGAAGAAACCACCACACTACAAGTCCCTCCACTGAAGTTTAGGAGATTTTTTTTTTCAATGGTTTAATCTACTAAGCAAATATTGTAAATTCACAACATCATTACAATCAGTAACCATCTCTTTTCAAGAAGCTGTGCGATTTGAGACATCATTCATGCCCACAAACACAGTGTAATGTTCTGGTTGAAAAAATAAAATTTTGAATATCAGCTGGTGCCATAAAATCTGTTTTATTTGAGCATTTTTTATATAATATATTATCGTATTTATTAACATTTTGAATTAGCTTTTATTTTTATATCATTATCAGAAAAACTATTATCAGAACTGAACCCCAAACTAAAAGCATTAAAAAAAGTTTAAGTAAATAAATAAATAAATAAATAAATAAATAATTTCTGATTTTAACTGACTTTAAAATAAAAATTTATAAAAACTATACAGACATATTTAAAAAAAAAAATAAAATAAAAAAAAATATAATAATAATAATAATAATAATAATAATAATATTTTATATATATATATATATAAAATAGTGTCTTATTGGTAAATAACTATTTTAGTTTAAGTTTATGTATATTTGTTATTTGCTTTTGTCATTTTTGTAACTGTATATACATTTAATTACTCTTTTAGTCAGTTTAGTATTTCAACTTAAACTTATTTCAGATTCAGCCAAGGCACCATTTCTACTTTTCATTACAGTTTTTAACCTAATGTTTACATTAGATTTTTTTCAGCTTTATTTCAATTATGAAAAAGAACTTTTTAATACAGTAACACTACATAAAATTGCACATTTGAAAATATAAATTAGATTATCACCAGCTGGTGCCATAAAACCATTTTTACATTTTTTTTTTTGTTCAGTTTTATTTTAAAAGCATTGCCTGACTCATAATCATAATTTAAAAGCATTGCCTGATTCACAATTATTCAATTAATATTCATGTTCCCTAAAGCCCTAGATGATGCATCCTGACACGTGAAGAAATGAGCTCACAGACAGCCGTCACATGTGCAGACGGACGAGAATCAGAAGTTGTGGTGATCAGACTGATGGGTTGGGAGCTGTACATCAACACACAACATCTGAGCCAACACTGCCAGCTCAGCAGAGAGCGACACACACCTGCTCTCTACACTCCAACGAATGAATCAAGCACAAAACAACTCAGCTGCACAATCAGATGGGCTTGAAGGCATAGCTGGTACATACAGTACGTTATCTTATAAGGAGTGCATAATTAATGTATTACAGCTAAATTAATCTTTTTCATTCACCTCTGAAAGGGATATGACTCCACAGGCAATTACTTGCCAAGTTATGCATGCAAATATACACACGGATAGATATGCATCACATCAGACAAGACTGAACTGGATCTGTCGACCTGCTGAAAATAGTTACTGATGTCTAAGAATAAATATTTTCCACAGTGCAACAGGATCTCTCTTAAACGCAACTTGGAGAACATCTCTTCGTAATGTGCCTTACAGGAAATAACACGCTACAAACTCCCAACTGTATTCATACTTTCACATTTACTGGGCCAAACACCAAAATAAGAAGGAAATATCAGCATTTACAATATTCTGCTGCTGTTTAGTGTCTATGGTTTTAAATAGACAATTTCAATTTCATTTTAGACTTGGTTCAGCGGTAAATAAAATGCAGCATCAAGTTTAACCAACTGCAATTCAGTATGAAAATCTCTGGCAGTTTCAGTTTCAGCCAAGGCACCACTTCTTCTAAGTTTTTCTTCTAATATTCAATTTTATTTTTCAGCTTTATTTAAATGCCTAAAAACTAACATTTTAATACAGTAATTTAGTTATCAATAACCATACTGCATAAAGTTGCAATTTTACTTAAAATAAAAATAGATATTAATTAATTAAAATTGAAAGTAAATAAATGGTAATATACATATTTAAAAATAAAAATTATTATATTAAAAAATTTAAATTGAAAGTAAATAAAATGGTAATATACATTTTAAATAAATAAATAAATAAATAAATAAATAAGTAGGTAGGTAGGTAGGTAGGTAGAAATGTTCATACATGTTTTGTTGAGTTTTGTTTGTCTACAGACTGACACACAAATGCTGTAAAAACAGTGAATCTGTTTAAATCCATAGAGACCAAACAGCAGCAGATCAACTGTCAGGGGTTTGTCTGGTCAACATGCTGAACTTTCAGAAACTCCTGCTGCTCTGACCTTTACGAGCATCTAACGGGATACACAGCGCACACGGCACAGCACTGATACTAAACAACACACTACAGAGACAATCAGACGGATGCCATTTAGGAGCAGAGAAAACACATCCTGACAAACAGTTCTTTAAAAAGAAACCCTCTGCAGTTCACTTCTGATCAAACAAGGGCAACGTTCAACTGCACTGTTTACTCAAAGCCTGGGTTGTTAACATGGGATTTGTCATTTCCTTCCTTGGCAATATGAACACAGGAACAGCAGCCAAAAAAAATCTCTCGACATGAAAGTCACACTTAAAAATTTATGAATTTAAATGCTTTAAATTAATGCCAATCCCATCCGCAAAAACTATTATTATTTTTTATTTATTATTATAATTTTTTTGCAATTACTTTTATCCAGCTGGTGTAAAGGTGATTTTTAGTGGATGCAAGTCAGTTCTCCTCAACTTCACAAACTCTGAAAAATTTGGTCAGGATTTTCACTCACAAATTAGAAACTGCAGGAAACATTGAATTCAACATTTTGAAGAAAAAAAGACAGAAATAGTCATTTCTTGCAAAACATTTGATCACATTATCCATGTATGTTTGACAAATAAAAAGTGTCCAAATATGTTTTGAACAATATATCTATTGTTGTATAATTAAAAAGTAACAGGTGTTAAATTTTTAATCCGCTGCCATTTAATGCAATAACGCATATTCACACATCACACATTATTATTACAAATTGTGTGGCTAAAAGAGTGGCTTTTACTAAATTTTTATTCATATTTCTTAAATTATTTCTTAAATTATCTATTCATATTTATTCTAATATTGCAATCATTAAATATTTAAATATATAATAATTATATAACATATAATAAACATATAATATAATAAATGTATAATATATAATATATAATAATATATATAATATAACAATTATATATACACACACTGAAATAAATAATGAATCATTATAATTATTAAATAATAATTAGTAATTTTCCAAAGTAGTATTTTTTATTTTAATTTCCCTTTTTTTCCCTTTGCTTTTCAGAATGATTTCTGCTCTATTGGCTACTGGAATCAGGCCAGTTTGAACACTCAGCACATTTGAACCAATTCCAAAATGACATTTGGAAAGAACTGTCAATATCATTTAAAACTGCAATTGGACACGAAATGTGACTGAATATTGCAGCAAATTAAATTTTATTTTTTTTAAATAAACAAAAATGAAAAATGACACTATTATATATAGGATGTTTACATCCAAATTAATGTGTACTCTCACTCTCTCTATATATACTGTATCTATACAGACACACACACATTAATTTGGGTATAAACATCCAGCATCCCTCCCTGTCTAACTCCTCCCCACTCATTTAATGTCAAAGGAACGCAGAGCCATTATTTCCCACAGCGGCGACACTTCAACGCTCACGCCGCAGTGAAAACAGCCTTTAAGGCTCGCGAGAGAACACAGCCCTCAGAGCTGTCCTTTCTGCTTCACTTCTTCAGCCCATAAAGCTCCCATAAAGCACCTAGAGCTGGGGTAAACAGTCCCCACCCTGACCATCACAACACACTCACACACACACAAATAGCTCCCAGCGCTGACAAGCAGGACAAATGATTCGTCCCCAAACACCACCCCATGTGCTCCCTTCACTTCAGCAGTTCATCTGATAACAGCCACACTGCCATATCACTTATTTATATGACACTATAGTATTTTTTTGATATTTTGAATAATGTTTTACTTTTATATTTTCAGTTTATTATAATTCAGTTTATTATATTTATAATTTAGATTTCAGTTCATTTTAGTTGTTAAACTTTAAGTCATTTAAATTCACAATAAAAACATTGGTTTTCCAAAGCTCATGATGTTTTCAGTACGGCAAGGCACAGTTAAGAGGCTCGGACTCTTATGGTGATTTTGTCTACTTCAAAAAGAGCAATTCAGAGTTAGCCAACATATAATGGTTTGCTCTTATCATTACTGAAGCGTTAAGCTGACTGGTAGCTGTTGGTTAACACTGTGTGTGCGACTTTAATTGACCCCGAGCCTCTGTGGTGAGATCTGTCAAAGGGTGACAGGCTGACAAAATACAAACTAGGCAACCCTTTTCCGACCCTCAACAAAATCTTGTATTATGCTTTTAGTTTAACAACATGCTAACATCAAACATAGTTTACATGCTAACATTAAAAAAACAGTCACTACTTGTCAGTTTGTTATCGTTAACTCAAACTATTAAAAACCATTTTCAGTAACTGAAATAAAGCTGAAATAAAATATAAATATATTGATGGAAAAACCTAAACTTAAATGAAAATTTGAAATAAATAGCTAAATAGAACACACACGCACACACATACACATATATGAAAAAGACAAAAGCACATAAAATTACTAAAACTTAAAACTAAAATGAAAACTGAAAATATAAAAATAAAAGCTTTCAATATATAATAGTACATAATTAATGCTAAAATAACACTGCTCCATGGCAGCGGTTCTATGGAAGTTAATATGCTGCCTATATAGGAAATAGACTGCGAAATAGGCAACTGTCTACAAGCTATGCAAATAATGTTTTGGTAATGTCTGATATCCATTAAAAAAAACACAACAACTCAGAAGCATTTGACGGCACTTACTGTAGATAATGGACGAAAGTGAGATCTTGGCCTTTGAATCCTCATACCTTCTTTGGAAGTTAGGCTCCCTAAAAATATACAATGCATTGAAGTCAATAGTGTTCTTCAGCACTGCTGTGCTTGACTTCATTAGTGGTCACAGTAGATTCTGTGCTCCCTTCACTTTCATTTCAAACATATGCATGTGGGAGAACACAATGTGCATAGGATTTTTTCATATTTCACTGTGTTCACATTTGGTAAACTTGTAATATTGATGAATTTGTGAAATCAAAAGAAATTCTAAATGCCACAGACAGACCACCACACACAACTGGTGTTGTCAAGTCAAAAGCTTGGTAAGTTTAAAGTAATGCAAACTTCACATAAGTACATACTTAATCACACTTAAATTTCAGGAAAGAACAGCTCAGAGTGTGACGCCGCTTTAGTCAGTCTGCATTAGTTCTTCCCAAGCCTAACCTTTCTAAGATATAAAATAGTTAAATAGAATGACGTAAACACCACCACCTAACATTACTGTGACATGATGTACTCTGATTCACAATCACAACATCATATGAACAGCTACACATGAATCTGATACCATATCTGACAAAGAAAAACATTCAGATGGTACTGAAAAAGCACTCTTCGCTTACACAGAAGGCAAGTCGTGCATGATGTTTACTCTGTTTAAAACCAAAACAAAAACTATAATTCAGCAAAAAAAAAAAAAAAAAAAAAAAAAAGTACACATGCACACACAACCATTCAAAATAATAATTAAAAAAAAAAATTTTTTGAAATAAGTCTCTTATGCTTCCAAGGCTGCAGTTATTTGATCAAAAACAGTAAAATAATGAAATAATATTATAATTTAAAATAATTTCATAATTGAAAGAATTTATAATTTAGTTTTCTATTTAAATATGTAAAATGTAAATTTATTTCTGTGAGGTATGTATGTATTTACATTGACATCTGTCTTAAATTACATTTTTGATCTATTTAATGCATCTGTCCTGAATAAAAAAATATTAATTTCTTCAAAAAATCATTATATTCACACAAAATGATTAAATGGTAGAGTATGTAAATATAAATCTCCCTAATTTGTTTTCCCAGCATTACAAAATGACACAACTAAGCTGAATTCATATTGATTTCTTCTCTTCTCTCATCAGTAGTGACACTTATCAACCAATGCAAACGTCTTGATGTTCTTCCTAATTAAGGACTACTTTAGTTCTTACCTGGAGAGGTTTGGCTCTGGTATGGATGGGATTTCTTTGTTGCTTAAGTTCTCCACCACAGGAGAGTCCAGGTTTGCTGAGCTGTTGCTGAGACGATCACTGCTCTCGTATCCAGATTCAGTGCGCTGGATTTTCCAGTTATCAGTCCAAATGGTGAGGTTATTGACGCTTGATTTAACCCTGTCCTCTGATTCCAGTGAGCTCCTGCTGCCCATGTCCTGCCGTTGCTCGTCCTCGTAAATCGTCATCAAGCTCTTGGGTTTGTGTTCTTCTCGTCGGCCCCACGCAGACTCTTCGCCGTCCTGATTAAAGGTCTGTCTGCGAGAGTTGGGGTAGTTTTGATTATTATTGCTGTTTAGGACACTGTCGACATTAAGCACCTCTCGCGTTGGCCTCCACGCCCGATTTGGCCGACTGTGCGAGTTTCCGTACGTCCGAGAGTCCTGACTGCTGTCCGTATCGTAGCCGTTGGCCACATCCAGCCTCCGAGAGCGGCTCTCTGCCGGGGGATGAAGCGGGAAGCGAGGATGAGACTGAGAGCGTGGCTCGTGGTTGTAGTGAGTGTTAGTAACAGGCCAGCGCTCGGCTTTCGTCGGACCCCTGCCCTGACTGCTGTAGAGCCGCGACTCCAGATGCTTGAAGCCGTTCTCCGGAGGTGACAGCGAGCGGGAATGAGGCTTGTCTGGGGAGTCTGGGGATGAGAAACACACAGTTACAACCGGCTTTTCAGGTGCAATGTAAAAAAATATTTATGAAAGTTTTAATCTAAAGTTAATTGGAGTTTTACAAGAAAAAAAATTTCTTTTTTTTACTTCAAAATTTCATGTTTAATTCAATGTGCAACTTCTTGTTTCTTTGTAATCATTGAGGAAATTTAGTAGCAATTTCTGAAATTTTAAAACTTCAATTTTTTCTAGAAGTACAGTTAATAGAGCTATATGGGTTATGGCTTTTTTTTTTTTTGGCTGGACCTATAAGTATGGTTTAAAAAGACAAATTAAATTCAATTAAATATGATGAGCATGATTTTAAATTTGTGAATTAAAATTAATGATTGATATTTTTGGGGAGTACAAAGTAAAAAGTAAAAAATGTCTGCGTCATGATATCATAAAGAAGAAAAAAGCATTAAAACAATAAGAATCTTAGTTTTGCATTTTATATGCATTTTTTATATTATTACTTTTCAAATAAAAAAAACAATATATAAATAATTATGTTCTTTATGTACACAATAATTACATGCGCACACACACACATATATACATATATATATATATATATATATATATATATATATATATATATATATATATATATATATATATATATATATATATAGTACAATATAAATGTAAGTATATTATATTATGTTTTATTCTGTTACATAGAATAAAAAATTATACAATTTTCAAGAGGTTTTACTTATATAATATGTAACAATTAAGAGAAATAATTGAATATACTTACATTATTATATTTTTATTTCATTCATTTGTTTTATTTATCTCATATTTATATATCTTAGCTTTGTATAATTGTATTTAATACTTTGAGAAGGTCAAGGTCAAAAGTCTCTTAAATATCCAATAATCTGACCTTTTTCTGCCAAGGCAAGGTTTGTTTAGGTTGTTAACGTGTGGTATGACTCCTTAAAACACAATGATATTTATGAATTAATAATTCATGATGTTTTAACACTGAAAAAAAGAAAACACTTCAGTTCTAAGGATTCAATTCTAAGCTGTTAAGCATTTCAGATTTGTCAGTCTTTCATAACCAAAATATTTATGAACAGAACTGCATTTAGCTTTCCAAACAAGTATTTTGTGACGCTGTGTGAACACACAGCCCTTGTTGAGTTTCACATTGTTCATTTAAAATTACACAAACACAATTCATCGATGCTGAACCCGCTTCCAGTCTACAAGCCAGAATCATCCATCTCCGACATATGCGAGATTGCACTAATAGCCTGGATGACCTTTTTTCTCGTGAAGGTGGCAGAGTGACTCTCTTTGGGCAGAACAGTGCTGATATTGGCACTGTTAAATGGGCTGGCATAGAGATTCTGCGGCAGTGCAAATCCATACTGCTCCACTGCCAAGTTCACTATATTGTTATGCAGTACAAGCTTGAAAAAACAGCATCATCTCATTAGATATTAATGCAACTCTGACTTGTGGCCGTCACACACTGAAAATGATAATTATCTGGCATAATGAATTCTCAAACAGCCTACAGTTAAATTTCTACAAGACGAAGGCAGTCTAGTCTGAGATCTACACGCTGAAGGCTAAAAAGCCATTAGTAAGCCATATACCTACTTAAAAAGGGTAAAGCAAAGTCAAGCAGCTTGGCTTGCAAACCACAATTTTACAGCTTGTGAGCAATAAAAGGAGATGGTGAACCGGTTTCACTGCACATGAGAAAATGTCATTGTGATACCAATAAACATACATCTACATGGCCCAGTTATTATTACCATGCTAGAGAAGTAGTGCACTTTATTGTATTAAATGTACTTCAAACCTTAAAAGTATATTAAAAAAAAAAAAAAAAAAAAAAAAAAAAACTGTACTTAAAGTTTAATTAAAATAAAAGGCCACTTAAAGAGAGTACACTTTAGTGATTGTGTTTCTAAACACACTTTTAAAAAAATCCAATTTGTAATAATGTCAAATCAAGTTTTACCTTAAAGCACATTTTAAATCATTATGTTTTAATAATCTTTTGTTGTGCTCTAAATTACACTTATTTTGATGTGTTGACTAAAATATTAAAGCACACGTAAAGTGCTTGCGTATAATCTCAACTGTAGTGTTATTGAACATTAAATTTAATATTAATACATTTTAAATGAACTAAATTGCAACTTCATTACAGATGTGTAATTACAAATATATTTAAATACAAGACATGCAAGTTTTAATAGAAAGTAAATTTTAGTTAGTTCACTTTATCCATATTTCAATAAACACTTGAAGTAATAATGAAATTGCATATGAAGAAAAAAAATAAGATTTACAAATCTCTCTAAAGTTCAGCTAATTGCTTTTAATATTAATTTAAAATAACATGCAATTAAGTGTCTGAGAATGTAAGTATATTTTCCCTTAAGTAGTACTGATTTTAAAGAGTGTACTTTTTTCCACAAGGGATTACTTTTAAAGCAATAGTTAACCTAAAATAAAAACTCTCACTCATATTTAAAATCCATATGGCTTGTTTTCTTCTGTACGACACAAAATGTGAAATATCAAAGAATGTAGTAGACATTTTTTCCCCATATAATGAAAGTAAAGGAAGACTCTGAATTAAGAAGCTCATTCACTTTTGTTACATGGAAAAGAACAGCCAACAGATTCTGCAAAATCTCTCCTTTTCTATTTCATATAAAAAAGCAAGCCATACAGGTCTGGAACAACATGAGGGTGAGTAAATTCATCTCTCACTAAACTATTCCTTTATACTCTCAGAAAAATGTACTAAACGGTCACTGGGGCGGTGCCTGTTCAAAAGCTACTAATATGTGCTTTTGAGGTAATAATATGTAACATTTAAAGTTAAATAAAGTACACAGATGTACATTTCAGCTTTTGTACCTTCGAGTACTGCGCCAATGACAGCTTTGCATCTTTGATTCTGAGAAAGAAGCACATACAGGTGTATCTCAATAAATTAGAATGTCGTGGAAAAGTTCATTTATTTCAGTAATTCAACTCAAATTGTGAAACTCGTGTATTAAATATTTCAATGCACACAGAATGAAGTAGTTTAAGTCTTTGGTTTTGATTTTGGCTCACATTTAACAAAAACCCACCAATTCACTATCTCAACAAATTAGAATACTCCATAAGACCAATAAAAAACATTTTTAGTGAATTGTTGGCCTTCTGGAAAGTATGTTCATTTACTGTATATGTACTCAATACTTGGTAGGGGCTCCTTTTGCTTTAATTACTGCCTCAATTCGGTGTGGCATGGAGGTGATCAGTTTGTGGCACTGCTGAGGTGGTATGGAAGCCCAGGTTTCTTTGACAGTGGCCTTCAGCTCATCTGCATTTTTTGGTCTTTTGTTTCTCATTTTCCTCTTGACAATACCCCATAGATTCTCTATGGGGTTCAGGTCTGGTGAGTTTGCTGGCCAGTCAAGCACACCAACACCATGGTCATTTAACCAACTTTTGGTGCTTTTGGCAGTGTGGGCAGGTGCCAAATCCTGCTGGAAAATGAAATCAGCATCTTTAAAAAGCTGGTCAGCAGAAGGAAGCATGAAGTGCTCCAAAATTTCTTGGTAAACAGGTGCAGTGACTTTGGTTTTCAAAAAACACAATGGATCAACACCAGCAGATGATTTTGGAAAAAAAAGAGGATTTTGGACCACTGGGCAACAGTCCAGTTCTTCTTCTCCTTAGCCCAGGTAAGACGCCTCTGACGTTGTCTGTGGTTCAGGAGTGGCTTAACAAGAGGAATACGACAACTGTAGCCAAATTCCTTGACACGTCTGTGTGTGGTGGCTCTTGATGCCTTGACCCCAGCCTCAGTCCATTCCTTGTGAAGTTCATCCAAATTCTTGAATTGATTTTGCTTGACAATCCTCATAAGGCTGCAGGTCTTGGTTGGTTGTGCATCTTTTTCTTCCACACTTTTTCCTTCCCCTCAACTTTCTGTTAACATGCTTATATACAGCACTCTGTGATCAGCCAGCTTCTTTGGCAATGAACGTTTTTGGCTTACCCTCCTTGTGAAGGGTGTCAATGATTGTCTTCTGGACAACTGTCAGATCAGCAGTCTTCCCCATGATTGTGTAGCCTAGTGAACCAAACTGAGAGACCATTTTGAAGGCTCAGGAAACCTTTGCAGGTGTTTTGAGTTGATTAGCTGATTGGCATGTCACCATATTCTAATTTGTTGAGATAGTGAATTGGTGGGTTTTTGTTAAATGTGAGCCAAAATCATCACAATTAAAATAACCAAAGACTTAAACTACTTCAGTCTGTGTGCATTGAATTTATTTAATACACGAGTTTCACAATTTGAGTTGAATTACTGAAATGAACTTTTCCACAACATTCTAATTTATTGAGATGCACCTGTATATGCTTCTGACAAACAACTGATGCACACACTTCTCAGCAATCATGCAGTGCTCATCTTTTCTAAAACTTGATCTGATCGTTTCATTAGAAAGGCTCCAGCAAAGCCTTTAGGGTCCTTTGAGTGAGTATCACTGACCTCAGCCAGCATTAGTGTGGTTATGCAAGTGGAGCTTCTGTGCGAGTGATCCAGTGCGGCGTGCATGATCTAATCTCTTCAGCAAATTTAATGCAATGTGTTAATGTAGTCATTTTTCATTTGGAATTAAACTGGAAGTGGAGGTGGAATTACATTGCATTATGATATGTGACATGACTTGGCATCCAACTCTGATAGGTGCACATACAGTAGCCGTCAGCCATCTGGTTAATTTTGATAACTATGATAGGAATGATTAATTAAACACTAATAAAAACGCATTTATATTTTCACTATAAAACAAAGAAAACATTTCATTTCCATCCCCTGAACTCTCCGTTTATGGTTGCATGATATTCACATTGTAGAAAAATCTAAATATAACTTTATAATGACCCATTATTAATTTGCGCTGGAAAAGCACAAGCGAGACCGAGGAACCATTACAGAGACTACAGTCCTCAGCGTGAGGATGGAGCGCACGTCAGAGGTAATCTGTGTTTTTAACACTTCTCGCTGACCCCGGGTTACATAAGAACCAGCAGAGCACTGTGAGCGAGTTTATTCCACTCCGAAGCTCTTCTACAAGCTCAGAGTGTAACTACATGTCTGTGCTTCTCTAAAGAGGACTGAGAAGACATTTAAAGTGGTCTGATTGAATAAAAGAGAGCAAAAGTGATTCAATTGTCTTCTTGCTATGGTTGCAAAATGTGCTTTTTCAAACCCTGAATACACTACTTCTTTTTGAAAGAAGACTTTTGTGATCAAGGCTGTATTTATTTGATCAAAAATTCATTAAAAACAGTAATATTGTATATTATTACAATTTAAAATAACTTTTTTCTAATTTAATGTATTTTAAGGTGTAATTTATTCCTGTAATGCAAAGCTGAGTCTTCAGTGTCACATGATCCTTTAATAAGGATCCTTCAGAACATGCTGATTTGCTCCTCAATTATTAATATCAGTTCTTATTATTATCAGTGTCAAAAACAATGTTTGCTGCTTAATATTTTTGTGCAAACCATGATGATTTTATTTTTTAAATTAAAAGTTCAAAAGGACAGCATTGATCTGAAACAGAATTATTTTGTAATATTATAAATGTCTTTACATCACTTATGATCAATTTAATGCATCCTTGCTTAAAAGTATTAATTTCCTCTTCTTTTTTAAATATTACTTATCCCACACTTTTAAATGGTGGTGTTTCATAGTTTCCACAAAAATATAAGCAGAAAAATTTTTTTTTTTCAACACTGATAAAAACAAAACAAAACAAAACAAAACCTTTCTTGAGCAGCAAATCAGCATATTGCAATGATTTCTGAAGGATCATGTGACACTGAAGACTGGCGTAATGATGCTGAAAATTCAGCTTTGCATCAAAATAAATTTAAAATATATTCAAATAGAAAACTGTTATTTTGAATTGAAATAATCTCTCACAATATTAGTTTTTCTGTATTTTTGATCAAATAACGCAACCTTGGTGAGCATAAGCATAACATTTTTTTTATAAAAAACAAAAAAAGTAATTATTTCAAACTTTTGACCGGTAGTGTATAAACAATAGTAGAAGAGAAGCTTGCCTTCATAAGCTTCACTAATGGCATTTTATTTAAATATATTTCCCCAAAACAGTCAAGATGTTAAATTCTTACCCCGGTGCCTCAGTGTTTCTGGTTTCGTCTGTGACCGATCCGAGTCCTTCTTAATAAGGTTGATGGGACGGCCTTCTTTCGGCAGCTCCCGCAAAATCTCTCTGAATCGACTCTGAATCGGTTCAAAGCTCATCTTCACTGTAAGACAAACAACACGGATATGGATAAATGTGGCATTTTCACCAGAGATTCCACAAATTTAAGCACAAGGCACTGTTTCAGCAAAATCCATACGCAGGTCCCACAGAGGTATTAAAAACTATATATCTTGAATTAATTAGCTTTACTATACTAGTGCTTTTTTTGATACAGGAATTCTGAAATGTTAATGTAGCCATTAAAAGAAACTGTCAAGTATGTTTTATGGGTCTGCTGTAAAATCCATAAGCAGCACCCTTGAAATAAAGCATTAGAGTACACTTGAAGTTAAGGATCATTGGGATGGTGGGAGAAAGTGTGGCCTCTGCACTCTTTAAATACACCCCTGAGGTTTCTGGGAAGGATAGTAGAGCCTAAGAGCCTTAACGGCAATCAATGTGTGTGTGTGTGTGTGTGTGTGTGTTTCAGTATTTTTTGCTGTGCTGGAGGAGAAAAGCAGTGAAGTGTTACAAGAGAGTAAAAGAGTGAGAGAGAGACAGATAACAGAAAGAGAAAGGACATTTCTTGCCCTCAAACACACAGCAGTCACATAAAGGTCTCTTAGTGAGGGGTTACTAGACACAGCTGAGAAAACATCATGCTATCAGCGATCACAGCTCACATTCCCAAACATACTTAAAAGATACAGATCTCCTTCTAAACTTTGTGAAGCTTACTCTTACAGTGGCCCGAAGAGATATGTGGACATCTAAGCCAAATTAAAACAAACGAACAAAACAAAAGATAAAAGGGTGGGGGGGCAAAACACAAAACTGAACAAAAACAAAAAGCAAAGAAAAACAAAGCACACAAGAAACAAAATAGCAAAAAATAAATAAATAAATAAAAAGAAAAAGAATAAAACAAACCAGCACAAAAAAACATACCAGAAACAAAAGCAAAGCAAAACAAAAAAGAAAAAGCAAAACAAAATAACAAAAAACAACAAAAAAGGAAACAAAAAAAACGAACCAAAACAACAAATTAAAATTAAAACAAACAAAATAACAAAAATAAATGAAAACAACACAAAAAAACCAAACCAAAAACACCACAAAACACACAAAAAAAACTTTAAAAAACAAAACAGCAAAAACCAAAACAAAACAAAACAAAACAAAACTTACAAAAAAAAAAAAAACCAACACAAGCACACACACAAAAAAAAAATTGAACTACAAAAAAAAAAAAAAAAAAAAAAAAAAACAACAAAAAAACAAACAACAACAAAAACAAATAAACAAAACACCAAATCAACTAAGTGTTAACAATTAAGTGTGGCTTAAGTATCATATAATTTCTAAGGTCACTATATATTATATTCAGACTGCTTAAAAACACTGTCAAAACGATGTAAACATGTCCATGAAATAAATTTATTGCAATGACTTGGCAGAAAGTGGCAGCAAGTTACTGTCAGATTCTATTAAAACTTTGTTCAAATTGCAGCTGTGCACTTGCATCGCTGAGGACTCTAATAAAAAGACTTATTTTGCACGGCTTTATAAGCTATATCGCCGAGCCAAAGGGAATATTTTCACTGCCTAAGGACAGAAAGCCATTACAAAGTTGATCTAAGAGCTTTTAGTGGAGAGGAAACTTCAACAATAAAAAGAGAGACGCATCAAGCCATTATGGTTTGTAATAACAGAGGAATGTGGGCTACTGGAGTACGAAGCCATTCGTCTCCCTGCAGGTCTTTCTTGTCTGTCTTTGTCCAAACATCCTGCTCTGCGCTCTCTGATCCTCTGGGTATTAAAATACTTTGTGGGGGAACAGTGTTGCCTCCTAGAGAGAACATTTTGACCACTGCGCTGTTCATGGAAAAAGCATGAGGATTGGGACGGCTGACACAGGTAAATCAAGATAATGGAAATTCTTGGGTATTTTGGGTCCAGGGTTATTATAGTTAACGGAAACAAAAATAAATAAATAAATAAATAAAATATTTTACTTAAAATTAAATCAACCTGAACTGAAATAAAATGGCAAAAATCCCTAAAACTAAAAAAAGAGTTTGTCACTTGAAATAAAATAAACCCTTAAACTAATATATATATATATATATATATATATATATATATATATATATATATATATATATATATATATATATATATATATATATATAAATTTCATTTTTATGTACAAAAATAACTAAAACTGAAAAAATATATACACAAACAAACAAACAAACAAACAAATAAATACAACAGAATTTCTTAAACTATAAAACTAAAATTAAAATGAAAGTTTTTATTTTTATTTTTCCCAATTCAAACTATTAATAAAAACTGTACTAGTATCTCAATGATACTAACTGTTTGGGTCTTTTGTTTTAATCTTGAGCGGGGAAATTCATTCTTGACATTCAAATAAGAAAAAAAAAATCTGTCATTATGTTGTTACTAAGGCTGCGCAATTAATCAAATTAAAACAGAAATCGCAAAATTATCTTGCAATTTGTACAAATTAATGCATGTGAATAATAGTCCTAGTTATAACCAGCAAGTCATTGTGAGTTGCAGTAATAGCAATTATACAATTCAAGTTGTTTGATATTTTAGTGATTTAAGTGTTTTTATATCTTTTTTAAAAAATGAAAATTTACAAAAGTGCTTTTATATCTTTATATCTAGCAATTCGTAGAAATTAATGAATATAGTGAGAAAGTAAATAATAGTTCCAGTTACAGTGGTGTGAAAAATTGTTGGCCCCCTTCCTGATTTATTTTCTTTTTTGCATGTTTGTCACACTTTAATGTTTCAGATCATCAAACAAATTTAAATATTAATCAAAGATAACACAAGTAAACACAACATGCAGTTTTTAAATGAAGTTTTTTATTATGAAGGGAAAACAAAATCCAAACCCACATGGCCCTGTGTGAAAAAGTGCTTGCCCCCTAAACCTAATAACTGGTTGGGCCACCCTTAGCAGCAACAACTGCAATCAAGCATTTGAGATAACTTGCAATGAGTCTGTTACAGCGCTGTGGAGGAATTTTGGCCCACTCATCTTTGCAGAATTGTTGTAATTCAGCCACATTGGAGGGTTTTCGAGCATGAACCGCCTTTTTAAGGTCATGCCACAGCATCTCAATAGGATTCAGGTCAGGACTTTGACTAGGCCACTCCAAAGTCTTCATTTTGTTTTTCTTCAGCCATTCAGAGGTGGACTTGCTGGTGTGTTTTGGATCATTGACCTGCTGCAGAACCCAAGTTCGCTTCAGCTTGAGGTCACGAACAGATGGCCGGACATTGTCCTTCAGGATTTTTTGGTAGACAGCAGAATTCTTGGTTTCATTTATCACAGCAAGTCTTCCAGGTCCTGAAGCAGCAAAACAGCCCCAGACCATCACATTACCACCATCATATTTTACTGTTGGTATGATGTTCTTTTTCTGAAATGCTGTGTTACTTTTACGCCAGATGTAATGGGACACACACCTTCCAAAAAGTTCAACTTTTGTCTCGTCAGTCCACAGAGTATTTTCCCAAAAGTCTTGGGGATCATCAAGATGTTTTCTGGCAAAACTGAAACGAGCCTTTATTTTCTTTTTGCTCAGCAGCGGTTTTCATCTTGGAACTCTGCCATGCAGGCCATTTTTGCCCAGTCTCTTTCTTATGGTGGAGTCATGAACACTGACCTTAACTGAGGCAAGTGAGGCCTGCAGTTCTTTGGATGTTGTTCTGGGGTCTTTTGTGACCTCTTGGATGAGTCGGGGGGTAAATGAAAAACCTTCATTTAAAAACTCCATGTTGTGTTTACTTGTGTTATATTTGATTAATATATACATTTGTTTGATGATCTGAAAAATTAAAGTGTGACAAAAATGCAAAAAAATAAAAAAATCAGGAAGGGGGCCAACCATTTTTCACACCACTGTATAACCAGCAAGGTATTGTGAGGTGCAGTAATAGCAACCATACAATTTGAGGTGTCAGTGTTTTAAGATGTTTATGTGTGTTTGTGTGTCTTTTTTTTACCTGGTCCTCTGCCGCTGCTGGTCTGGTTACTGCCACGACTGAACACAGAGGGAGGCTGAGTCTTCTGCTTCGGAGTACCATGATTTGAGAAGAAACCAGTCAAGTTCTCTCGAGTCAACTCCACCTTCTTTCCACCCAGTATAGGAGTTCCTGAGAGAGAAACACAAATCATTTCATTCTTTATGCACTACTATTTCATTTTAATTGTTCATATGTACTACTGTTATTTTACTTTATTGCACAGCTTGCTGAATTCATTTATGCTGTTTAGTTTTTGGCATGTCACCAAAACTAAAACTAAAAAAGGCAGAGAGGAAGAAGGGAGGGAAGGAAGAAAACACCCACAGCTTTCAAAGACTGTGACTTGTCTGCAAAGACATTTAATTAATTAATAGACATTAATTTAAAAGATTTAATTTTGTACTGTAAAATTATGAACATTTTCACAAAAAAAAAGAATCTTAAAGACTTTAATACCTAATCAACACACAATTTTAACAAAATTTCCATCATATGTTTACCAATTCGAACACAAAATCATATCATCTCTAAATGTCTTTGATTTGTAGTGAATCATAACTGTTAGTGGTGCAACGATTTACATTTACATTAAGCACTAGTTAAGCATTGACTCAAGATTTAAGTTTATTCGTTACATACGGTTATATACAGAATACAGAATATACAGAACTTTCTGTGAAATGCAAACATTACATTGCATATGCATCATTGCATATGCATCAATTAGTGCTAATTGATTCTAACATTTGACAGATTCACACGGACATTATCCTCTCTTATAAAATAAACTTTTTTGAAGATAAAGAACTTTATTAACTATTTTAATTATATTTTGGAATATTATTATATTTCAAAACATTATTTAGTATTTATTTTATATTGTACTATTATTAAATATTATTTTATTATATTTTAAAAATATATATTTATTATATTCTTTGAACTTTTTTTTTTTTTTTTTCCAGGAAGCCAGCATCTGAAATTTCTGGTGCTTAAATAATTATCTGTGATTAATCTAATTTTTTTTTAAGCAGAATGAAACTGTTAAAATGATAAATGTATTATTAAATGTGTTAAAAAAAATTATGTTGACAGCTATAATATCCATTTATTTTTGCTACCAGCAACAAAAGTAGCTTCAAACCAAGTCATAGCAGAATGAACCTCTGTTGTCTTTATTCAAACGGTATACCTTAAAATGTGCTGAATTTACCTACAATATAACTGCATTGATACCGTTTTTTTTTTTTTTTTTTTTTTTTTTTTACCTGGTGCTTCTCCATTGACTGAGCTCTTATTTTGGGTAGCACTGCTGTTGGTCCGATGGGCCTCGTCTGTTACCACAGCACTACCATCAGGGTTTGAGTAAAACAACAGCAAGGGCTGGAAGTGACCTTTGATGCATTTAGTGACCACATCTTTCCATCTGGATCCCACCTAAAACAAAAAAAAAAAATGTAACCAAAAATGAGCTCTTTAGCATACAGAGAGCAGTTATCTGAAGTGTTAGATTATTATTAGATGTGAAGGCTTGCACACTTCAGAGGTAAGAGCACACAGGCTGTACTACAAAAGTCTCTCCAGGCAAACAAATGTAACTTTCCTTTTTAATTACCAGACACAAGAGAAAGAAAGAGCGAGCAAGCAACCTAGTGCTTTCTATTAAAGAAACACAATTATCTGAACAGCCAAAAAAGAGCAGGCATGATTGTAGAGGAGATGAATTAAGACGTACTTAATCAACAAAATAGCTGTTCTCTTGCATTGTGTACTGGACTGGCTCTCTATACTGTAGGTTAGCACACACACATCTACTGAAGTGCACATATTGTGTGTGAGGGTGATTTATCTTGGCGGTGGAGACGGGCAGCACCAGACCAGTGAGAGCTGAAATGCACACGCAAGCACAAGCCGCACACTGCTGATAGATGGATGAAAAGATACGGTCGTGCATCCACTACACTGCATCGCCACTTATTTCACGTGCTGTCTGCCTTCCAAAATCCTTCGATTAGTGGCATTGTAATTTTATTATAATTGAGATTGTATTATAGTTTTTATTAATATTTTGAATTATTTTTATATTTCTGTTTTCATTTTAAATTTTAGTTAATTTTAGTAATTTTTGTCATATTTTTTTATATGTCTATGTATTAGTACGACCCAAATTCCAGAAATGTTGGGACGTTTTTTAAATTTGAATAAAATGAAAACTAAAAGACTTTTAAATCACATGAGCCAATATTTTATTCACAATAGAACATAGATAACATAAATGTTTAAACTGGGAAATTTTACAATTTTATGCACAAAATGAGCTCATTTCAAATTTGATGCCTGCTACAGGTCTCAAAATAGTTGGGACGGGGGCATGTTTACCATGGTGTAGCATCTCCTCTTCTTTTCAAAACAGTTTGAAGACGTCTGGGCATCGAGGTTATGAATTTCTGGAGTTTTGGTTTTGGAATTTGGTCCCATTCTTGCCTGATATAGGTTTTCAGCTGCTGAAGAGTTCGTGGTCGTCTTTGACGTATTTTACCTTTAATGATGCGCCAAATGTTCTCTATAGGTGAAAGATCTGGACTGCAGGCAGGCCAATTCAGCACCCGGACTCTTCTACTACGAAGCCATGCTGTTGTAATAGCTGCAGTATGTGGTTTTGCATTGTCCTGCTGAAATACACAAGGCCTTCCCTGAAATAGACGTCGTCTTTATATACCTTTCAGCATTCATAGTGCCTTCCAAAACATGCAAGCTGCCCAAACCGTATGCACTTATGCACCCCCATGCTGATGACACGCTGGAAGGTCTCCCTCCTCTTTAGCCCGGAGGACACGGCGTTCGTGATTTCCAACAAGAATGTCAAATTTGGACTCGTCTGACCATAGAACACTTTTCCAGTTTGAAACAGTCCATTTTAAATGAGCCTTGGCCCACAGGACACGACGGCGCTCATGGACCATGTTCACATATGGCTTCCTTTTTGCATGATAGAGCTTTAGTTTGCATCTGCAGATGGCACGGCGGACTGTGTTTACCGACAGTGGTTTCTGGAAGTATTCCTGGGCCCATTTAGTAATGTCAATGACAGAATCATTTCGATGAGTGATGCAGTGTCGTATGAGGGCCTGAAGGCCACGGGCATCCAACAAAGGTCTTCGGCCTTGTCCCTTACGCACAGAGATCACGCCAATTTCTCTGAATCTTTTGATGTTATGCACTGTAGATGATGAGATTTGCAAAGCCTTTACAATTCTGAGAGACTCTGCCTCTCTAAGACATCCCTTTTATAGCTAATCGTTACAGACCTGATGTCAATTAACTTAATTAGATGCTAGATGTTCTCCCAGCTGAATCTTTTCAAAATGTCTTGCTTTTTCAGCCCTTTGTTGCCCCCGTGCCAACTTTTTTGAGACCTGTAGCAGGCATCAAATTTGAAATGAGCTCATTTAGTGGATAAAAGTATACAATTTCTCTGTTTAAACATTTGTTAATGTTCTCTATGTTCTATCGTGAATAAAATATTGGCTCATGTGATTTGAAAGTCTTTTAGTTTTCATTTTATTCAAATTTAAAAAAACGTCCCAATATTTTCGGAATTCGGGGTGTATTTGTATTTCAGTTTGTATTTGTATTTGTATTCATGGTTTCTGTAGGTTTCATGAAGGCAAATTTAAGACTTTAAGACCTTTTTAAGGCCAAGTAAAGAAAATGTAAGGAGTAAATTAGGAAGGCAAACGTCAATATGTTCTCTAAACGTAAATTTTGGGGGAATTCTTTGGGAGAAATGTAGTTACTTGGGAGAAACCACAATGAGTGAATGACTAAAAAATTATTTTAAGAAAATATAACTTCCTTCCGATTTAATATGAAATATTAAATAGCTCTGCACCCAACCACTAGAATACGGAAATAACTTAAAATATGGAAATTACTAAGGATGCACCGAATGTTCAGCAACCGAAATTGTTCGGCCTAAAAGAGCAAAAAAAAACCTCTTTCGGTGTTCGGCCGAATAAGCGAAAAGACCAAATAAATTGTACTGACGTGACACGATCAAATAGAGGCGTGCACTAATGCAGCAAACACGTCTGCAGTGTGAAAGTATTTAAAACTGTCAGAGAAAGACGCAAAAATCATTACAAGCACGAAGCACTGACAGCGAGAGACTGCTTAGCGCTGCACCTCATGTCTCTGATGAGAAGAGGAAGAGGTCGTTGATGCTGGTTACTGTGATGATTGAAATCGCAAAATGGCCTCAAACGAACAGTGCTGCACGAGCTCGCGGCGCCAGGGTTCAAAGTCTAACGCGCGAGAAAAACACTTTTTTTAAAAAAAAAATTACTCGTCATTTGCTCAGCAACATTTTTATATTTTTTTAAACGACCCGTGACAATGTGATACATGCAACAAACATCTTCCCAAATTCATAATGAGAATCATTTAAATATCTGCATGCTGTTGTCAACAAAAAGAAGCATTAAGATCTTCCTGCGGGTTTCTGCCAAAATAAAATTTAAGAAAAAGCAACAACTCCAACATTCATAAATATTAGTATTGTAATTTTACTGTTATTCTGTAAAATAAAATAAAAAATAAATAAGACAATAATAATGATAATAATAATTACCCTACAACACCTCTATACATTTATTATAACATTCACACATAGTGTTCAAATTGGGATCTGTAATATATTCTAATGATTTAAAAGAAGTCTCTTCTGCTCAGCAAGGCTGCATTTATTTGTACAGTAAAAAATACATGCCTAAAAATACAAGAAGAGGGTCTCAAAAATGGCCAAAAAAATATTATTTTAGTAACTTATTTTAAGTTAAATTGTGCTTTGTTGGTATAATGTCTGATAGAATGTTAAAAAATGTTCAGTGTTAAGTAAATATTTTTAAATAGTTGTTTTGTAATTGATTTTTTTATTTGAAAAGCAGGACAAAACTGTAAAAAGCAACATTTTGGCTATTTAATTTATGCAATGGTGGAAAAAAAAAAAAAAAAAAAAAAAAAGGCAAAATAGGCCAACATGAGGGGAAAAAAAAAAACCGCGAAAAAACGTGTTCAGTATTCGGTCCAGTGTTTCATTTTGTTCGGCTTCGGCCAAGAATTTTCATTTTGGTGCTTCCCAAGAAATTACTGTATCTTCTGATCACACTGCAAAAAAGTGACATTCTTCCTCAGTATTTTTGTCGTTTTCCAGCGCAAATGTCTAAAGATACTTAAATTATGATGCATTTATTTGAGAAGCAAAATGACATAAGTTTTGTGTTCTGTGAAACTGATCAAAATACAGAGAGTTTATGAATAAAAAGAAAAAATATCCACTAATGTTCTTAGGAAATCAACTCAAATCAAAATACGTTTTCATACCCCATTGACAGATATTTGTTCCGTTTTTGAACTCAATTTTGTTCAAAATCACTTCATATGTTCAGTTTGCATTTCAAGTTAATGTATCTTGATTTAAAGATGTTCAGATATTTGTATTAGAAATCAAGACAAAAATACAAAGGAAGATATTAATTTTTAGCAATGCATATAAGACTTAATGCCATTATGAAAATACAACATGTTTTTTGCAATCTATTTTAGCTAAAATCTCTAAATGTTAAAAAAAAAATTAAGAAAAAAGGCTGTAATACAAAGATCTGATGAAGAAACATACTAGAAACCCTTTGTGTTAGTGTGAGAATGGAGGAAGCATTAAAAGTGTTAAGTTACAGGAAATAAAAACGTGATCAGTTAAAATGGTAAAAATGTTTAGTTAATCTAAATGTGTAGATGGAGGGAATGTTTGCTTAATAGCACAGCATGAAAGTCAGGACTTCTGGGTAGGCATTATGAATGGTAATTGTGTAAATATAGCGAAAGAAGACATGAAAGTCTAGTCTCACCTCCTTGACATTGGCATCATCAAAGAAAACCCATTTGGATGATTTGGTGTGGTAGGCGAAGGCACAGTAATGTCTGCTGGAGTAACAGATCATTCCCACCAATAGCAGCTCACTCTTCTTTGCACGCTCGTCTGTGACACGGTAAAAGAGCTGCAAACACGCAACCAAATGCAGATATTTAAAAAATTATAACAAATGTCTTACAGCACAGTTTTCTACTAATATTGAAGGTTCAAGGTAGTGATGCACCAAAATGTTGGCAACCAAAAATATTTGGCTGAAAGAGCAAAAATAAATAAAAATAAATAAAATAAATAAATACAAAGTAGTATGTATGTGTGTGTGTGTGTGTATATATATATATATATATATATATATATATATATATATATATATATATATATATATATAAAATGAATTATTTTAATAAATAAAAACAATTATAAAATAAAATATATAAAAAAAGATAAAATAAAAATAATTTAGAATTATAATTTCATGTCTGAAATGACATGAGGGTGTTTAAATGATGACGATTTAAGCATTGGGCTGCATGATAGTGGTTAAAGTGATAATCACAATTATTTTGCTCAAACTGATTAAAAATTGGGATAATCAAAATTGTGATTATCATCATTTGAAAAGGCACACACAAACTGGAAAACCAGAAAGCTTCTCTTAAAAGCTAAACCTGTGGAATTTCCTAATATTAACTTCCTAATTATAAACAATATTTTTAACATTTTAATAATGTTTAGATTTATTACAGTTCAGGTTTGATTGCAAACTTAGTCACAGCAAACAGTGCAAATTAATCAAAAAGCAATAATCGTGATCAATTAAAATATGAAGAGTTTATTTACAAAAACAGATAACTCCGTTTTTTCTTATTTTATAAATCATGTTTTTTATTATGTTATAATGTTTTTATTTGTGTTTTGTTGTGCTAGCTAGCTGTATTTATTTTAGTTTTTTTTAACAATCAAAATATTAATTGGAATGCAAAATGAAAAAACATGATTTTTGAAAATTGTTAAAAACGGAGTTATCTGTTTTTGCAAATGAACTCTTCATATGATTTATACAGCATTTCTAGCTACGTATGCTAGACTGCAGTCTTCTGAGTTAAAATCACTGTGTGAAAGAGTCCTTCAGATTTAGAAGGCAGAAGTAGGTGACGGAACGCAGAAGTATGCATTTGCTAAAACAAGTTTAAGTAAAGCAGCTATTGCAAAACCAACACTTGCTCCTCCACCCCTGGTTCCTGAATAGCTGGTTTTCTTCGGAGGCTTGAGAAACAATGGATTCCAGGCAGGCGGGAGCGATTTTCCTCTGAAGTCTCCATCACAGGGAGAACCAGGGAATGAATTAAGGCCTTTGTACTTGTCCAAGGGGTTTCGCCTGAGGGTGGTAGTGTAAGTGGGCGTAAAGAAGAATGAATGCTATGTAGCATCTGTGACGATCGCTTTGAGTAAAAGAACTGATTCTTTCAATCTAGATTCTTGCAAGGTCACATAGACTCTTAAAAATAAAAGTTCTTCACTGGCATTCCAAGAAGAACTTTAAAATTCCATGGAACATTCCATTGCACTTTCCAAATGTTCTTTATATTGCAAAAAGGTTCTATAGACTATTAAAATGTTCTTCGCACTAAGAAAAAAAATGGTTCTTTTAAGAACTGCTCGTTGAACCTTTCATTTGGGAAGCCAAAATGGTTCTTCCATGGCATCACTGAGAAAACCTCCTCTGGAATATTTACTTTAAAGTGTACAGATGCATTTTATCCATCTGAAATGCATACAGCTGCCCAAACAGAAGGGCTGTCTGGTGGTAAACAAGTCTCAAGCATGGCTTTATACTCCCACACATGAGGCTGGTAATGAAGGCCATCTACACACTCAGACGCCAGATGACCTTCCACTGCAGTGGCTTTCTGGTCATCAGGCGTGGGCTCTTCAGGCACTGACGCAGTTACACAACCTCAGCCTTACGAAGAGGATAAACGTCTGCTTTATTTCACACATATGGTCCATGGTACCACCATAAACTGGCCTCAATGACACCAGCACCAGATGTGCTACAAAAATAAATAAATAACTGTAAAAGAGCGACCGTTGTGACGTCAGGAGCTTTTTATAGCCATTTAATCTGGATGGAGGCTTCCTATGAATTTTATATTTTATATAATAGCCACGAATAAGATGTTCTTTTTTTGGAATTCCCCATAAAGATTAAATCCTCACTGAAATATAAACATATGAGTAACCTACACGTTGATTAGCAGATTCTTGTAAATTTAGATCACCTAATTCCAAAGCCTGAAATATGGACAGTAATCTTCTTAACTATCATATTTTTTTTTTCTAATAAGAAAAAAGTACCATAGTAATGTAATGTTTTTAGACATGTTGCATGGTAATTTCGTGGGATTTGATTGAATTCTTTAATGCACATTGAAAGGGATAGTCCACCCAAAAATGAAAATTATGTCATTATTTTCAACCCTCATGTCTCTCCAAACTTGCATGACATAAACTGTCAATGATTTTGGTTTCCATTGACTTCCATTGTATTTGTATCTTATTTTTGTATTATAAAATATCATCTTCAATATCGCACGGAAGAAAGGATGAATAAATGTTGAAAATTTTATTTTGGTTTGAGCTAATATTGAGTACCATGTAAATACACTGCAATTTTTTTTATAAGGAAATACTATATCAGTTTTCCTACTTCAAAATGTTGTGTTATTTTCTTTGCAATGCTTTACTATTACTTTACAATTTTCACTAAGTAAAAATTGTTTTTCTTTTTTTCTCCAGTATATAATGTTTTCAAATATGGTTCTATTTAGTATTATAGTATATTGCATGGTTTGCCAACCACAATTTCAATTTCAAGACTATTTAGTCCTTAGCACATTCACATTTATACCAAACAGACCTCTGAAAGTAAGTATAATCAAAGCATGTGACCAATCAGGAAGCACTTTCAACCTTTGTTTTTTGTTCAGATCTTTTTTTCTGCATCATCATAGATGTTCTACAAAGCACTGTTCCATGATCCGCTGCTGTACTGTAGTGCTTTTGTAGTTTGGCTCTTTAGGACGCAGCCAGGTGCCCTGCTGAAATTAAGCAGGGGGAGAGGAGTGTATTAACCAGATGACATTCTTACCCCTGAGAGGTTGAGGTGTGGTCCGAGAGATCGGATGACATCTTCAGTGAGGTCTGACTGTTCTGAGTCCCACACAAAGCCGATGGTCACGATTTCTGGAGAGTTCATCAGCACGCGCCGGATCTTGATTCTCTGCCCACAGTTACTCTGTTGAAGCGATGGAGACAATACATAACTGTTTGTTATTATGTTCTTTAACACCATGCCAGCTTCTTTCCATTTCCATGTTGAAAACCATATCTGAGTTATTACATTTTGAAATTGAAACTAATCAGATATTTAAGACCAATTCTTACTTGGATAATTCTGATTATCACTGAGATACTACTATAGTTTTAATTCATATTTTGAATTAGTCTATATTTTTATATTTTCCATTTTCATTTCAAATGTAGTTAAAGTTTAGAAATTTTGTTGTATGTTTTTGAATTTTTTTTTTTTTTTACTTGGGTGTTAGAATGTGTCGAGTTTAATTTAAGTGAGCAAAAAATAATGGATATCATACATTTTAACCATGATTTACAGAAGACAACCACTAAAATGTCAATGTAACAATAGTTTACATAACAAAAAAAAAATAAATTGGCAGGCATATATAGAACTAGAATCATTAGCTGATATTAAAAGACTCTATATAAGGATCACAGTGCAGCCCCTAAAATACTAATTAACTGTAATTTTACATTTTTTACAATCATTAAAAGCACTAGGTTTGACCCATTTGTCAACAAGAAGTTATTAATCATTTAAAATATAATAACATTTATTTAGAATTCACTTTTTCTTTTATATATTTTAATAAGTACAGATCAGAATGTTGTTTCATATTTACACAAATATATCTGTTCTGCTGAATGATGAAGGGACATTATTTCACACATTTTGTTTTCAAAACTGATTTGAAACATTAAAAGCAGACACTTAACTTTTAATTTTATGTATATAAAATCACTTTTTTAAATTTCATTTGATGCAGACCCCAAAACGGGACGTCTCATCTCTGACCCACTTATAATTTTATGTCTACATCGTTTTCATTAATTATTATTTTAGCTTTTTGTTCTAGTTATTTTATTATATGAAGTAGTGCTGTCAAATGATTAATCACATCCAAAATAAGAGTTTTTGTTTACATAATATATGCTGTGTACTGTGTATATTTATTATGAATGTATAAATAAACACACATATAGTATATATTTTGAAAATATTTCCATGTATTTCCATGCATATATTTATATTATATAAATATATTTAATATATGAACATAACATATTTTTCATAAATATATGCATGCATGTGTGTGTATTTATATATACAAAATAAACATACACAACACAAACACATATGTAAACAAAAACTTATTTTGGAAGCAATTAATCGGGATTAATCGTTTGACAGCACTAATATGAAGTTAAACTAATTGAAAATTAGAAATGTTGCCCTGCATCTAGCTTAAATAAAATAAGTTAGGTGATTAAGTATTTAAAAAAAATAACAGCCTGTTTTATGGTTTTAGTTTCAGTAAGCTATAATAACCCTGTTGTGACCAAACATTTTACTACTCCAGTGAGACACATGAATGTTGTGCTGCTTCCGGCAGTGAGCATAGTAGGATGTAACTTCCTACTTTGCCTGTTTAAAAATGTAGAGTGTGTTGATATGTGAGAGGAACGTTCCGGCCTCAGGTTTCATCGTGTCACATGAAGGTGTTATACTAGCAGAATATCAGATAAGAAGAGTGTGTGCGTGTGTGTTCGTCCTTGAGTGTGCTTGATGACGTCACATGGCAGAAACAGCTATCATACTATATGCATGACGGTGTCCTCTCAGGGCTGAAAGTGCTAGTAAATTATACATTATTAATCAACATTAGCAGCCACCTACCGGACAGTTACGCAGATCTCCAACTGTGCTGGCGGCTTGAAGCAACTCCCCAAACCTTTCATCTCTCCTCTCCAAGATTTGCTGGCTGGAGCGCAGAGAAAGAGGAAGAAAGAGAAACAGAGATAAAAAGAAGGTTTTAATAACCAAAGCACAGGTATTTTGATCTTTTCAGGTCATATACCAATACCTGGTAATATACCAGGTCAGGTTTACATATACCAGCATAAACATTTAATAATATCATATTGAGTCACGTTAGTTCGACTTTTTTACTTGATATGGATAAATCTAACAGCAGAAATAAATGTGACTACAGCCAGTCAGTGCTAGTTGCTAATATGCAAAGTCTGTGAACAAATGGCGCAGTTTCATCTGATACGCAAACTCAAACACATATGATTCTTGCAGTGTTTTTAGCATCTGCATCTCCATATATGAGGACAGGAACTTCATCTCCAGAGATGCTTTGAGAGTCACTTCAGCAGCTTCACATAGTTTCATTTGAGAAAAACTACTGTCAAAAAAACTGAAGGTAAAACTAAAAGACCTTCGTGACAACCTGTCAAAATAAAAGTTTGGTTCAACTTGAAGAAATTATGACAGAAATGTTACTATTGTATACTGAAATACAATACATTTTTTAATGGTAAATTTGTATTGAATCATAAAACACAGAATCCAGGAAAAAATAAAATGGAAAGCATGATGGTGCTGGCTTACCAGAGGGCTGTGGTGGACACATAGTGCACAAGCTCAGTGAAGGGTAGCGGGTCAGACGACGCACCACAGCTTCTACACACAGACTGCAGGGGAAAACACACACACACACAATAATGTGTCATGAGTGATGGAGTCATGACTGCTATATTATGTAAAGCCTTAATTAAACTACTGTATGTGATGTAAGAGATGTCTCAACACACATACACTGAGTACAACTGAAGGGTGTAACCAATATAAAATTTCCTTTTAGAGACAAAACAAGGAATTATTTCTTGTGTCTAAACAACAAATCTCAAATTGCTTTTTATGATTGTATCTCATTTGTACCACAGTTTAGCCTTGGTTTATGTATTATGCAAGATACATATTTACTGGACATGTACGATGGTACTAGGGCTGCACGATATATCGTTTCAGCATCGATATCGCGATGTGCGCATCCGCGATAGTCACATCGCAGGATGTGCGATGTTTAGCAGGCCTGATCATTATATTTATACTGATCGTTTTCTTTGCTCACACACAGACACCGTGTCTACTCCGGACGCAACAGCTGTACAGAGATACCCATTTTTAAATAAATTTAGTAGCAGAGCTACTGCAAGCGATTTTCAGTACTGGAAATCCATTTATCCTTTGTTGAAACTTCCGCGTCGTCGAGGAGAGCACATCACGGATGTTTAGCAACGGCAGGCGCCAGGAAAGCGCAAGCTCCCGAGCGCTTTGGAAAGGAGGAGGAAGTGGCGCGGCGGGAGTTTTCCACGCGTTTGCAGATGTGAACGGCCCCAAAGTCTTTCTACACTGGATGCGACAAAGCGACCGTTGCCAATCGTGTCAACTTTGTGTCAGTACGTAATAGATAGAGCGAGGCATATCAGTTTACTGGCGGGGATTCGTCGTGTCGCGCCGCATCCAGTGTAGTACGACACATATGCGCGAAACCGTGTCAAAATGCATGTCTCCAAGTATCCTTGTAAAAAAAAAACAGTTGCTTATGTCTTAGGTAAACAATTGAGAAAGAAAGAGGATAACAATAACAGCAGTTTAATGTCTCTGTTGCTTTCTGTGTCATAATCAAACAACAAAACAGAGAAAAATCACTTTTGTAGCTTTAACACAGATTTATTAGATTTAATTTATACAATGAAGACTGTATTATGCAGTGTTATTTTACATTTTATTATTCAATTTCTGTACCTGAATACTGTTGGACTTGCCTTAAAAATACAAAGCACTGCTTATTTCATTTGTATCTTTGTTCTATTATATTTATCTATGCTTGTAAATTGTTTATTTCCTATGCTGATTTACTCACCTACAAAATCAATATTTTTTTTCTCTCCAAATAGAGCTATTCAAGTCATTTGGTGATTTTTTTTTTTTTTTCATATCGCAATATATATCGCAGAAAAACAAAATATCGCAATGTGAGTTTTTTCCAATATCGTGCAGCCCTAGATGGTACTCCGAAGAATGAAATAAATACTATAGTACATAAATATGTACCAATATGGTATATCAATTTGAGGTCAGTAAGATTATTTAAGTCTCTAATGCTCACCAAGGTTGCATTTATTTGATCAAATATAAAAGTAAAAAAAAAAAAAAAACCATTCGCAGAGCTAGAGCAAGTCAAGCATTTGTGGTTAAAAAGTGGATAAATATATATATTTTTTATTTTTCAGAAAATGACTGATTGTTTCGCTAGATAAGACCCTTATTCCTCGGCTAGGATTGTGTAGAGCCCTTTGAAGCTGCACTGAAACTGTATTTTGGACTTTCAATTCATTGGCCACCATTGAAGTCCACTATATGGAGAAAAACCCTGGAATGTTTTCCTCAAAAAACTTCATTTCTTTGCGACTGAAAAAAGAAAGACATGAACATTTTGGATGACATGGAGGTGAGTAAATTATCAGGAAATTTTTAGTGGAAGTACACTTATCCTTTAATATTATAAATGTCTTTACTGTCACCTTTGATCAATTCAATTCAATTCATCCTTGCGTCATAAAGTATTAATTTATTTCACAAAGAAAAAAAAGTTACCGACCCACACTTTTCAAGGTTAGTGTACATAATGTATTTACACTATATACTGTGTATCATGTTATTACCATCTAATACCATTTTTTTTTATCAGGGCTTTGCTCTCATCTCTCAGAGGAAGAAGCGAGAGGGAATGTAAATGTCTCTGTATTAGTATTCCCTGTGAGTTTTTCCGCCCACTGTACACCGACTGATTGAAAACCGTCATCACGGGACAGCGATCAATTCTCACGAGCGATCAATTACTCACATGAGTGAACGTGTGGTATTAAAAAGCTACAATACCTGTTCATAAATTGCCATAGCAAACTTCTGATGAGTGATACAGGACTTGGAAGTGCAGGCGTCAGTCTCAGCATCGGGCGCGATGTGCAGGTGAATCCTTTCTAAAATGTTCTCCTATGAAAAATACAAAAGCCTGTCATTTGTATGTGTCATAAGGCATTTTCCACAATTATTTCATGACGTACTCCAAAAGACAAGACTAATAATGACATAAATGTATAAATTAGTGCTTGTAGTTCAGTTAAAAAAATTAACTAATTGACACATTTTCTTTAATCACGATTAATCGTACCTAACATAAAAATGTGTAAACATAAACATATTCTAGCATTGAATCTCTAAATTAATAAAACATAAAAATATATAAAATGTATAATATATAAAAATGTGTAATAAAAACATAAAAATATATAAAATATATAATATGTAAAAATACATTATATATAAAATATATATTGAAATATTAAACTATATAAAAAAAATCCCCCAAAAATTCTCACATTGAATCACCAAATTAATTCAGAAAAAAACAAAGATATGTATATTTTTAATATTTTTCTTTTTTTTAACAGCATCTTTTTAGTAAGTACTATGAATAAAGTACTGTGTAACAACATAACAGTACAATTTGTGCAATCATTTTTAACATTTAACAATAAGGGAAAATAAATTTGATATAGCAGAAATTATATACACACACACACAGTATATAAATAAATATAAATAAACAAAACTTTATTAACTATTTAATTAAGCTAGAGATTCATAGACATGACAACAACTACTTCTTGTTTTACATGATCTAATCACATTGGATTTGTTTGGGCTGGTCTAATGATACCTTGGCATTAAGTGAATGCACTCTTAGCTTTAGTAATTGTCCCCAAGCCTATTATCTCTTTAAATACACCCTTTCAAACCTGAGAACCGTGGGTACATTCAGTAACACCAACTGCGCTGAGATAATTTGCAATTTTGAAAAGAGGCAAGGTTAATTTTATGTTTCTACAGTACAGATTAGCTTAGTTTGAACAGTCCTAGCTCAGGGCATCTTGTATAAACAGACAAAAGCATAAGCTGCATCCACCCCAGCGCTGATAGAGAGCCTGCATTGACTTTGAGAGCAGTGTGAATGCATCTGTGCACTCCAGGCTTGCATTGATAGAGATCCTTCATTGATTGTGTTGTTTAAGGGAGCACTGTAAATGGACTTTTACTGAGGTAATGACAGACTCTCCACAGTCCTGCTGTGCTAAACAGAAAATGATTACAGGTCTCAGTGCTAAGCAGGTTTACTGCAATTAGGTGGCCCTAAGAGAAATCCTGCACATACCGAAGGGGTGAACATGATTACTTCAGCTTACAGAGAGAGAGAGAGACACTAGGACAAGGGTGTGTGATCTGTGCTGTGAATAATGCACATAATGGCAACTGAGATTAATTTGGAAATCAGTTTTGAAGCTTCCCTTTTATTTCTCTATAAACAATAAAAAATTACCACATTAAATTAAGACTGGATATTATCCATGTATGCTTAAGTGACAAATCGTCTAAAAGTTGGAGAGGTCACATTGCACATTGCAACACAACCAGTAGACTGCAAAGACTGATAAAATTAAATGTGAATAAGATGTTTATACTGCAGAGAGCGCTAGACATTCACTCCCCCCCACTTACAATCCCTGCTGGTACTGAGACTCAAACCCACAACCTTTGGGTTACGAGTCCGACTCTCTAACCATTAGGCCACGACTGATATGTCATTGATTGTAATGCACTTTTTATTTGATCACTGCTTCCTAAAGAGCGTTTTTATATATATATATATATATATATATATATATATATATATATATATATATATATATATAATTTGTTATTTATTTTATACACGTATGTAAACATATACATACACATTTGTATAGTCTAAAATACACAAAAATACAAAAAAGACACTTACGAAGCACTCAGCAGCATCATCCATGAAGCCTAACTGAAAGCGTTGCTCATCCTTAAAGGTTTCGGCTAGGGCATTACGCAGGTTATCTGAGGGTAACGCTCGCTCTCGGCTGTGCTGGAACTGACAGAATATTCCCTGCGAAACAAACATGAAGTGCTTTCAAACTTTTGACGTTAAAACATCTTTTTAAATGAAGTATTAAATACTGCGTCATAATGTGTTTGGCCATGAGAATACCTTCAAAGCGCAAAAGATGCAGGAGTCGCCCAAGCAGTAGTGGTTTGGAAGCTGACGAAGACTTCGTCTGAATATATCAAGATGCCAAAGAACCTGCATGGAATAACAGGAAAGTCAGATTGAGAATTAATTCACTTCAGTAAACTCTAAACAGTCTGAAAATAAATCATGAAGATTGTTTCCCTCAATTAAGCAGATTGCGGCACAATGACTTATTACTGCCAATCAGCAAAACATGGTGCAAGTTAGTCTGGGAATATTCTACATGTTTTATTCTGTAAATACATGTTTTGAAATTGTTTTGCATCAATATATCAATACAAATGAGAGGTTGACTAGAATTGGTTGTTTTACTTTGACATGTGCAGCGATCGCTTTTTTTTTTTAATTAGCTCTGTGCCACCTCTGCCATGTAAATTTGGCGATAGTGTGCTTTTCCTCTAATGTCTCTTTTTAAACCCCTACAACTTTATTCTGGATTTGCATGACAACTTCAAAGTGCCAATCTTAAAGTCAACATCCAAAGGCCATGCATTATATCTTAGCCTTTTCTTATTGGCCGTCATTTTGTTCTTAAAACTCTGAGAAATATGACTCATGCTTGGTGGAAGAGCTCAAGGGAGATTAGGCTGTGACAAGATGGGGGTGAGAGCTGTTCATCTGTGTGTGTGTTTGGAGATTGGACGGCCAGTGTAAGGTTACTCTTCACTCAGTGTCTTTCCCTTGGGCCCCAGACAACTAAGTCTGAGCATGACCTCACTCCGTGGTGATGAGTACAAGAACAAGAAAACAGAGAGACAGGCAGAGATACACTCAATCATAGCATCCACAATCCCATCCACGAAGGAAAACTGACTTCCAGTAACTGGCGGCCTGGGAGCATGTCAAAAATTTTGGGGTTGACGGGTGGAGTTGGGATGCCGTAAATACTCTCTCAGTAGGCACTGAGGAGGAGATGACAATTTGCTGTGAAGTCAGACTTCAAATGTGAGTCATAAGAAAGTTAAGTATGTTTAGGGGGGTGGTGCGATATTTTTATGTTATTGTGGTAAGTCCAATCTGTCTGACTATTATATGTAGGTGTGATGGTAACCATATTTAGTTCATTCAAAGTTGAAGACTTTAGCCTTTAAAGGCTAATAAAGCCATTATAAAAGTCATTATGTTTACATCTGCCCTCAAATGAATAAATTATGGCAAAATGATTACCATATTCAAGTTGCTCAAAGTACCATTTGTAAAAACATATTACTAAGTGAAAAAGGGTAGACTACTAGATATAAAAAGATAGATTATAAAAAATTAAATCCTGTATTGAGCAAGGATGCATTAAAGACATTTTATAATGTTATACAAGATATCCATTTCGAAACAAAATGCAGTTCTTTTTAAACTTTTTATTCATCAAATAATTCTGGAAAAAAAAAAAAAAAATCGGTTTCCACAAAAATATGAAACAGCACAGCTGTTTTCAACATTGGTAGTAATATTAAATGTTTCTTGAGCAGCAAATCAGCATATTAGAATGATTTCTGAAGGATCATGTGACACTGAAGACTGGAGTAATGATGCTGAAAATTCAGCTTTGCATTACAGGAATAAATTACATTTTAAAATATATTTAGAAAATATTTATTTTAAATTGTAATAATAATTCACAATATTAATGTTTTTACTGTATTTTAATAAAAGAAATGCACCCTTTGTGAGCATAAGAAACATCTTTCAAAAACATTAAAAAGTCGTACCAACACCAAAGTTGTAATTGTGGACAAGTTTTGAACAGTTGTGCGTGTATGTATACGTATATACACAATTTGATACATTTTGACAAAAACATTAAGTAAATTAAAATTAAATTAATTTAAATAGGATTTTTCTTTTTTTCCCCTTTTTTTTTTTTTTAAGTATATACAAATTATTTTCCCACAATTCATTTTATGCATTTCATTTATTAAATAATTTAGACTCACATTTCTATTTATTCTGTGTAAACTGTTAAAAATATAGGCACATGAAAAACAAATCTGCTCATGTAACGGTTTTCTTAGCTTTGGGTTAAACACATACCTGCACTGCACTGTTGAGGAAGCAGCTGTTCTGTCCCGGCTCATTTAGTAGTCCCTTGGTAGGAGCCAAGGACAGCATAGATCCCGGCTGGTAAGACCTGGCAAGATTGCCTCCTGGTCTCCTGAAGAACTTGGCCCATGCCATTGGATTTGGGGTATCTGCCGTCCTGTGGATGAACAGGTATTTGTTGAGGTTTTGAGTTAATTTCAAGTAATTTTACTAATCAAAGATGGAAAAGGGTTGTTATGACAGATTAACTTGAAGATTTGAATGTCTGTTTCCTAGCAATGATTGAGTAAAAGCCTTTGTTTCTGCTGCTGACCTGTATGTCAGAGGTCTCTTGATGCGTATGTCCTAGACAGGACGGTTTGATCATTCCCTGAATTGGGTTGGGGAATTAGGCGGGTTGTTGGTGGCTACTGTGGCCATCAGGCCTCGAGTGACTCGCAGCATAGTTATGAAGGTGTCAGCTGGAATCAGTCAACCTTTAAAGGGTCGTCCATGTTTCAGACGCTGCTCTTGGAGGACATCAGCCTTAGGATGAGTAGGATTCACTCTGTGGAGAGAAGCAAAGCAATGCATGAATTCTTGAATAGCATTTTAACATGCCCGTCTGAATTTGAACATTTCTGCAAATTGAGATACTGACAACAACACAGAACTCCATGCCATTATGAACACTTCCTTACAAATCACCAACGAGAGGAGTGGCTAAACATTCAAAACTGTGCAAAAGTCAGTAGGCCAGCTCATCTAACTGGTAATGCTACACTGAATAATGTTATTGTTTAACTTTTTTACGACTTTGCATCAACCTGTTTCTATGCAAGCAAACAAGCAAGCTGATGTTATCATGACAATGTCTTGGCAAATGCACAGACTGAAAATATGCAAATGCAGCTACTTTGTTGCCTACACTTGAAAATCAGTATGATGTGTCCAAAAACAAAAATTCAGCAACTAGCAAAGGCCTTGATACCTTAAACGCTAGGATGAGTCAATCTCGATGCAACAACGCTGCATTAAAGCATAGCTGTTAAGTCATTTTCAAATATATACCACTGTACATAGTACATATTTCAAAGCAGATTTACGGTAATAAACAGGAAAAATATCAATGTAAATATTGCAAAAATAAAAAAGTTTCCTTGTTCAGCTCAATTTAGTTCAATGTGAATTCAATGCGAATTCAATGCAGCTCAGTAACTGTCAATGTTGCAAAGTTATGAAACTAATTGGAATCAGATATAAAGCAGCTTCATAGAAGACAATACGAATGCCATAATTCAGTTCAATTTAGTTGTTGATTCGATTCAGTTCAATTACAGTGTCAATTGTAATTCAATTGAGCTCAATAACTGTCAATGTTGCAAAGTTAATCAATTATAAAACAAATTGGATATAGCTATAAGAAAAGCTCCACAGAAGACAACATTGTCATTGTTTAGCTTAGTTTAATGTTAATTCAATTCAGTTCAGTAACTGAAGTTGTTTCATATGAACTGTACATAAGACAGTAGCAGCTCAATTCATTTCAAGTTTTGCTTTACTCCGACAGTGTCAGTGCAGTCAAATCAATAATATTGTTGAATATTACTGAATATTAATAACCTTTTAAAAACTACACTGTTGTATAAATGACATCCTCATTTTGTTTTGTCGTGCATCTTCATTGCAGCCCAAAAGGTCTATAACACCTGGATAAAGCTACCTGTTAGCAATCCCATTCATCTTAACAGACAGAACAAAATCCATGAGGATTCTGGAAAGTCCCAGGTAGCATATTTTTCAGTGCCCAGGGATGATTTTGACAATGCGCCAACACTAGAAATGGCTGACTCTCTTGGGCAGTGTACTTATTACTGAACTAGAGAGCATTTTGAAACACACCCATGTATCTGAAAGCATGCTATCCACCCTAACTGACGCATTAGAGGAGTTTTACTCAGAACTACTTACACAAAAATAAATTAAATCTCAATAATTAACTTCACATTTTTGGTTGATGACAACTTTTTTCTGCTTAGCGACTGAATGCAAAGTCCATTCTTCATCATATAGCCTAATAGTTACAGTTGCATCACTTAGATCTCACAACTCTTTACCGGTTTATCGTTTCTAGTAGGCCTGTATCACTCAAGCAGTGCTCACCTTGTCAATTAAATTTGTTTTTTTTTTTGCAAGGTTTTCTATGAGATCATGCTGAAATAATGCATTCCTCTGATTCCAATATTAAAAACAGAACAGGACATTAAGTTTCCAAAAATGTTCCCCACATAGTTTGGTCCTTGGCTTGGAGATTGTGGTGTGGAGGGAGGTCTGGAAAAGATCAAGGGTGGAACTGTATGACTTGGTGAAAACAGAGCCAAAAATAAGAACACGTAGGAGATTGTTTGTTACTTTTGGTTCTAATTTCAGTTTCTGATTATCCGATTATAGTTTTCGCAAGACCCTTTAAAAAAAAAAAAATGGCCTCAGTGATGCCATAGAACATTTTGGCCATTTTTGTTTCTCCAAAGAAACTTTCAGAAAACAGCTCTTAAAAGAATCCTTTTTTCCTAAATCATTTTAATAATCTAAAGAACCTTTTTCCGCTGGATGTTAAGGTTCTTCATGCAACCAAAGATACCAATAAAAAATATATATATATTTTTACCCTCTGGTGTGTCTTGCATGACGGTCAAAAATGTCAGAATTTTATTTTTTGAATAAAATTAATGTTCTATGATTTAGTTCATTTTTTTTAATGTTTTGTATTTTTTGGTGGATTGTATTGTGATGGTACTAAATTATATTTATGCAATAGTTATGGTCCATTTATTACCATTGACCATAATTTCCACAGACTTCAGTTTAGTCTCTTTTTTAAGGAGACACTTTAACAGGCAGGTTATTGCTAGAAGTTTGAAAAAAGTTGTAGAAAAGTTTATAATCAAAAATGCACAAAAATATTATTTTAAATTTTATATGAAATGTATATTCTCCAAAACGTTTTACTCTACAACTGTGAGAAAATCTAAGCCATAAATCTAAACAAGATGTTTTCCAGATTTGAAGTCATCTCAAAAAATGACCTTTCATTGGCGCCGATAGCCTTGTTGGCAGTGCACCGACATACAGCGCCATTGCGCTATGGGTGTCCCAAGTTCGAATCCCGACGCAAGGACCTTTCCCGCTCCCCATCTCTCTCCCACTTCACTTTCTGTCAGTTTTGATCTGTCCTATCCTAATAACAAGGCAAAAATGCCAAAAAATAAATCTTAAAATAATAAATAAATAAATTAAAAAAAAATAAAATAAATAAAAGACAAAACCCCGCTTTCAGTCAGATTTTGTTTGTGTGCAGACCCAAAGTTTTCCACTAGATGAAATTGGTTTCCCATTCATTTCCAATGATAATTTCCATAACTTTTCCAGTACCATTTCACCTTTTTGAACCATTACTTATTTATTTTCCTTTTTTTTTTTTTTTTTTAGTGTGTGTGTGTGTTCACATAGCAAGTGCCAAAAACAACTTTTGTACCATTCCGATGAAGTAAAAAAATCTAAAAAACCAAAACATAAAATGTTTCAAAACATAAAACTACCAAAGAGCACCAAAGGGTTAACAGTGAATAAAAGCTACGTATTTGTCTCCAGCTCGTGTCACTCATTTAGAATAGCAGACATGCAACTGGAGGTTTCCTAACATTACAAAAGCATCATCAATTGAAAAAGTGTTGAAACTTGAGAAAGCATAATGTCAGAATGATGTAGGTCAATCAGTGCATTGACAGCAATGGAAACCTGTTAAACAGAATTTCATATACACTGGTATTCAAACAATTCAGAAGTAGTTTTGAGGTGACCAATAGAGCACAGTTTGACCACTGATCTATTAACAGTATTTCTGGTTATATTTAACAAAAAATCAGCATGGAAACAAGGCAAAAATGGCTACTTTGAGGCTACAGGGTGCTTTTCTCATTTGTAATGTGCTCACAGTCTGCCATAGCAACAGCATTCCAGTGAGATCACTTAAGCCACAGTGTTGCTAAAGAGCTCTTGTCTTCAGGATTAGGCTCCGTGTTCGGCCCCGGAGACACACCTCCGCAAACACATCTCACACATGTTCCAGTTTGGGCCAACCACAACTAGTTTGGTAGAACATGATGTTTAGGTGCTTTTTCTTTTTTCTCTGAAAAGTCTATTAATCAGTCTGTTGTTCTGATGTGAAGACACTTATGAAATATAAACAAAAAGCAGCTGGTTCAATCTCAAACTTCTCAACCTGTCTTGGTCATATTTCACAATGAAAACTACTTTATGACCGCTACTATTTTTTTTTGCATTGTGGAATTATCATCATGATAAATAAGCATATAATGTGAAAAAAAATAAATAAATCACACATGACAGTACTGCATTAAAAAGACAAATGCATTTTCATAATGGCTACTGGATAAGGATGATTTTTTTTAAAAAGGATTAGGAGGATTTTCATTTGCTTGTGAGGTCTTTAAAATTAATAGATTGAGATATTAAAAAAGAAAGAAAGGAAAGAAAGAAAGAAATGAAAAGAGAAGAAAAACTAGACAAAAAATTCACAATTGCAAACTTCCCTAATATTTCCATTAACACATTGAAATATTAGGGAAGTTTAAAATTGTGTTTTTTTTGTTTGTTTTTGGTAGCCTATAGTTTTTATTGTAAATTTAAGACTGTAAATTTAATACAAATGCAGATTTGAATTAAAGTCTGACAGGAAGATTTTTAATAATGCATTTCAGTAAGAAAGATGCTTTTCACATTACAATAATGGTAATTTGGTAGGAAAATGTGATGCCTCTAGACAATACATCAAATACTACAAATAAAATAATAAAAACTGACAAATATAATTTTTCTCTTTTGATTTTAGAGTAAAATATGGTCTTTTTTCATGAGATGCATCCATTATAAAGTTTAGAAGGTGAGGTAAAAGTAAATACCAGTTAAAAAGTAAAAGTTAATAAATCATGAATTAGATTATGAATCGTAATAAAACTACGCACTAAGAAAAAAAATCTATAGGAAAATGAAAAAAAAAAGTGTTTTACAAGAAATTACAACATTTCTTTTCACCCTAAAACACAATACAATACAATGTGTAATTCAAAATATAGGCAAAACTCCTGTGAAAAATCTATACGGAAAATTCCTTCACATTAACACAATACATTGTGTCCTATTTTCACAGACTTTTTTTCTAGAGCATGGGAACTAAAAACCTCCCTACTTCCATCACTCAGACATTCTTCTTTGAATTATGCACACATAACACACAACAGAAAAACAGAATTTTGTTTTAGCCCTAAGATCTAACTGCTATTTAGGCTACTTTTTAGGAAGCAGCAGTATTTAGAGGAAGTATTATTGAAAAAAGCCACTGGATAATATCCCATTTCTTTGTTAAAGGTCTGTTTTTAACTCCCAACAAAAAGTTGATTTGATGACTCACATCAACACTGTCGCAACTACTTCTGTTTGGACGTCTCAGATTTCAATTCTCTGCTCTAGAGAAGATGGAAACATCAGCCCCACATTTCCCTCCGCAGTCGTCTGCAGTCTTATCGCTCGCAGTAACAGAAAGCAGCGTGTCACAGAGCGAATCATAGCTCCCACAATCAGGTGATGATGTAGCTGGAGAGCGGAAAACGCTGACATTATGGGGGATGCTTTTTCTCCAGAGCTCATGAGCCACCGGTCATGGTCATTCATCCCAGCGTGACACAAACTTGGCCAGCAAGAGCGAGGGTGAGGTAGCGCAGAAAAAAAAAGAGGCGAATGACAAAAATATAGTACCTGCCATTAGAAAGAGTGAGCTAAATCTGTGCAATATCAGATCTAGCTGATGATCAATTGATCAGTGGTATATGCTAAGCCAAGCTTCACTATTTGAACCCAAAGAATTACAGTTTGATGCAACAGACATGACCAAAACCTCTAAATGTATGGCTTATTAAGGAGAGCTGTGCAAAATGATCAGACCTATCATTTTTGATACAGCAGATGGAACAAATATGTCTTTGTGAAAAATAAGTGCACTTAACTGTTTTGAATATGCACTTGTAGTGTACTTTGAATGATAAAAGTATTTCAGTCAGGACCACTCTGTTCAAGTAAGAATATTGTAGAGGTACTGAACTTTATATTTGGCGGCAGGCTTTGCTCTTAAGGGTTCAGATTCTGAGCTATCCACAGGCAAACCTCACTGAGGTTTGAACCCCCCAACACAAAGACGTAGTAGTTCGGCTCTAAGATCATTCAGGGAGTGTACTCTCTGAATGGTTAGGAGAGGTGGCATGCCTTATTATTTAAGGAGAGTAGCTTCTTATTCTGCAGAGATTAAACCATTATCAAATCAGGCCCAGTGGACAACAAGACGTTCCAAAGTATTCAATCCATGGCCACATTATCCACATCTTCCCATCGGATACCAATGTCTTCCAGGTCTCTTGGAAAGCCTGTCTCTATGTCTCCATTGAGCTTCCTTATTCGGCTGTTGATTCAGCCTATGTCCCTCCATCAGTGACGACTATGCTCACAAGGTTGATAAAATGCTGCATTTCTTCAATCGGCTGTCCTCGAACCATCAGTGGAACTTTGGTTTGTGTACCTCCTACTCTCATCGGTTTGTCTTTTCTGTTTAACAGCAACTGGAGCCTCCAACAGCAGCCGAAGCAACTTAATCCATCAGCAAATGGCTGATAACTTAGAAGGCGGGACCTATCGGCCACTCTGCATGCTGCACTTCCTCCCATCAGTGTTAACAATTATGCAACTTATTGCTAGATAACGACTTCCAGACCCTTTAGCGACTTTTCCAAGTGCCTAGCGACAAGCAATGTCTTATGTAAATAGAGATTTTGTGAGACAACATATGGATTATAAATCAGAATTTAACAGAGCATTTCAGTTACTATTTCAAACTGTCTGACAACAAAAGAATTATGAACGGTTAATGCAATGTGGCTGTATTAAATACATTATGTGAGCACAGAGAGCAGCAGAGAAGTAAACAATAAAATGCTGACACTAGGTAGAATGCAATGCAGGTAATGAATATGCTAAAAGGCATATAATGTCATCTAGAGATATTTAGCGACTCGAACAGACTTTAGCTACTCACTGAAAATAGCCAAATTCCCTTTAAGGCAAGTCATGTCACTCGGCGCGGCCATCTTTGAAACACCTCTTGGGCATGCAAGTGCAGCTACTATCTCTGTGAATGGAGAAACATCAAACTCTCCAAAACTGATCGCCAAGCCTACGATTAAATTCATATTTGAAATCGGCAATGAAATCTGACAACAACTGTATCATAATTGTTTATTTTGCTCAAATAGCGCTATAAAAGCTTATTATTCAGCTAGACCAGCCAGTGCGCATGCGCAGTCCGTCTCAGAATGCTGACTGTTTCTATAGCAACTGGGACTGCTAGTTCTAACGGCAGCGTCAGTGACGCTCTGACTTACCGATAGCGATTACTGAGTGTTGCATTTTTCCCCCATTCAAAACTATACGAGTGACACGTCTTGGGTATTTATAGACTTTGAAATAGCTACTTCACATGATTCCACACTACTTAGATTTCAAACTGTGCTTAAGCAATGATACGTTTTCCATAACACCAGAGAGTCTTAAGCATATTGACGATAACCAAAGACTGCAACAGTATTCCAATAACAAACAGAAGCTTGTTCAACAGCATATTTGCTAAAACACAGCTAGCCTTAACAACGAGAATGTTCCCAATGATAAACATAAAATCCTGGCAAAAAGTAGGTTCCAAATAGCGACTAAATAGCTTTTAAGCAACAGCCGATTCCAAACAAGCTATGGCCAATGAGATCAGAAGACTATAGCGACAGCGTGTACTCAGCAATTAAGCTTAGAAACAGTGTGTTGCCAATACCTGATAACTTTAAGCATGAGTATGAAAAAGAAACTTGGCTCAGCTTCATGAAGACACATTCGGATGAATGGAGAGTGAAGTATATCCACATCTGTTGAGGATGCTTATCTTCTTAATTATGTATATAATTCCTTCATGCTGTGAGGTCTAATCTCGACTGAATTGTTCTTAAGTTCCGAATCAAGTCGCTTAACGTTATACTGGTCGATGCGGTGAATCGTGTGTTCAAAACACGACCGGAATCTGATGAAGCGAAATCTGTAAGGTCAACATCCTTTAAATTCGTTTGAAAGCTGTCCTGAGTGAGTGTTTGTGATGAACTAGAAAACTGTTAAGCGAGTATCTGTGCAACGGATTAGCGTTTTGAAGTTGTCTTGAGTGTAAAAAGTCTGTCGACAGAACTGACTCGTTTGTCTGTGTGACAGACTAAAACTGTTTTAGCACGCGTCTGTGCGACAGAACTCAAGGCTGACTAAGCGCATGTCTGTGCGACAGACTATGGCAAGTGTGAGTACGGATGAACTTATATATCTTATTAATTGTAGTGGGAGGAGTTACGATCCACTGAGCGTCAGCTGATGCTGCAGGCACGTCGTGGTCTGCCTGAACTATGCTTGAGCTCCATTCGTCGCTCAAACTAGATTTAAAAAAAAATTGTACTTGAAGATAATATAGTAATGAAATAAAGTACACTTAAGTGTACTTAAAGTATACTTTCATGACTATGCTGAACTAAAAAGTAGCGTCAAATTGACAGTTTCACTATAAAGTACTTTTAAAAAATTATAATGGTTTTGTGCTGTAAAGAAATATACTAAGTGGGTGTTTACACAACACTGTTTTCAATGCGTTTTGGCTGTTCCTTTACATGACAATGAGGTTTTGGGGGCCTGAAAACGCAAATTTTGAAAATGGGTTTCAAAGTGCAAGTTTTTGAAAATGATAATCTTTTCGTCTCCAAGTAAAAAAAAAAAAAAAGAAGAAGAAAAAAAAAAGAAAAGCGAATTTGTGAAAAATGTGGCGCGTATTATGTGTTCAGTATATAGGTATGTGCGCAGGCAAGAAGTGTTTCTTTACAAAGTGACATTGCCAACTACTGGCCCGGCATACATAACACTGTGTTTTTAGTTGTTTTCACTGATCTGTGAATGAGATCGTTTTGACAGCATTCTCATCTGTACTTGAAAATTTTTGAAAATACAAAGGGAAAAACGTTTCTGTTTTTAGTACATTTTAGTCATGTAAATGTACACTTATTTTGTTGTGTTGACTATACTAAAGAACATGAAGTACTTTTTTTTTTATAATTTAAACTCTAGCGTGTTATTTGAGCTTACAGTACATTTTAAATGTATTAAATTGCAACTTCATCATTACATATGGAGATGTACTTAAGTCCTTCTTAAATTGGTCAAAAACACAAAGTTCAGCTAACTGCATTTAATATAAATTTAAACTATAATACATTGTCATTTAATTGTCATTAACATGCATTTAAGCATCCGAAAACATTGCATTCAGTTGGTAATTAAGTATATTTTTAGAGCATATTATTTCGATAATAAGTACTAATTTTAAAAATATATTTAAGCGTATTTTCACAAGGGTGGAATCTGAGCACAAGAAGGGATATCTAGCCATATCTAGGCACCAGAACTTCATAGCTACAATATAATGATGACAGTCTGGTTTCAGTCATGCCATGTGACTCTTCCATTCCTTACCTAATGTAAGTGAGGATATCCCCCACCCTTTCTACAAAGAGCTGAGACGAACTGCACGACATCATTTCCTGTGCTCTCATTACGCCTTTGACCAGCTTCCTAATTTACAATGACTCACTGAAATGGTGACATTTTTTGTGCAAAATCCTGAAAACAAAACCCACAACGGATCTAAAGGGACAGTTCACCCAAAAATGTAATTCTGTCATTTACTCACCCTCACGTCATTCCAAACCTGTATGAATTGATTTCTTCTAGTTTTAGTTTGGTTTGACTTCTAATGTATGGAAGAAAAAAAAACATTTCTCAAAATATCTTATTTCATGTTCCGCAGAAGTTCTAAAAGAACATGTAAATGATGACAATTTATATTTTTGGGTGAACTCTCTCTTTAAGTGTGTTGCAAATTTTGTTTTCAAGACCAAATGGATTGATCAAGACTTTTCTTTGTATATCATCTCCCATACTAACACATCTTCATCATCTTACTCACATTAAACTGATTTACTGGTAACTGAATATTCAAGACTTGAAATAAAAATAATAAATGGCTCCTTCTCCTTATATATTACCTGCCTATTAATTACCTACCATGACTGCTGCTGCTCTAAGATTATCATTTCTCTGAATATGGAGCTCAGAGTGCTGTAATGTTCAAAATTCAAAGCTATGATGAACTGTCTAATCACAAATGGTTTTATATCTCTTCTATGCTAATATAAAGATCCCTCTGCAGATCGACGGAGAGGAGATTCACAGACTAATGAAGTGCCTGCAGGTGTAAATCACTCAAAAGATCATTTCGATTCGTAATGTGTAACAAAATTTACACTGATAAAATATTAAAGCTAATTTCAAATAAGAAAATGGATTTCTGCCACACTGCCATCTACAAAGTTCAAAAGTTTAATGAGCTCTTCAGCTTTTTTATTTATTGATTCATTCTTCAATTCCTACTCAAATTTTCCACGTAACATAACTCATGATGATTTGCCTCGAAAAAGAAATGTGGCCAAATTGCATCACATTCTGGTTACATACCGTACTTATTTGAGGCAACACAACACAGCACTATTTACGGATGATCTCCTTTCCTTACGAAAAGAGGATATGTAAGACAAATAAAAGTAGAAGTTGCGAAACAGATGCTACATTCTTGTGTTTCAACCATGACAAAACGTCAGAGTCACAGTACACTGACAGATTATGCAAATTTACAAAAATAGTAATCTGGTCAACAGACTCCAAAAAAACAGCAACATAATGATGCATTTGACTCAAATGCATCATAATGTTGCAATGCATGATGAAAATATCTAACGGAGGGAGGAGTCTGAAAATAATTTGCCGAAAATGACAGATGCATTGTTATGCAATGAAACAAACAATGATTTTTTACATCTATAAATGATAATCCAGGCCTAAAAAAAGCCAGGAGTCTTGTTTAGCAACCAGATGCCAGAAGCATTCAGGAAAGGCCGTGTATATGTCATACTGAAAATTGCTAAATGAAGAATACGGATGGCCACACGCCACAGCATCAAGTGCTAAAAAAGCACGCCATCACTCTGTGAAGAATAACATCCTTTTCTGACAGCAAACCCACAACAATTACTACACAAAAAGGACAGTTTTGCCCTGGTGGGCCGCACTGCCGAAGCGAAACCCGACACGCTCCTGAAACCCTGAAACAACACTGAGGGAGCGGCAGAATTCCCGAAGGAACGGAGAAGGCTGTTTTGGCTTCAAGCAACAATGCTGCGGCCGTTTCCTGTGTGGGCTTCCTGTTGGTTATGCGTTGCGTTCCAGCACGCGGTCAGCACTTTGAGTCCTGAGACACCGGGCAGGTCATGGCCATTAAACACATAATACATTAATACTTAGGTGACAAAACAACTCCTGAACAAACAAAAACAGATTTATCGAGATGTCAACTTTTATCAGTGACTGAAGTACAATATCCTCTCTGAAACATACTCGACTCCCTAATCGCTTCCTCGCTTCCTTTACGGCTAGCCAATAAATATCAAATTCACAATGCGGCCACCATCTCGCTTTCCTTTCATTTTCCAACTGAAAAATGGTTTCCTCCGACAAGGTTTAAAACATTTATTCAGCTTCAGTGGCTTCATGCATTATTAGTGTGGTGCTTAGTCAGACACTTGCAGATACTCAGAGGAGGATTCCTTGTAAACAATAACAAATGAAGCAGCTGGCTGCTGTGCTGAGAAAAGTACTATTTTGATTTGGTGAGATCAGCAAAAACTTCTCCCACTTTGGGACGATTTATCCATAAGCACCTGTCAGTTACTTTAGGAGTAGCATCATGACAAGCAAAAAAAAAAAAAAAAGAGAGAAGAGAAACTCATAATAATTAAAGAATGGCTTGCTCGCAAATGGATCCTCTGCAGTGAATGGGTGCCGTCAGAATGAGAGTCCAAACGGCTGATAAAAACATCACAATAATCCACAAGTGATCCACACGGATACAGTCCATCAATTACAGTATATTCTTGTGAAGTGAAAAGCTGCGTGTTTGTAAGAAACAAACCCATCATTAAGGTGTTTTGTTGATTCTGGCTAAAATAAGAGTCCTCTATCCATAATATTGCTTTCTCTACTGAAAAACTCATCTCGTCTGAATCAGGAGAGAAATATGCACAAATAAAGCACTGTTTACAAGCCAAAACAGATCTAAAGAAATAAGTGGGTGGATTTTGATGTGAGAGGACAACAGCAGATGGACTTTCTCACTGGACGAAGTGTTATTATGGATTATAGTCTTGTATTTTAGCTGAAAGCAACAATTTGTTAAAGTTAAAAACGCCTTGATGGATTTGTTTCTTACAAACTCACAGTTTTTCGCTTCAAAAGACATTAACTGATGGACTGGAGTGGTGTGGATTACTGTGATGTTTTTATCAGCTGTTTGGACTCTCATTCTGATGGCACCCATTCACTGCAGAGGATTCATTGGTGAGCAAGTGATGGAATGCTAAATTTCTCCAAGTCTGTTTGATTAAAAAAAAAACAACAACATCTAAAAACTACATCTTGGATGGCCTAAAGGTGATTACAATTTCAGCAAATTTAAATTTTTGGGTGAACAATTCCTTTAAGGTAAGACTTGTATGTGTCAAAAAAGACAATCCAAAAACAGCCTCAACTGTTATGTTCGTTTGGCAATGTTGTCCTTTCATGTATGATTCATAAATGTGGCATCATTAAGCTCACACAAACAGTCCTATCCTTCTGAAACACGCCCGCAGACACATGCACGATCATGCACAAACATGCACACGCCTATGCAAAAACTATGAGCGCATTGCACTGCGGTAGTTACAGGACATATTCAAACCTAGTCATCCTAGTTTCCACAAACTCGATCTGCATAACTGACCATTCCACGAAACTCCTCCCTGAACAATTCCATTTATTTCCACCAGAAAACACCTTGGCAGGGTACAGCTGTTAACTGATCTGAAGTCAGTGTTTTCTAGAGATCTGCAGGCGGTTAGGAAACTGAACTGATCCCAGATGAGAAGGGCCACAGTGGAAGACGCAGCCGGTTCTGCCGCATGCCATCTCGATTTCACTGGTGTGGGGAGAAACGTAGGCAACAGCAGATCAAATACAAGCATGCTGAAAACTAAATGAATGTTGCCCAATCTCACAATACTCAAGAAGATTCACATCTTTTGGTCACTACAAATATCTATAACTAAGGAGTCACCACACTAACGCAAATGAAGATTTTAAGTATAGGCTAAATAATAATGGCAAATAAATATCCTGAGGGATCAAAGGGAAAGCAAATGTGTGCGGCAATGTTCTCGTCTAGCTAAATGAGCCAAAGAAAAGCTGACATAACTAGCCTTGTGCATAAGTGCCAAACCTCTGCAATCGCATGGTGTTCAAATGAAATGCACGGGCAGCAAACTTTAATGAGAAGAGTGCTTTGGCACGTGTGTGGAGCCAATTCAATCAGCTGTAATGTTTGTTGCAAAGAAACAAATAACATTTGCATCCCCAGATGCAATACCTCTACTACAACTTTCAAAAAATCTTCTGTATTGTCGTGATAATTTATCCGTTTTCATTAAGCTATTTAGTATTTTCACTCCCCAAAAACATAGCAATAATATTCAAAAATGTATTTAATACAAAGACAATGTTGAACTAATCTGTAATTTTCACTTACCCTGCAAGAACTCATTTTTAATCAGTATGTGTGTATTTCTTTGCAGTAAATACCCTAGGAATCTTTTAATAAAGTCAAGATTTTTTTGTCTTGACTTTTAGCAAGAAACTCACTATGCTTAAAAAGAACAATTTGTAAACGGGTAAAAACAAAAACACTCAAGATAAATTCTCTATACAAGTGTAAAATCTTGGGTATTTGTTTTCCTTGTTTTAATTATGTTTAGATATTTTTAGTGGAAAAAATACAAACATTCTAATTAAGAAAATTATTTTTTTGCAGTTTAAGCCAATGTAGGTGTATCACATAATTATTGTCTCAAATATATATATATTTTTTTGCAGTTTAAGCCAATGTAGGTGTATCACATAATTATTCTCATATATATATATATATATATATATATATATATATATATATATATATATATATATATATCACTATTTCTAGTTTTAATGTTTGGCAGTGCCTTCATCTGAATTACTTAGGCACGAAGCACAAATACTGCTATCAGTAAGACAAGTTTCTCACTGGTGTAAATATGTTAGATATCATGAGAATACAAGAAATTAAATTTAATAAATGTACTTTTTTAGTATTTAATCTAATATTTATAGTATTAATTATGCATCAAAGCGGACTCAGACCCAACAGTAATGAAATCAAATGGTGCATACACTGAACCTAACTATTGAAAATATAAATATTGGCTACCATACAGATACACCTACGTCACAACTTTACACTTAAAAAACAAAACACACCATTTTGGGATTTTTTTCGCGTAAAGGCTCTAAACGTAAACAGTTGCAATGCTGGTTTAGTGGTGAAACGTTGAGGCGCGTTCACCTGCTTCAGGTGCGTTTCGCCGCATGCGCACTGACGAATGAAACATGGCGAAGAAAAGTTTGACCAAAACAAAATGTACAGACATGACAAGAGACACATCTACTCACCGCGTGAACAATACACGATTGCTATTCCCTTGTTCCTTTCAGTGTCCAGTGAAACAGAGTACAGAGTATCAAAAATAGGACTCCTGATTAATTTTTTTGGCTTCAAACTGCTGGACGGAAAAGCGGAAGCGACAGACGCCTCACCAAAACACACCGGTAAAGATGTGCACTACAAACACAACACCATAAGCACCTTCCCTCTCTTATGAGTCAATGTTGCTTTCACTCTTTCTTTAGTTAGTTAAGATCCTGTCCTGTGAAGTGAGCGGTCCCCGCAGTAGTCCGCCGTGCAGTGACTTCACTGAGTGACTGACTGCAGACACCTGAATTTCCAGCTGGTTTCGGTGCTGAAACTCCTCCTCTTCTCTTCTCTCCTCTTCTCTCCTCTTCTCTCCTCTGTAATACAGTGTGTACTGCAGTCTATCTGTCCCAGTGCAGCACGTCGGAGGGAGGAGTTTCTCCTGCTTTCTCACACTTTCCTCTGCTGTGTTGACGCGGAGCAGCGACTCGTTTCGGTGGCTGTGTTTCAAACCTCTGGGATTCTTGGCTGTAATTTTAAGGCATGTCTCTGTCTCATAGTGTTTTCTGTCTTTATTCAGTTTATGAAGGTGATGTAAACTAAATCATTAGCCTATATATGACCCTGGACCACAAAACCAGTCATAAGGGTCTTTTTTTTTTTTTTTTTTTTTTTTAAATTGGGATGTATACATCAAAGCTGAATAAATAAGCTTTCCATTGATGTATGGTTTGTTAGGATTGGATAATATTTGGCTGAGATACAACTATTTAATAATCTGGAATCTGAAGGTGCAAAAAATCAAAATACTGAGAAAATCGCCTTTAAAGTTGTCCAAATGAAGTTCTTAGCAATGCATATTACTGATCAAAAATTAAGTTTACGGTAGGAAACTTACAAAATGTCTTCATGGAACATGATCTTTACTTAAAGGGATACTCCACCCCAAAATGAAAATTTTGTCATTAATCACTTACCCCCATATCTTTCCAAACCCGTAAAAGCTTCGTTCGTCTTCGGAACACAATTTCCGAAGACTGTCCCATTGACTGCCAAAGAATTAACACTGTTGAGGCCCAGAAAAGTATGAAAAGCATCGTCAAAATAGTCCATCTGCCATCAGTGGTTCAATCTGAACTTTATGAAGAGACGAGAATACTTTTTGTACGCAAAGAAAATAAAAATAACGACATTTATTCAACAATTCGTCTCCTCTCTGTGTCAGCGTAGCACCATTTTGGAGAGCATCCGATGGACGCAAAGTGCGTACGCTATTCTCTGTCATCAGTAACGCATGAATATGGGGTTTCTGTTCAAATCAAAGCGTAAATAAACGTACAATACGTATCCATGCGTTACTGATGACAGAGAATAGCGTACGCACTTTGCGTCCAGCTGTATTCTCCAAAATGGCGCTAAGCTGACACAGAGAGACAGAGAGGAGACGAATTGTTGAATAAAGTCGTTATTTTTGTTTTCTTTGCGTACAAAAAGTATTCTCGTCGCATCATAAAGTTCAGATTGGACCACTGATGGCAGATGGACTATTTTGACAATGTTTTTTATACTTTTCTGTGCCTTGACAGTGTTAATTACTTGGCAGTCAATGGGACAGTCACAAGCCTCGCGGGTTTCGTCCAAAATATCTTAAATTGTGTTCCGAAGATGAACAAAGCTTTTACGGGTTTGGAACGACATGGGGGTAAGTGATTAATGACAAAATTTTAATTTTGGGGTGGAGTAACCCTTTAACATCCTAATGATTTTTGGTATAAAAGAAAAATCGATAATTTTGACCCATACAATGTCTTATAGTTGGCTATTGCTACAAAATATACCTGTGCTACTTATGACTGCTTTTGGGGTCCAGGGTCACATATGAAGAGTTCAGATGCAAAAGCCGCTTAAGTGCCGTCTAAAATTTTCATCAAAAAAGAGCATTTCTATCAGGCTGCTATGTATAGGCTCAGTAATTTTACTCTGATGGCATGTATAGGTCCCTTTCTATGCAATTAAAGTGAAATAACTGAACATAAATAAAGGAGCCTGATAAAAATGTTCATTTCAGAAGAATTCTTAGAATTTCAGATGACACTTAGAGGCTTTTGCATCTGAACTCTTCATATATTCTATGGTAATTATACAATAATGTAATATTTTGTATATATAATATATAGTTTTATTGTACATTACAAAAAATAATAATTTTATTCATTTCAGCAAATTTAGTACTTGAAGATATAGGCTAGTATTCATGAAATAAATAGCCACTAACTACACTTTCACGACTATGTTTCCTAACACACTCAAATAATTGAAAAAAAAAAAAAAACATACTTAGTAATTTCTGCTTTTTCCAGTTAATGTACAGTTAAACACACCTTTTTTAGTGGGGAATGTTGTCACACTACAGAAAATGGGGTAAGTTGTCACAGTGGAACCTGGCATTAAAACAGACTATTTTCAAGAAGAACAAGAAGTGGGAAGACATGGATACCAAAAATAGTAACACACAAATTATGTTTTTGAAAAAAATAAATTTTGTAGTTAATAAATTTTGTTGTTAATATATTTATATTAAAAATAAATAAATATATGAAATTTTGTCATTAATAAATTTAAAGTTCATTCAAAAAGAGTTAAAAACTCAATATTGAAGTGCATTCACTGATTATCCAAAAAGAATTACATGCTGAGATACTAGCAATCTCCTTTTATTATTACAAGTGCATGAAGTGCTTAGTGTACTTAAAATCCACAACAAACATTTTAGTCATACAGGACCTTCCTCAGTGGTCACAAACTTTTGAACCATTTCATTTTTATATAAAAATCCTCACAACACAAATGTATTCAATCAATTATACAGCAGACCAGTTACCAGTTGAAAAAAACAAAACAAACAATATTTAAGACACATGTGAAAACTAACTCTGACCTCACAATTAAAAAGAAAAAAAAAAAGAAAAGAAAAAACACTGTGCCCCTAGAATACGGTTCAACCTTTCAATTAAAATTCAAAAATATAATGATATCGAGATTTTTGTTTGATGAACAGAATTCACAAAATAAATAGGAATCATTGGAATTTTGACTCTAATCTTATAGATCTGTTGAAAACGTGCCCTTTTGATTTACACTAACTGGACTATTGCATATTGCATACTGTTTTACATTATTAAAATATATATCAGGTAGTATACAGTATACACCGGGCAGTATGCCGTAGTCTATAATATTCTATCATAAACATAGCCAAAGGGTTTCCCTCATATAGTTTGATCAATGCTCATGCATTGTCAGCTTTGGACCTTTAACGGCTTTGTATTATTTATTTACACTGTTTTATCTGGTGATAAAAGCAGTAGTCTGGTGCGATGTGATGTAAGTCTGCTGTTATCTGGACACCATCTGTCCAATCCTGTTACATAAAACGATGAGGGAAAAATATTTAACTGTCTTTGAACCATTCCGTCCATTACAATGTGCAATGCTGCTTCTCGTCTGAGTCATATTTAATCATCGCTGTCACAATATCTCTTTATTAGGAGGTATACAGTGTGCATGTATTCAGTGCTTGACCATTGTGCTGCGCTCGAATGGGCCGATGGAAGAGAGTGCAAAAGGAAATCAGCCACATTATTTGAGTGCTCTTACAGAGGTCATGGTGTATCGGAACGGGACACTCCTTTCCCAAGGAAGTACTTGGAAAGTTCATTTAAGAGACAATGCATTTTCCTTCTGTAAGTCTTTTCCCTTAGGAACATATAATGTTTCCTTCTCTGTTATTCAAGGTCTTGAAATGACTTACAGTCAGTGTGGTGCAAAGTCCTTTATTAGGGTAAATGTGAGGGTGTTGTGCATTTATAAACATATCAGGGAATAAAAATGGCTTAAAATGCCTGGATTCAAAGACTAGCAGTTTCCCCGCTTTGCAGGACCAAGTGTAGAATGATAATAAGGACATAGAGAAGATTATAGAAGATCATTAGTTGGTAAATGGAGCGTACATTTTCAATTTTACAGCAGGAGTTTGAGCCATGGCTTATGAGCGTTAATTGTGTTAGTTTCATTACTCAGTTCTCATGTTAGAATTATGGCTTAATTATATTTCATGTTTGCATTAACTGTGTAGTTCATTTGGCCCATTGCATTAAAACTGGGTGAGATCCTAAAGGCAGCAGGTCATTAAATAATTGGGTGGATGTGTGCCATCTCTTACCCTGCTGCTATTGATGTGTGCTGAGGCAAAATCAGTTCATACTAGTTCAAACATAATGCTTTGATTTGTTTATGACCTTGGTTTGGTAGTGCGTACAAGAACAATTGTTCTAATGTCTGTATGGCTGATATAGCTCGTGTATTTGGTCACTCTTATTATGCTTTAAAGTTGACATGAAACAGCAATGTTCTCACTCCCCATTTGTCACATATGGACCCCTTGGCATCATTTTTTTAATGCATCAAAACCATACGATATGTGAGGAACTAAGTGTAGTTTAAGGATTTAATCGGTTAAAATAATCCCGCTATATGTTAACAGTCACATCTCATTTAAAAGATAAATCCAAACTTTAGCATGACAAAACTGGTCACGAGCCAATCACATTTCACAAACAGACCTGACATAATGTTTCTTCAGGCGGTAATTTTTGAATATGTTGGAGATGATGATGGCTTTTGGGTCTGTTCCGCACATAAATCAGAGTTTGGTCTCAAGAATACTTGAGATATTTGTAACGTTTTAATAAATTGTGACTTTAGTTGTGTCTGCCTGTTATGTCCTGTGTTTTATATTGCTTTATATTGAGAAATGCTTAGGTTTAGGTGTAGGGGTCAGGTTAGGTGCTCAGAAATGTGTAAATACAGTGAAAAGTAAATAAAATTATGTGGCTGTTTAAATTGAAAACCATAACCCAACATATGTGTCATAAATAGTGATGCCAAAGAGGTCCATATGTGACAAATCGAGAATGAAAATGTGTTGGAAATTTTAAGAAACGGAAAAAGAGGACAGGACTTGATTGTATCTGTCTGTAATTGTGAAAAAGGAAAGCTGTTTTCAAAAGCGGGGCATGTTTTTATATTTTAAGGAAAAATCACAAAAACAAACCTTTTTTTTTCTCCTTGCAATAATGAACACTAATGATCTGTTCACTAGGAATGCATGTATCAAGAAAGTTAACAGTGTTCAGTAGATTTGTATGTTTCTTATGTAATTAAAATATAAAAATGTTAAAATATAAAAATATTATAATTTATATATTTTTATATTATATTTTTCTTATCTTTTCTGTATTTTATATTATATATATATTTTTTTATATTTATATATTTTATGTTATGGCAGCCAAAGAAATTCTAATGTTTTAAGTCAAGGGTCAAGAGCCCAACTAAAGCAAACACTGACCTCGATAATGGTAATTCAAACAAAACTAAAACATCAACATCTGAAGTCAATCTGGTTAGTAACGTGTGAAGCTGGTGATGCTGTTTATGGAGTTGTTTAATCATCCTCTGCCGAGATCTTGAGAGATTTAATGTCTTCTTTTATCTTGTGTTGATTTCATCTTAGGCTGTGACTGAAGTCAGTTGTAGTTTTTGTATTTCTGCTCGTCTCGTCTCTTTTTTCTGTTCTTGTTTCTCTTTCTTTCAGTGGTTCAGTTTGTTAACAGCAGGTGTTCATCAATAATTCTCAGTCATCACTCAATTACTAAATTAATTATGTCATTAACTTTAACACTGCTTCAGTGTTACTTTTTTAACACTCTCCCCCGGTTTCACAGACAAGGCTTAAGCCTAGTCCTAGACTAAAATGTAAGTCTGAGCTGTTTCAACTGAAAGAAACTTGCACTGACTGATCTTAAAATATATCAGTGCCTTTGTTTTGTCTCAAGATGCACACCAGTAATGTTTTTTTTCTAAGCACGTTCATAAAAATTGCTTCAATGTCCTAATTGAACTATGATCTAATCCTGGTTTAGTCTAAGCCCTGTCTGTGAAACCGGGCCTGTGAGTGTGGATTATTTTAAACACTGGGAGTGTTAATTTAACACTGGGGGTTTTACTGTGGTAAAACGGGATTGCAGGTGATTAGTGAATAAGATGCAGGGTTTTAGTGACTGTTTAGCATGCAGATGTTTAGTAAATTCACCCCTGACTGTTTACCAGGAGCTGACTGTGATGTATTTTGCTCGTATGTTTACTGTAGTCATGGTAGCTCTAGCACTTGCTGTAGATTGGCAGACTGTCTTGGTATTGGCAGTTAGAGCAGACAAACTGGCTCTGACTATTAGGATAAGAGAATATATTTTCCATTGACACGTCACTGAGAAAAACTGAGGCCACGTTTTCAATGCTGATTGAAACATTCAACTAGAAAACTTTCTTTGCCCAAAACATTTGCTAGTATTTCTCATGATATTTAGGGGAAATGTATGGAAAATTAGCTTTTTTGCATGAATGCAACACGCAGAGCTTTATAGCTACTCCTTTCCACTTGCATCGACCACATCAACCCCAAGTATATCTGTCACACTAGTAACGTGTGGTTACACGTGATTTAATTGGACTCCTGAGAATGTCAGTTATACATAAACACAATGAAGAACCTTATCCTGCATCTGCATTCTGTACATTCCCTATATGCATAAGACAAAACCGTTTTCACACTGTATGCCTCATTGAAATATAGGAATAATATTGAAATTCATTATTAACCCACACACATACAAAAAAAGAAATATGAGCAGTTTTTTTCTGTGCAGCAATGACTGGGTGTTGTGGGTGTGGTTATACAGTTGGTAAAGTGTTCTGTGTGGTTGCTAAGGTATTTTGGGTGGTTTCTAGGTGGTCGGCCCAAGTCAAAAGAGCCCACTTCTAAGTCTCAATGGGCCTATTAACACGTAGTCACAAGTCTTAATCAATTAAATCGCTTTTTTATTTGGTTTCGCTCATGACATTTACAATTGGCCACTGTCACAGTCATGTCTGTCGTGTCTTGTGTGTTTCCCCCTCCATGCCCTTATTTGGTCCTTCCTGTTCCTGTCCTCGTCTAGTTTGATTGTTTATGATTTCTTTCAGGTGTGTGTGTTATATCATGTGTATTTAGTTCCTGCCTGTTCTGTTAGTTTTCGTCTGGTCTACTCGTTACTCCCGGTGTTCCTGTGTGTCAGCCTTGCCTTGTCTTTCCCTGTCTTGTTTGTATTAAAGACTGTATTTTGAGTTTACCCTCGTTTCCTCGTTCATCCCCGCTGTGTGCACCATGACAGCCACATAGGTCTCTACAAAATGCATTCAGTCACTATTCTTGCACTATATATAAATATGCCCTTGAAAGAAATACACTTCTGTATACTTAGAAGTATACAGAGTAGTTATTAAGGACATAATATACTTTCAAATAATAAAAGTACTGAACCAAATGTCATATTTTTGGACACTTAAATTTGTGTTATTTACAATTAAATTAAAATGCATTATAGTTTAAATTTATATTAAATACAATTACCTTAACTACCTTATTTACCTTATTAAGTACCTTGTTTGGCCCACCTATAGGTAGGATTTCCAAGTATGGTAAACTAAAATATATTTTAATATCAGTTCTATTGAAACTTGTATGTCATGTATTTAAATATATGTTTAATTAGACATTTTTAATGATACAATTATTTTGCATTTTAGTTGCAATTTAGTACACATTTAACACATTTAAACTTAAAAGTATTGAATAACACACTATGGTTAAAATTATACTCAAGTACTTTATATGTGCTTTTAGTAAACACATCAAAATATGTGTACTTCTTTAAAGCACAACAACAGATTATTAAAACATTATGCAAAATGTAGGCTACTTTTAAGTAAAACTTGTTATTTGACATTATTACAAAGTACACTTTTGACATTTTTATTTCATTAATGTTGTATTATCTGGAAGTACAGAATTTTAAAATATACTTTTATGTCAAATATAGTTTTTATATTTTAAGTGCACTACAAGTGCACATTCAATAGAATTAAGCACATTTAGTTTTCACAAGGGTTTCGATCCATATGTCTCATCCATGATTGATTCATGTGTGGTTTGTGAAGCTCCCAAACGTCTGTATCCAGATGTACAGTAGATAAAGTTGGAAGAAAAAAGTGTAGCCTAAACAAACACAAAATGCATTTACAGTTAGTCATGTTGCATCTTGTATGTGCTGAGGTTGGGTTGAGTGATCAGATTGCAGATTGCGGTATGCATCTTTGAGGCCCGTTTTTGCACCAAACTTGTGGAGTTACACACCCAAAGTTGAATACTTAGGTTAAGTGGTTTGTTCAGATCTCTAATCCTCAGAGCAATTGTTATAATGCTTGCCTTAGCGAGCACCACTAATCACATTATTCTTAATCTTGAATGGCTGCTGCATGTTGGTCATAATCACATTCTGTCAGTTTATGTAATGGCAGCGTGCCAGAGATCAATGCTGACTTGAATGCAGGAGTCTCAGGTGTGTCGTTTCCATTAATGCTCAGCAGGGACCTTCACACCATTCTACCACGTCCTAAACAACCTGCTCTTGACCTTTAGGTATTTTTGGTTACAGCCAATCCAATTTTAGATCAACAACGCACTAGTGTTGTGTCCGCAGATCATGCTCCCTTCGTATGTTATTTGACCACCTGATGTCCAGACTGCAGGCCTGTTATTTGCAGCATTAGTTCAAGAGGTTAATAGTCTGTTAATCGCTTAAAACAGCAACAGAACTGGCAGCATATGCTGTTAGTTTGTTAATGTGAATTAAATATCAACCACTGAACAGGATGTTTATTTCTCTGTGCAGAGTGGCACGGAGAAGTGTATTTCTCCATAAGCATTAAAAAAGTCGTAAATAAAATAAAAATAAATTAAAGCTAAATATTTATAATCTATTTTATCCTAAATTGTATTAAATAATATATAAATACATATTAAATGTATTAAGTAATACATTTAAAAAATAAAATGAAGAGATTTTTAATGGTCACATATGTTCATCACACATATCCTTTGTGAAGTAGACATTCACAGAATGCATTGCAATGAGCTCTGTACAAATATTAAATATTAAGTAATAAATTAAATAAATTTATATGATTTTATTGCTTGATTTAGCAATTCTAAAATAATCAAAAGAGCTGCATTAAATGTAGGAACACTGAAAAAAATTATTCATTGAATTTACTAAAAATATTTAAGGTAAGTGGTTGCAATCAATTTATTTGAGCTACATTTAAATAAATTTAGTTGACTAACTTTCAACATGTTTTTTATTTTTTATTTTATCAAGACTGCAAAGAGTAAAGACTGAAATGCAAGGAAAATTTCTAAAAATGCAAAATGACATTTTTAATTTAAAAAAGAGAAGTTCATGCAATTAAACATGCATGTGTTATGTACATTATGTAAAATATGCATAATTATGTTTAATTAGGTCATGTACAGTAGTATCGAGGTGATGTGACAACAATATACAGTTGGTTGAAATATTATGCTTTTTGACATATTGTAGTAGGCACTAGGTAGTATTCAGTGTATACTGGTTGCACAGTTTGCAGTGTACTAGTAATCAATTTGGAACATGGTCAAATATTTGCTATAGTTATGGTTTGTAGTTCTTCCCTCAGGTGTTATTTGTTCCCTAGATATGCTCAGTAGACTCCTTATTCTACACACAAACTGTAGACATTACTTTAAAGTCACTATGAGATCAAAAGTGACAATTATTTTTTTTTTTATGCAGTATTGCAATGCAATACTGCATAAAAAATCATAATCTTTAATCAATCACATTGACTTCCCCTCCCCCTCAATTCCTAATGGATAAAATCAAGTCCCATCCTACAATTTTTATTGTTCAAGAAGCCGTTTTACTCAGATATACGTCACAACAGGGGAGAGAAGTTGAAGTGAAGAAGTTAGAAGAAAGTAGTCTACTTGTGTAGTGTTAGATCTGACAGTATGGAGGAGGCTCTCACTAAGTCTAGATGTTGATCAAAGAAAAACTGGAACTAGAAACACCCAAATGTTCCTTACACCATACTGAGTTCACTTATTATTAAAGCTAGCTATTTGCCAAAAAACACACCCATGGGGCAAACAGGTGCGTTTAAAATATATTTAATTTCACTTCAACTTTTCTAACATACGTTGCGAAGATACAAAAGAATTCGGCCCAACCTTTGATAAACAGTTTCAAAGGTAACTCTGGGTTACAGCGAGCAGGGCCGTCCCTGGCTGACGCGGGGCCCCCCTCGGCAGGGTTGCCAGGTTTTCACAGCAAAACCCGCCCAATTGCTACTCAAAACTAGCCCAAAACTAGCCCAATCGCTTTTCAGGGGGAATTCCCGGTAAAAAAAATCGTGTTCCGTGTTGAATTATTAAGAATTTGTTCCCTCATTTTAGTTAAAACATGAATACATTTTCATCAAATATACATTTGTGGGTGAATTATTCCTTTAATCACCCTGTCAGGTTCATGTACAACGTAACATATTATCTACTGTCTACTATCTATCAGTTTCCGACCTGAAAATTAAAGGGTTTTCACAACTTTACTCAACTATGATGACTTTTGCTTCTGAGAACCCCGGAAATGTGAAAAGAGTGCATTATTTTACAATAAAGTTTAAAAATTTAATTGTAGTCTTTATTTTAGAAAGCATATATGATGCACAGATCTATGCCTTGACATATCTGCTTAATTAAAGACTCTTTTCCATTAAAATAAATCTGAGCAGTTGAAATCCTTGACCGCAGTATAACATTGAGTTTAGTCCTTATAGCTGAGTGTGTAGGCAAACAGAAGCTGCAGGAGAAAAGCCAACCAATTAGCCTCAGCCTGAGTCAGAAAAAAACATGCTGATGTTCAGTTGCTTGCTTTGTGTGTTTGTTGCTGCAGATTCAGATGATGTAACTGGATAATAAACAATGCACTGTATGGTTGACACACATGCTCACCTTTACACAGCCTACATAAATGCTGAAGCATGCTGTGGGTTAAAAATGTGCACTGTGGCAGACGCTGAAAAAAAAAAAATATATATATAAAGAGATAAGGACACATCCCCCTCAGATTAATGGTTGACCAATATGAATTGTTCAGTATTTGATCTGATCACATTTTTTTGTGTTTACAAAAAAAATGCAGGACCTTTGAAAATTACATTTTTAAATAATTTTTAAAATAATTAAGATTTTAAATAATTTAAAAATAAATAAAATAAAATTTGGAATAATTCATAATTGTCATAAAAATAGTTGATTCAAGAAATTATTCTAATCTATTCAAGAAATTAAATAAGTCATGGCAATAAATTCCCATGACCTATTTTTTTATTGCCCTATTTTAATTAAATTGTGGCCATTAAAAAAACAAAAACAAAAATTGGTTTTATCGTTTTCGCTGGAGGATTATTATGGGTTATCAAACCAAGTCAAGTCGAGCTTTATTGTCATTCCACTACATGTGTGGACATACAGTGGAACGAAATGTCGTGTCTTGCAGGACCACGGTGCTACATAAATAACCATAAATATAAACATACAACACTAGATGTAAGAACAATTTTTTAGACCTACATAGCTAACTTACTGAATCCATAATCTAACTATACATATACTATAAACAGTTGACTGTTACACATAGACAGACTATACAAGTACTTTACATAATAACTGTACATGATATTGTGCAATAGAGGTATTTAAGGTTAAGGAGGAAGTAGTGCAATATGATTTGTGATGCATTCACAAGTAAACATTTGTGTTATCTTATTAAGTCCTTTTAACATGGAGTGCTTATAAGAAAGTGTCTGGTGCATATAGAGAGAAAAAGAGTGTGTTTCTACAGAACTGCAATTTGGAATTGCATTTTGGCCAGAAGTGACGTTTGAAGGTAAAAACATTGTGATGGATTTGTTTCTTACAAACACGCAGCTTTTCACTTCACAAGACGTTATTTAATTCATTGGATATTGGATTGCGGATTACTTGTGGATTATTGTGATGTTTTTATCAGCTGTTTGGACTCTCATTCTGACGGCACCCATTCACTGCAGAGGATCCATTGGTGAGCAAGTGATGCAATGCTAAATGTCTCCAATTTTTCTGGGTGAACTATTCAAACGCTATCGTCAAAAGAGGTATCACTCAGAAGGAGTTTATTTTGTCATAATGACAGACTGAATATATACCATTTCGCTTATTACACAGCTATACTTAAAAAAATAAATAAACAATATAGGCACAAAATGTTGATTTGAAGTTAAATTATTTTATTATGTGAGATGATAGAGACCAAACAGTGGGTCAATTATTAAAAAAATATTTGACTGCAGAAATCATGGTCAATCAATCAGAGTCAAGTATCCCAGAGAGCACTGTAGGTGGTGAAAAAATGGCAAAGCTGCTTCCTCATCAACTCATTTTCACTTTTATGCCATTGCATCTGTTTTATGTTGAGTACAGACGCAGCTGAGGCTGAAGATGAGCGGTGACGGATGTGAGCTGTGCCCATCAGCGACTGTCTGATCGAACGCAAGAGACAGCAGCTTAACGAAAGGCAAGGGACTCATCGCTCATCTCAGCTGCGTCAGGAAAACAGATTCAATTTGTCGGCCCTGGAGACTCTAAACTTGATAGTGAAAAAAACTGACACAAGCATACAGTAGGCATGCACTGCTGGATTTTAATTTACTACTATAGTGCATTTTGAAAATATATTGTGTCAGTGCCAAAAAGCTACAACTGAAGCTTGTAGAAGCATCACTGAACTTTATGTTTATTCAATCATTTAAATACATGTTGATGTCACTGCCCTTTATAAATACATATTTACAGGTTTATATGGGCATAATGGCAAGCACTTCTAGTCTTTGGGTTACATCAGTTTAGTGAAATGGTATAGATCAATATTAGGAGACACTTCCAATAGACCAAAGAACAGAAATCAGTCACTATACCATATAATAGCCTTACTTGTGCATCTTACTTGGGCAGTACCTTTTTAAAAAGTAGTAATATGTACCTTTGAGGTACTAATATGCATTTTTAGGGGTAAATAAGGTACACAGGTGCACTTTTTGAAAGGATACCACCCTAGTGACAGCTTTTGTACCCCTTTTGTATTTGTCAATATATATTCCAGATTTTTTAAAGATGTTTTTAATGTAAGTTTCTTATGCTCAGAAAGGCTGCTTTTATTTGATCAAAAATACAGTAAATTTGTGAAATATTTTTAGAATTTAAAAGAACTGTTTTTAATATATTTTGGAATATAATTTATTCCTATGATGCAAAGCTGAATTTTCAGCATTATCACTCCAGTCTCAATTTTTTTAATGGTAGTGTATCATAGTTTCCACAAGCACAGCTGTTTTCAACATAAGAAAATAATAAGAAATCTTTCTTTTGCAGCATATTAGAATGATTTCTGAAGGATAATGTGACACTGAAGACTGGAGTAATGATGCTGAAAATTCAGCTTTGCATCACAGGAATAAATTACATTTTAAAATATATTCAAGTAGAAAACAGTTCTTTTAAATTGTAATAATATTTCAAAATATTACTATTTTTACTGTATTTTTCATAAAATAAATGCAGCCAGAGACTTCTTTCGAATACTTAGAAAGAAATCTTAATTATTCCAAACATTTGACCAGTAGTGTATTTCCCAGTGACAGTGAAGCTCACAAAAACAAGGATAACACTCAGAGTTCATCTGACTCAGGGATAAATGTGGAAGACATGGATGAAATGGGCTCAAGGGGGATGCTGGGAAGCATCAGAGGGGCGCTGTCAGCCACCCAGCCCGAGGCCGTTTTGTTGAAGGTGGGCCGTTTGATCAGAGCAGGTGCTGCAGGCATGGGGCTTGGAATGGGGAGGCTGGGGCTCACATCAAAAGCTTTAACAGGGACTGTGGGTGCCTTCCCAAAACCACCGAATGGAATAGCCACCCTTCAATTAGAGGAGAGGAGAGGAGAGGAGAGGAGAGGAGAGGAGAGGAGAGGAGAGGAGAGGAGAGGAGAGGAGAGGAGTATATGAATGCTTATGGTTTTGTTAGACAACACAACAAAAACAAAATCTTACAGCAAAAGATGTGGAATATAATACAAACCCAGCAACATTTTAGGTAAAGGTATCTTATTGATTGACTCTAAATCAAATATTGCTGGATAGCATCTTTTTGCTTATAAAACATGAGGCAGGTTTCCAAAATTTGGCAAATATTCTTCAAAGTCAACATGAAATAGCATTTATAAACCTGTTTGCATATGCAACAGGATATTCAAAGAGAAAAAAGGCCCATTATTATTTTATATTAGAAATGAGAAATTAATGAAAAGTGAGCGTTACATAACAGAATGGACCAGTGTAATAATCTACTGTAAACATAATCAGCAGCAGTGTTATTATTGTTAGTTAAAACTATAAAAAAAATCGTTTAAAATATAAATATTAGATGAAAAACTGAAACTTACAGAACTTAAAAAATAAAAATGTGTCCTACTATTTTTTAGTGAAAAACTAAAAAATACTAAAATGACTAAAATTTAAATATAAATAAATTTTGGCCAATATAAAAATATTTAAAAAAATAATAATAAAAACACAAAATAACAAAAACACTAAAATTGAATCTAAAACTGAAAATATTTAAATAAATAGTAGTTCAAAAATATAAATAAACATTCTATAAATAATACTAAAATAACACCAGTCTGTACTGGAATTTTTAAATAAATATTCATGGATGATTCAAACACAATTAGTTGAAAAAGCAGTTATGTTTTTATCTTACCTGTTGAAGCTCTTGTATTGTGGAATCTCTTGTCTGGTTTGGGGTTCAGGCATGCGGGCGACCAGCGTTTCGGCCAGAGAAGGGTCACTAATGAGGGCCTGTTCCCAGGGCGACTGGTAGGATCTGGGGATTGCTGTACAGTTGAACTTCTCTGCTGGAACATCCTTCAGGGGACCACCATAACCTGTTGAACGCATGAAGAAAACTTTATTTTGATGATGTGGTACATGAACCAAAAACCTTTGTGAAGTATATTAAAGAATATGCTTAAGTGTGAACTGAATGCAATGTTTTCATACACTTGCATGTTATTTGCAATTGTATTATAGTTTAAATGTGTATTAAATGCAATTAGCTGAACTTTGCTTTTTGATTCACTTACATAGGACTTAATTACATTATTATATGTAATGTCATAATTCGGTAGCACTTTATTTTACAGTCCTGTTCCTCATGTACATATATGCAGTTATTAAAGTAATTACTATAACTATGTAATAACTAGGTACTAACCCTGAACCTACGCCATGTAGTTACCTTATATTACCAGTACTTTCTTAGGTAAGTACACTGTAAGTACATGTACTGTAAAATAAAGGGCAACCCATAATTCTATTGTCTTTGAAATATGGTTAAAGTGTAATGCTGAATGTACTGACAAGCATTCATGGTAAACTAAAATACACTTTAATGTGATTTCTACTGATGTAACATCAATAGAATTAAAAATAAATAATAAAATATATAAAATAAACTAAAAGTACAATCCAATACTTTACATGTGCTTTAGTATGTTATAAAAATAAGTGTACTTCTTTAATGCATGATAAAATATATTAAAACATAACGATTTAAAATGTACTGTAAGGTAAAGCTTTAAATTAGATTTTATTGCAAAGTAAAAGACAATTAGACTTTTAAAATTCGTCATTAAAATTTTTTGGTAACACTTTAGTTTAGGTACCAATTCTCACTATTAACTAGTTGCTTATTGGCATGCTTATTACTAGCAATTAAGTACACTTCTTTTTCACAAGGGATCATTTTACAAGACTTACTGAAAAACAAAAATGCTGATAAACAGAATGAAAAATAATGAAAAAATTACTTTACTTTAGTACTGCTAAAGATAACTGCAAAAATAATCAGGGGTAAGAACTGCTCAAGTATAAGATCAGGACAAAGCACATGTTCAGAAATGAAAAATGACCATTTAGAGAAGGAATACAGGGAGATGCCTATAGGTCAAGGACATACATGGCCTGCTTTGCATGGTCTAGAAACACACTACATCACTGTTAATGCATTATTTTCATTGTTTTGTGAGCTATCCCTTTAATAAAAGTGACTTGACCACATGTATGCCGTAAGGCAGACAGCAGCATTACCGGTGCAGCTTTGCATTGATCCCTTTTTTTTTTTTTTTTGCAATGCTACTGAAGCATAAAAGAAATTGGAAACTAAGTAAAAGAAGTGAAAGGCTTCACAAGGTCCTAAAATATGCTGTGGAGAGATACAGGGTGACCCTTCAAAATGAGTATCCCTCAAACCGGTGTTCACCAGCAGGGCTAGCAAGCCCAAAACAAGAGTTACGTAATGTGGGTGTTCTGTCACATATCAGCCTCACACTGAGGACAATCTCCTTCCTGAGTTTATGGGCCTCAAGGAAGCAGCACAAAACGCATGAGTTTCGGCGCTGAGGGTCTGGGCAGTTCAATGGGCCTCAGAGAAACTTTCATAACAGCAGGGGGGAATTTGTTTTTTGACAGTGTTTTCATGGGGCAGTGCACTGACACATCAAGATGCTGATGAGCTATGAAAAAATTCTCATTAGGAGGCAGTTTAGGCTTGCTGACTGGCCACAAGAAGGCTAAAAATATGTCTTAAGATGATGTTATTTGAGGTTTTTTTCTTCTTTGCATTTAATGCATTTAGCTGTACAAATATGCCATGTCAAAAATTCAGTTTTGATCTTAAAGCTATGTCTATAAATAAAATAAAATAAGGCAGCGGCTATTTTTCACTAATTGCAAATAGCAATAGATGTTATTTACACTAAGTGAAAATAGCATATTTTCTTAGCGATGGGTGCTATTTACAGTAAGTGCAAATAGCTATAGATTCTATTTACACTATGTTAAAATAGCAGGATTTTCTGCTATTTATGCTACTTATTGCAAACAGTGGGAATTTTCTGCACCTCAGTATTGTAGTACAAAATAAAACAGTACACAATAATAACATATTGGGTATAAATTATAATTACGAAATGGATAGTTCCGGTCCTTGATTCTTATTGGCTGAGCCACGTTCGAAGCTGTTGTAAATTACTCTACAAACATACACCTTTGTTTCTGTCTGTGTGTTGCTCTGCAACCACTTTATTGCAACCCCAACCGTTTCTGAGGACCTACATTGTTTGGCAGAAGAATAATGTTTTGATTAATATCATTACATTTTATTTGCTTTGTTTTATTTTGTGAAACCTTGCAAAATATATGGAATAACCGTTTTATAAAAGCAATAAGCCCCAAGAAGCCATGGTTTACAGTGAATTTATAACAGCTAAGGGGTGTTGTTAGGCACAATGCGAAAATGATTAAATGGATGCCACCTTATTGGGACAATAAAGCCCTCCCTACACCTACCCTAACCCTACCCGATACTTTATTTTCAACTTTTTGATTATTTCCTTCATTTTTATTAAAAATAAATGCCTTTCTGATGTGATAAGAGATTTGAAAAGGGAGAAAAAAAAGTTTGGCAAAAGGTGGGTTCGAACTCGGATTGCAAAAAGCACGCGCTTTATTATCTACGCCGGTGGAGCTGATGTTTGATAATCGTCTTTTGTACTGTTGACTACCCCAATCACACATTGGCGGGCGGAGTTAGTGTAAATAGCCTCTGCCAACAAGGCAGGCTATTTGCACTTAGTGGAAATAGACACTCCAATAAAATAAAATAAAATAAAATAAAAAAATAAAATAAAATAAAATAAAATAAAAATAAACTGTTACAATTAAAATAAAATTATTTATAATTAAATATAATAAAAAGTAAATAAATTAATATATAATTAATTAAGAAATAAAATAAAACAAAAATAATAAAATAATTACAAATTCAGTTTTGGTTTAACATTATATCTACAAATAAAATAAAATTGTATGGTTTTGGTTTAACATTATTTTATTGTTTTGGTTTAACTTTACAACTAAACTAAACTAAACTAAAAGATAAAATAAAACAGCATAGCGTGATACCAGTGGCTTCTATCTCTCACACCGTGGGACGTCATCTGATTTTAATCTTGTTTATTTATCATCAAAAATTCAACCGCTGGTCTTTGTATCTTCCCCTCCCCATCCAAATGAAGCCTCAAAGTTACTAAAATAGCAGGACATACTGTAAATATGTGCTCATCCACCAATCTAGGAAGGGGGGCTGAGCCCCAAGGCTAGATGAAGCCATGGGAGTGATAAGGATCGGATCTGCTGAAGATGTTATCGTGGACGGCTGCTGCTCTGTGCCACCACTTAAAGGACACAGGAAACACTTAGCAAGCTTCCTGTTGGGGCACTACGGCCACTGTTCACACAGGAATTACATGCTCAAGATGTACATCAGTATGTACCACAAAACAAAAACTCTAAATGCTGTACTGTATATAATAACTTAATTGAAATTATTTAAATAAATAAAAACAAACAAACAGTCTAATAATATTTCAAAATTTGGATTCATGGTGCTGATCTACCTCAGTCATATAGTGTTAATTCTTGGTTAAAAATTAAGATTTTGTTTTACATAGACATGACAAATTTAACTATATCATGTCTTCTGTTTGAGGTGCAAAAAATGATCTAACATCATAAATGGACCATCAAACATCATCTGGAACACCACATTAGTACAAAGTTTTGTCTAATTAACTAAATAAAGTTTTGAGACTTAGTCGGTCTCGATTGTGATTTGGCCAAATCAGTGTAATATATTGTGTAATATATTGCTGGTTTTGGTTTTTAGTACATAACACCTTTTTTCTCTCCTAAAAACAAAAAAAAAATCAGTTATAAAATAAAATAAAATAAAATAAAATAAAATAAAATAAAATAAAATAAAATAAAATAAAATAAAATAAAATATTGTCACTTGATATTAAATTTGGAACATTTTGTTTGGAACATTTTTTGAAAATTTATTACATAATATTTACGGTTTATTAAAAATCCTTTATTGTTAGTAAATATTTCCTTTTAAAATTGCCTGTAAGCTATAATAATAATAATGATGATAATTTTTAAACAATCATTTAAAACAACAACAGCAACAAAAAACATTTAAAATGTTCCTTTTTTAGGTCAGGTACAAAAACATTCCTTGAGCAAACTGTTTCCCTGGAATTATGACAGGTTTTCAGTTGTAGTGCCCCCTATGGGCAGATTTGGACTCAATTTGCTGTGGATGTTCAAAATGTCCTATTGTATCGCATTTTGTTAAGTTTGGACATTGCATTGAGCAGATAAAGAAATTGCTGTGGACTAACCTGGGGCAATAGTCTCAGGGTTGAGTGCATTTGGTGCCTGGTCAACTCCAAGACAGTGTTCATTACTTAAAATGTTTGTCGTTTCAGCACTTGGACCTGGAGAAATGGCATCAATCTGAGAAAAGAAAAATGGAATAGTGACTCTATTGAGAATTAGTGCTTATTTGGATTGTATATAAACAAATGACACTCACATTGCGCTGTGTGTTGGCTTCATTCTGAATACTTTCAAAGGTGTATTTTTCTGAGCGCTTCTGACGCATCTTGAACAGACGGGAGCCCCTGTTTGATTCTAAGGAAAGCTCCTCCAACATGATCTCCTTCGGGGCACTAACTTTCCTCCCTAGATCCATCTCTGCTTCTGGAAAAGAGTAAAGAGTAAGCAGTGTTGGGGGTAATGAATTACAAGAAACGCGAGTTAAGTAATCAGATTATTTTTTAAAGTAACTAGTAAAGTAACATACTTTCTAATTTACAAGAAAATATTACTTTTTCAAATAAGTAAATAAGTGTTTTCCATTTATTGATTAAATTCCATTTATTGATTTATTGACCTCTCTTGTTTGCATGTTTTTATTGACTGACCACTCTCCTGTCCGCATGTTGAGAGAAATTAGGGTTAAGTTCAGAGGCGTTGTGTTCGCTGTGTGAACATGATGTTACTGTAGTTCTAGACTAAATGTGAACATGCATTTACTCATCTCACTTTCACAAAAACAGATTCAGTATTTCTCAAAATGAATAAAAACAGTAAAATGCAGGATATGAAGCAAATCTGCAATAACTAAATATGTTAAATAACACAAATATACATCATGTATTAAATCCCATTCATAATCCCATCTATTCATTTCACTTTTGGCGTGAAAGGGCTTTTACATTTGCCAAAAATAGAACTTTTTATATTAAAAACAAGCAAGCCCAGGCCTGATGAGAAAAAGTAATGCAAAAATAAGGTAGCCTAATGCATTCTATAAAAATTAACTAATGCAATTAGATACTTTTTTATGGAGTAACACAATAATGTAATGCATCACTTATAAAAGTAACTTTCCCCAACACTGAGAGCAAGTATAACACAATATTCTACATCATTTTAAAAATGAATGTTTCTCCTGCACTAATTTTATTCCTTAAAATTCATCTTTGATGATCAAAATGACATATTTAAATGTTTTTTCCCCATGAAAATAACTTCTTTGTCTTGAAATAGCTTGAATTTAACTATACCCTTACCTCAGTTAGTATATGGGAGGGGATGTATGCATATGATAATTAGTCCCTGCCTCCACTTAACAGCAGAAGCTCGGACCTGCTCTTCACTCCGCTAACTGAAGTAGTAAACGCTGCACAGACACAGGTGGCAATATTGGATGAATGGATAAGAGGGAGTGAATCCATGAGTGAATTTATTCTAATTCTGAATGGATTACAGAAAGCGCGCAAAGAGCGCTCCCTTTATAATCACCAAGAAACTGTCACTCATCTTAGTTCATCACGATAATCAATGAAACGCTACACTGCACAATTAATATCTTATTAACATCTCATCTACACTTTCTTTGTTATAATGAGAAGATTTGCGAGCGTGTAGAACTCCAACGCTATCTCACGACCAATTTGTATGTATTTTACGACCTCACTCATTCAATTTTGTATGATTTGTCTAGACCCCAGTGATGGGTAGGTTTAGGGCGGGGTTAGGGGTAGGTCATTCGTACAAATTCATATGAACTGGGGAATGTAAAATATGTAAGAATTGCCATGAAATCAGGCTGAGAGCTCACCATTGAACACTTTTGAGCGGTGAGTGGATTCTAACTTAAATGCCTTTGATTGGCCATTGCAATAAATCAGCAGTTATGGCTGTGATTGGCTACAATGCTCAACGCTGCAAAAACATGTTGTAAATAGAGACTTACATTTACATTTACATTTAGTCATTTAGCAGACGCTTTTATCCAAAGCGACTTACAAATGAGGACAATGGAATCAATCAAAATCAACAAACGAGCCAGAGGTGGTTTTGTAGGCAAACATCAATGCCTTGAATTTTATGCGAGCAGCTATTGGTAGCCAGTGCAAATTGATGAACAGAGGTGTGACGTGCGTTCTTTTTGGCTCATTAAAGATTAATTTTACAGCCGCGTTCTGGATTAATTGTAAAGGTTTGATAGAACTGGCTGGAAGACCTGCCAAGAGAGCATTGCAATAGTCAAGTCTGGACAGAACAAGAGCTTGAACAAGGAGTTGTGTTGCATGTTCAGAAAGAAAGGGCCTGATCTTTCTAATATTGTATAAAGCAAATCTGCAGGACCGGGCAGTTTTTGCAATGTGATCTGAGAAATTCAGCTTATCATCAATCACAACTCCAAGGTTTGTGGCTGTTTTTGTAGGAGTTATGGTTGATGAGCCTAACTGGATGGTGAAATTGTAATGAAGTGATGGGTTTGATGGAGCCACAAGCAGTTCTTTTCTTGGCAAGGTTAAGTTAAACTTATGAAAAATGTATGAACTTAATTAACTATTTAAATAATTTATTAACTTATAATCAATGGATAAAAAGCCCTATTTCGCATTTTGACGGGATTGGTTAAACGTTTGTGACATAGGAAGCGGGCGGTTTCAAACCATGTTTTTTTGAGACTGTCTTTGTACACCGCAGTTTTAAGGACTAAATGCTCAGCGTTGACTGATGGTGACTGAGCGCATGGTTTTTAAGCATATTAAAAATACCAGACATACAATTTTAAAAACTTTGAAGTATTCAATTTTAGCAGCCATACTCACTTCAATGTGTTTTTGATCATTGCATGAACAATTCAGTTTAGATGTCAGCTGTATTTAGGCCCAAATTGAGTTATTACTGACGGTCGTAATGCGGGTCACTCGTGGGGCTCTAACAGGCGTATCAAAGGATGAAAATGTATCCTGCTGGTATGTTCTTACAGCTGTCAAGTGTCATCTTGCAGTCAGCCGCCGGACTATCAGTTGTCCGCCCCCCGAAATAGAATTTCAAACAGACAACTACAAAAGGATTAGCTGCTCTCGGTAATACATCTCTACTGATTAGTATTTTTAGCTGTCCGAGTGTGGTTAATCTAATCACTACTAATGCGAATACACAAATCTTAACAGTGTTAATAGCTAAATATACAATAATTAGCCTAGCATGTTTGTGTTGACAGTAAGTTTATATTACAATGTTTATATTAATTAAAGAGCCAATTAAAAGTCAGCTGGTTAGTTTCAAGTAATTATGTATTTACAGTCATGGCCAAAAATGTCGGCACCCTTGGTAAATATGATCAAAGAAGGCTGTGAAAATTAATCTGCATTGTTAATCCTTTTGATCTTTTATTAAAAAATTCACAAAAATATAACCTTTCATTGGATAATAAGAATTTAAAATGGGGGGAAATATCATCAAATAAATGTTTTTCTCTAATACACATTGGCCACAATTAACGGCACCCTTTTATTCAATACTTTTTGAAACCTCCATTTGCCAGTTTAACAGCTCTAAATGTTCTCCTATAATGCCTGATGAGGTTAGAGAACACCTGACAAGAGATCAGAGACCGTTCCTTCATCCAGAATCACTCCAGACCCTTTAGATTCCCAGCTCCATGTTGGTGCTTCTTCTCTTCAGTTCACCCCACTCATTTTCTATAGGGTTCAGGTCAGAGGACTGGAATGGTCATAGCAGAAGCTTGGTTTTGTGCTCAGTGACCCATTTTTGTGTTGTTTTTGAGGTTTGTATTTGCATTATTGTACGGTTGGAAGATCCAAACATGGCCCATTATAAGATTTCTAACAGAGTCAGTCACATATTGATTTTTTTATCTGTTGGTATTTGATAGAATCCATGATGCCATGCATCTGAACAAGATGTCCAGAACCTTCAGCAGAAATATTGGCCCACAACATCAAAAATACAGCAGTATATTTCATTGTACACATGGGATACTTTTTATCCCTGTGTTCACCAAACCTTTTGGAGAGAAGGAGAGTCTTTAGTTACTCAAACTCTCCTTTTCACCGTGCATTAGGACGATATAGACACACGTCCTCTTCCAGGCAGTTTTGTAACATTTTATGTTGATTGGAAATTCTTAATTATTGCCCTGATGGTGGAAATGGGAATTTTCACTGCTCTAGCTCTTTTCTTAAAGCCACTTCACTAATTTGTGAAGCTCAATTATCTTTTGCTGCACATCAGAAATATATTCTTTGGTTTTTCTCATTGTGATAGATGATTAAGGGAATTTGGGCTTTGTTTTCCCTCCTATTTATATTTCTGTGAAACAGGAAGCCATGGCTGGATAATTTCATATTCATAATCACCCTGGAGTGCTCAAAATTGTGAATATGAATGGGAATATACTTCAGAGACATTTTACTCATAAGAATTTCTAGGGGTGCCAATAATTGTGTCCAACGTGTATTTGAGAAAAACATTTATTTCATAATGATATTTCCCCCCCATTTTAAATTCTTATTATCCAATGAAAGGTTAGATTTTTGTGAATTTTTAAAATAAAAGATCAAAAGGATTAACAATGCAGATTAATTTTCACAACCTTCTTTGATCATATTTACCAAGGGTACTGATATTTTTGGCCATGACTGTAAGAAAGAATTGAATGCCTTTATTTATCAATGATGCATTAAATCTATGTATTAATTAAAAGAGAAAATAAAGACGTTTACATTGTTACAAAAAGAAAAGAGAAAAGAAAAGTATTTCAAATAAATGTTGAGCTTCTGAAATTTCTGTTTATCAAATAATCCTGGGAAAAAACTCTCGCTTTCCACAAACATATTACGCAGCACAACTGCATGGAAACAAATTTGGTTGTAGAAACAATTTTCACTCAGAAATTGCTTGTAAATTTCACCAACAATTATAATGAAGTAGATATTTTGAAGTAGAAAAACTGAAAAAGTATCTTGTGAAAACATTCTTGTTTGAAAATTTTTAACAGTGTTTTCAATGTTTATAATAAAAAGTTGTTGTTTTTCCTTGAGCAGCAAATCAGCATATTAGAATGATTTCTGCAGGATCGTGTGACACTGAAAACTGGAGTAATGATGCTGAGAATTCAGCTTTGATCACAGGAATAAATTACATTTTAACATATATTAGAATATATTCAAATTGTAAAGCATATTTCACAATATTACAGTTTTTACTCTATTTTTGAACATGAGAGACTTCTTTCAAAAACATAAAAAATAAATAAATAAAGAATAAAAAAATCTTACTGACCAAAAACTTTTGAAAGGTGTCTATATATGTATTGGTGTAGAAACAACCTTCACTCAAAAATTTCTAGTACATTTCACAAACATTTATGAAGAAACAGCAAGGAACAATAAATTAAACATTTGGAATCTTGAATCCTGTAAAACATTCTACAGTAATCTTTGTTTTATTTACCGGGTTGCTGATTACATGTAATCTGGATTACGTAATCATATTCCAAAAAATTACTTGTAATTAGATTATATTACATTTGAAAATACTTGTAATACAGTTACTTTTATTGATTACATGACTACATATTCACACAACAGCAATAAATTATTCATACTTTATTGATTCTCCCTCTTTCTTCTGTGTGATCTTTAGAATGTTCTTTTCTAAAATAGCCCACCACTTATATACATCTATGCCAACGTCCACAAAAACTGACTTTATAAAGTCCAGTCAAGACCAGTCAGGTAGATATAATTACACAGAAAATTGAGAGGCCACATAACATTTGACCACTGGATTTACAAAAATCATTTTAATTTAAAGAAGTGTTTTCTCAACATTGCATCAATTACTGATGAACACATAAATTTGTATTTGAATTATCACTCGGTGGGTTACTTATGTATTACTATAACTGGGTCCCACATGACACACTGTACACTTTGCACTTATGTACTTATGCACTATGTACTCAACCATGTAGTGTGTGAATTATTTAAAGTTAGTTTGTCGTTCATAATAGGAGTCTGATAGCCCCTCCCCCTTAGCTACATAATTAAAGCTGCGACAGTTGAGTGCATGAAGTGTACAATATTCCACACTTTGCTTTTTTGGTTATTTAAGTGCATCATCTGGGTATTCAAAGTGCACTTTTTCTTTTTGGAATTTTCAGTGTGAACACACTACTTCTCGCACTATTTATATTACAAAACGTCATAGAATAGTGCACAAGTACGCGATTTGGGACGCACCTTATGTCTTTGGAAGTCTTTTTCCTTTCAAACACATTAAAAAAACACAAATTGACGTTATTTCTTATTTACATGTTATTTACATGTTTTGTCAGCTGAACCTCTTTCACCCAATATATTCCTTTCAAGTACCTGCTGAGGTAATAACTTAATAATTAAGTAAACCCTTTGCATGTTCACAGTTCTCTGAGGTTGGTTAACGATCATATGACATGCAAACAAATCAAATATTTCATCTTTTTTAGTTAATGTTTTATTTTGATTGTTATTATTTTAAAATGATTTATTTTAATTTTACATTTTTTTTTTATTTTTATGATTTAATTATTAGTTTTTCATTAAACTCACGAACCCCCTGCAGTTCCTGCACAAAACCCATTTTGGGAAACCTTGACGTAATGTAATGTTTAATGCACTTCATGTTGTTAACAACAACAAATGGAATATATTTTCTTTCTCTTTGTATTTTTAATTCAATATGGTACAAGAATATCCTATTTAAATCAATGTGATGCACGAGTTGGGTCAAAAGTAATCTAAAAGTAATCAAAAGAAGTGCGATTATATTGTTTTAAATGTGTAATGTTATGAATTACATTAACTAATCAGTAACCAATGTGTGTGTGTGAGTGTATACATACATACATATATATACAGTATGTGTGTATGTATGTGTGTGTGTGTGTGTGTTTGTGTGTGTGTGTGTGTGTGTGACCCTGAACCACAAAACCAGTCATAAGGGTCAATTTTTTGAAATTGATATTTATACGAATTATCTTTGATATGATTTATCTGAAAACGGAATAAATAAGCTTTCCATTGATGTATGGTTTGTTAGGATAGGACAATATGTGGCTGAGATACAACTATTTGAAAATCTGGAATCTGAGCATGCAAAAAAAAAAAAAAATCAAAATATTGAGAAAATCGCCTTTAAGGCTGTCTAAATGAAGTTCTTATCAATGCATATTACTAATCAAAAATTAAGTTTTGATATATCTATGGTAGGAAATTTACAAAATATCTTCATGGGACATGATCTTTACTTAATATCCTAATGATTTTTGGCTTAAAAGAAAAATTGATAATTTTGACCCGTACAATGTATTGTTGGCTATTGCTACAAATATACCTATGCTACTTAAGACTGGTTTTGTGGTCCAGGGTCACACACACACACACACACACACACACACACACACACACACACATATATATATATATATATATATATATATATGAAATGAAAGGTTGATAATGAATAATTGCTCGTACCATCAGTGGCATGGATCTCTCTACAAATAGCAGCCGCCTGCGTTTTCCTCTCCTGTGCTGACATCAGAGTATGCTGAGACATGCTGTCTGTGGAAAACAAAGTTAGGGAATGTGAGTCTCCTACATTTTGCCCCTTGCTATCTCACACCTTTTCAAACGCTACACAACAGACCAACACACAATCACATTCATAGTCCAGCGGACTGGGTGACATTTATTACACCTGCTGAAAGGCTGACACTAGCACATCCCTTTAAATAACCCTGAGCAATTAAACATGACGGCCCAGCAAAGGCAGCGCTCCCGGTGTAGTTCTGCGGGGGACTGTGAATCGATACGCCTGATATAGACCCAGCTGGACAGGACGCTGCCGAAGGGTGTGATGTCTCATCACACCAGTCTAGCAGTTGGAAAGGGGAAGATGGGAATCTGTGTCCACATCCATTACTGGACTACCCTAGTAAAAATGTAATATATTTAAAGTACATTTATTTCATACTAAGTATAGTTAAAATCTATTAATGTATTTACTGACAAATAACTTGAAATTTACTGATATAAAAATTATAATTTGCTGTACTACTTGAGCACAATGCACATTTGTTAATATTAAGTCTAAAATGTGTTTTAATGTCACTTTTGATGAGAATTGTATAATATCAGTCTTTAAATGCAAAATACTTAAAGTGCACCTGAAGTGTACTTGAAATAGTTCCACTTTAGCACAATCAAATATACTAAGCATATCTTTAATCGTACTTCAGCACTATTTCTGCACAATTAAAGTGCATTAAGCACAAAATTAGTTTTAAATTTAAAGCAGACTTTAAGTATACCAGTTTAGTATACTGAAAGTACAACTCAGGGGATTTTATTAAATACATAAATATGAAAATGTATTTGTAGTATACTTAGCATGAAATAAATGTATTTCAAATACAATTAAGTATATTTATTTTTCACTAGGGTATACATGCTGTTCACTAACCATGCTACTAAAGTCTTAATGGAAAGCTTGTCTTACAGAGCTGAATACCCACCAGTGTTGATATTATTAACTAAAACTAATAAAGCGACATAATAATTGAGATAAGACTGCACTACAATAAAATATAAATATTAGATTTAAAAATTCTAAAACTGAAATAAAAATAATGAAATATATACAAATATAAAAAGCTAATTAAAAATATTGATAGATATTATAACAATATACAAATAATATTAAAACATCACTGATACCCACCAACTGCAAAGACGATAATGGACTAAAAGTTTTTAAAAGTACATTGATGATTATGATTTTATATATATATAGCAATGAATGAATACCATATGCATGTACAGTACCGTGTTATTTACACTTCAAAGAATACTAGTTTTAATAATCATTTGTCAGAAGTATTTATTTTGATGTGTTGACTAACATACTAAAGCACATGTAAAGTACTTGATTCTAATTGTTATTTTTACATTTAGTTAATAGTTAATATAGGTAGTATATTTGAATATGTTTAATATATTTAGTTAATATATTTAAATGTACTAAATTGCAACTTCATCATTACAAATGCATGATTAAAAATATATTTAAATACATGACATCCAAGTTTCGATAGAAATGACATTAAATAAAGAATATTTTAGTTTACTATAATTGCTTGCCAGTACATTCAGCAGTACTTTAACCATATTTCAAATAGATGTAATTATGATATTATATATAAAGTTGTACTTAGTGAGTCAAAAAGCACTCTAAAAATAAGCTTATTGCATTTAATATGAATGTAAAGTATAATACATTTGACTATAAATTACATGCAGTTAAGTGTCTGAAATCAATACATTCAGTTGGCACTTGAATTAAAAAAGTAAAATAATTCTGTAGTAAGTGCTATTTTTAAAAATATACTAACGTGCACTTCTTTTTCACAAGAATATTTCATTCAAAAAAAAACAAACAAATCTGTTAGGTAGGGTGTACTGTGTAAATTTCATATTATTTAGCATCCTCGGCATTTCAGTTCATTCTCACAATATATTTCATGTGCCAAATACACAAACTACATATGTGAATTCAGCAGTGTGCAGATATTATATATGACCAGCATAATCAGTACAGGCTAATGCACTGTAGCCCCATCAGAGATCTTACCGTGCTGCTTTACTGTACATCATTATGTGTAGATGATGGCAGTCATCAGCGCTTTAACACACTGCAGTATAAAGTGCACCTGAGGCAGGGCTCTTACCTGCGCTGGGTCAGGTTGTGTGGAGAGGTCAGTCTGGATCTGTGCTGCTTTCCTCTCTGAGCAGGACTGAGGGGCTCTGGCCAAGCGCAGGGGTGTCAGAGCGACGGCCAGCTGTTAGTCTGTGCGCTTTCACTAGCATACAGTTATAAATAGCACTGATCACACACACAAACAGACTTACGTTGACACTTTTGAGTGTGACGGAGACAGCAGGTGTCTGCTCAGGTTATGACTTCACTGTGTTTGTACAGTTCATTCATTCTTAGGTTTCAGTTCGGTCAACTAAATTTTGGTTAATGTGGTCAGTGTGGCCTAATTTCTGCTGTGAATGAGAGTAATATGATTTGTAGGATATATATAAAACACCTTACCCTGGCTTTTTCATGGCAACACATTAAATTTAATTAAATATTCCTTCCCTGGTGAAAAAAAAAATACTAAAAATGCATTTGAAATACATTTATTTTGTGCTAAGTATACTTAATTGTACTTTTGGTATACTAAACTGATATACTGAAAGTCTGCTAAATTGGAACGACTAATTTTGTGCTTAATGCACTTTAATTTTGCAGATGTAGTGCTGAAGTCCAACTAAAGATATAATGAAGTATATTTGATTGTGCTGAAGTGGAACCATTACACATTGTACACTTTAAATATCTTGCATTTAAAGACCGATATTATTCAAAGATCATACAATCCTCATCAATATGACATTAAAACACATTTTAGCCTTAATATTAAGAAATGTGCATTGTTCAATGCACTCCAAATAAAGTTTAATTATGATTTTATTGTTATAGTCTTAAGTGAGATCTCAATAAATATGTTAATGGATTTGAAGCTTAATTAGTATGAAATAAATGTATTTTAAATAAATTATATACACAAATATACTTTTTGTTTACTAGGGTTGTTATTTTGTTAAAATGTTTATATTTTTAAATATTATTATTTATATTTATTGTGAAAAACAAGTATTCTTTTACGAGTACTTATGGAAATAATATTAAGATGCTGCAAACCAAATGTATTGTTTTCAGACACTTGGATGTTAATTGCAACTAAAAGAAAAGCATTATAGTTTAAATTTATATTAAATGCAATTATGTGAAATTTAGATGAATTGAAGTATATCTTTATATGTTTTTTCATAATTACATGAACAGTGTGGTGGAGTAACTAGTTACATGTAACAGAATTACGTAATTTAATTACAAAATGAATGTAACTGTAATTTGTTACAATTACTGAGAAAAATTGTGTAATTAAATTACAGTTATTTATGAAAATGTTAACAATTACAAAGGGGGTTACATCTGAATATTTTCACACACATACAGTTTCATTGATTTCTTTCCCAAATTCCATCGACTGCTCTAAAATATGAGACACCAATGTTTAGGACAGAGAATAGGACACAGACACAATAACTAGAATTAACTGTTTTTTTAAGGCATTGTTACATGCCAGTGTTTCCTGTCTATGCAAAGATTTGATTTCAAAAACAGTATCATAGCCATTAAACGTTTTGATTGTGATTTTAAATCTGTATTTAATCTCAAAATGATCTCAAAGTAAAAAGCGGCTGTGCTTTACAATTAAATTATTATAATCTTAATTTAAGTGAAGAAGGATTTCGAAAGTCTGACAGTAATCAGTGTTGAGTTCTAAGGGTAACCCGGCCTGCTTTAAATGTTTCAAAATGATTAACATCATTCAAATTTTAGAATTCAATAATTAGAATTTTAGAAGAGTAATCAAATGTAATCAGTTACATTAATAAAGTAATTGAAATAGTTACACTACTTATTACATTTTAAATAGGGTAACTTGTAATCTGTAACCTATTACATTTCCAAAGTAACCTTCCCAACACTGTTGTTGAAATATGGTTAAATTGTACTGCTGAATGACAAGCATTTTTGGTAAGCTAAAATATACTTACATGATATATGTACTTACAAAATATACGTCATTTCTATTGAAACTTTTATGTCATGTATTTATTTTAAATATATTCATACACATTTGTTACAAAGAAATGTCAAGATTGAAGTAGAAAGACCGTAATAGTATTTTCTTGTAAAACATACTCCATTGTTCTTTATTTACAACTTTTATAATATATTATATATTATGATGACATTAAATGCAATATTGAAAAAAAAACACTCTACAGTTAAAATTATAATTAAGTACTTTACATGTGCTTTAGCATGTTAATCAACACATCAAAATAAGTGTACTTCTTTAAAACACAACAAAAGTTTATTAGAACAATGATGTGAAGTGTACTTTAAAGTAAAACTTGTAATTTTACATTAGTATAAAGTGCACTTTTACTTAAATGTGTTAAGAAACAGTCATCTCTTCAAATACATTTGAGGCCTTTTATTTTATTTATATTAGCTGCAAGTAATATATTAAATGTAAAAAATGTAAGTACGCTAAAAGTGCACATTCAATACAATAAAGTGCATTTCTTTTTCCCAAGGCTAATCACTCAAATCCCATTGCTTTGGCCAGAGTAATGCCCAGTCATTTTATAATCTGCAAAGCAAAACTGAGCCACTATACAGAAATATTATTCGAAAAAGACAGATAACTAATTTCATTGTGTATATGAAGTTAGATGGTTTTGTCCTAACTCGCTCATTTCCTTCATCCTTCCCATAAAACTCAAATAAAACGGTCACTCTCAGATCTGTCATGTGATGTGACATAATCAATCATTACACAGCGGATGTGAGGAAATACATTTACAGTGTGATCACTGGTATCCTTGTACTATTACAAGGATAATAAACTACTACAAATAATAAAATATACTCCTAATTTATGTATATTATTATATAGATTCATAATTATATAATATAACTGGAATGGCCGACTAAAATTTATATATCCCAAACAGCAGATTAATTGCAGAAGCCTATTTTGAACAGGGTTCAGTCTTCAATGTCAGCTGCTGCATAGTTCAGTTGTATGACAAGTACAAGCTCAGAAGTCGAGCCAAGCCTCGCAAGCCATTACATAACAAGACAGCAACTTGTTACAGACAGCTGGACTGAAATCCACTCTGCCTCAGGCTTGATTTCTCACAAAATATGCAGTGTACATTTTTACTTAAAAACTCCCCAAAGAATTAAAAAAAAAAACGACTACAAGCGCTGCTTTTTAACATGTTCCTTTAATACAAGTGCAAAGCATGGTTTTCTTTCAGCCACATACAGAACGTATGCAGAATGTATAAATCAAACAGTTCACAATACTGAACTCCTCTCTGATGCACTTGACAGTTCAACAAATCTTTTTGTATATTGATCAACATTTTATAAATCAAACATGTCAAAATTTAGCTTGCTTATATCCTTCACGAAGAAACATTCAGTCATAGAATAAAGAAATAAAAGTATGAACAACTCACAGAGTAGAAATGAACATAATTTTTAAGTGGATTTAGAGCATGCGTTACATATGAAACCTCAGACAAAAAATAATTTGTGACAGCACAACACTTGTAAGGAATGTTCAGTTATTTATTTATTTATTAACAGCAAAACGGAGATTGAATTAGTTGAAGTGAATCTGGTGCAGCAGGGCGTGTGGTGAAGGGTCAGGCCGGCTCACCAAAGAATGATTTAATCTTTTAAAGTGAAGCTTATGTAACAAGTACGGCTGTCACTGATTCAACAGTTTCTGCTTAATAGCTTTGTAGCACACAAACAAAATTAGTTTCTTTTCTTTCTAATTTTAGAATCACACATCACTACAATCGAGACAGCCCCATTATAGTATTATTTTAATGCAGTAATTTAAAATTTGATTTTAATTTGTGATTAAACAAGCTGAACTGTGTCTCACACTAGCATTTACATTATGTACTATGAAGATGTATAATGTTTTGTTATTTCTTTAGCATGTATCATGCACAATCACTTTGCCCCATTCATTAGTGCAATACTTTAAAACTGACTGCATGACCCTTGTGAAAAAGAAGCACACTTAATTGTATCAAATGTGCACTTGTAGTGTGCTTCAAATCTTAATTTTTTTTTTTTTAAACTGTACTTGCAGATGTAATTAGTGAAATAAAAGTCCATTTACTTTGTCTACTTAGAAAGCATGCATGTTCATGACTGTGTTTCTTAACGCACTTAAGTACACTTTTAAGATCATCCTATACTTGGGTCAAAAAAGCATTTTAAAGTTCAGCTAAATATATATTTTCATTTAATTTCAATTAGCATGCAGTTAGGTGTCCAAAACATTGCATTCAGTTTGCACTTAAGTATATATATTTGCAATGCATATTATTTCCATAATAAGTACTCTTTTTAAAAATATGGGTTACACTTTACTTTAAGGTGTCATTGTTACAGTGTACTGAGTAATATTAATTAACTACATGTACTTACTATATGGTTAGGGTAAGGATTAGGGTTTGGTTTAGGGTTTCTTGCATGCAATTATGTATAATTTATTGTTATTATAATAGTAAGAACATGTAACGTGTAATGGCCTTATATCAGTGATTAAAAATCTTATTTTTTTCACTAACCACACATAAACGTTGCTTTCTCAAAAACACAATCATGTCCATACATGCTGCTCACGTATTATTGTAGCCTAGTTTGTGCTGAATAAAGTGTAATCAGCCATTAATATGTTTTTAAGCAACTGAAAAAAAGTACAAATGTCAGGGCATGTCAAAACTTCTCCAGGACCCCAAAAACACCCTCAGACCCCAGAGGGCTAAAATCAAGTGTTACCAATATATGCTTAAATGTACTTCTTTTTCACAAGGGGATGCATATTCACTGATCACAATTAGTGATTATTGTAAGTGTGAATTTCAAAAGCAAGCTGTAACACTAATAATCTTCATAAACTCAACTTCTCGTATCATCTTCTGACTTTCATGGACCCTCATTGTGCAATATCAACTTCTCTGTCTTTCTCGTTCAATAGTAGCCATAATAATTTTACTTTACTCACTTTCCAGCAATATTCATTCCTATTTGATTTCACTTTCACTTCCATATAAATGGCTTCCCGGCTCTCCTTCAACGTCTCCAAGTACTGCTATCTTTGGTTTTATAGAATCTCAGTCTATGAGGCCCCAATTCCTTCGGATCGGCCGGTAAAGGCCCAAGATTAGTCTCTGTCATTGATCTTTGGGGTTGTCTAAAGGGTGACCCTGACCTGTATGGGACAGGACCAGCTGGTGCCGACACTGTGCTCTTGGTTGGGGACAGAAAAATCAAAGGTGATTGACTTAAACTGTCTTTTTGGTTTTTTGGTGGAGGTTCATATGCGACCTTTGCCTTCCACTCAGCCGGAGGCTCGGGTAAGAACTTACTCTTAGCAGCATAGCGCAGATTGGAGGCAATGGACTGCTGAATGTCCAGAAATGTAAAGGCTTCATCCACGAGCCCCAGTGGGTGGCGTGAGGCAGCTTCCCAGGGAGTGGGCACCTTGTGACACCTGTCTATCCGGGCGGTCTGTCCCACTGGTGGCCGAATGGAAACAGTGTGGGATGCAGGTCTGGGTGATGGAGAAGATGAAACTGACCTGGGGTTGAGACCCGCTGCTGAAAGTCTGACCGGTGGTGACAAGGATGAGCTCCTAAGTGCCTGAAATGACCAAACAAATTCATTTAAGACAGATGGCAATAAACAAGTCGTTGTTGCAAAACGCTTTTCAAGGGACAGAAAGGGTCACTGATATATGTGCATGGGCACAAAGACAATTTCCCATCAGGTTTCCATAAGGAATGAATTGAATCGCACTAAACAAGAAGGGCTGTGCTGCCACCATCTGGTTATGATATGAACTTGCAGGGCACTTATTACTACAGTTCATTTGATAAATCAGATTTTGCAGGATGAGTAAAATTAGCATTTTGAATAAAATGTGATGTTATGAGCTAAACATATGGAATACTCGGTAACACTTTATTTTAAGGTGTCCTTGTTACACGTTACATGTACTTACTATTATAATAACAATACATTAAGCATTATTACATGCAAGTAACCCTAAGCCTATCCCTAACCATATAGTAATATTATTCAGCACTTAAATGTATAATTACACTGTAACAAGGACGCCTTAAAATAAAGTGTAACCAAATACTCTAATGATAACATAAATTTTAGTGAATTTTTAGTATGTTTGTAGAAGTAGAAAAAATTCCAAGTAACAATGCATGTGGAAAAATTTGTATTATATGCGTTAAAAAAGATTAATGCATTTATTTTGTACAATAAAAATGTAATGTATTATTTTAAGAAGCCAGTAAAGTGTTAAATAAATAATAGTTTCATTATTGAAAATTTTAATACTAGAAATGTCTGACTTAATATTGACAAATATGACTGTCATGTAGATGTTGCACATTTTTCATTTTGTCTCTGATGTTTTATAAAAACATAATTGAATCAGTCTAAAGTGATATAAAAGTGACAGGTGCCGTAAAGCGTAGCGCTCTCCTCTCCCGCATTGCAAATCATGGGACCAGAGATCACATTTCTCCAAATATAGCTCCTGCAGCAGGCCTTGCAGGGCATTCATTCATATCATTTCCACTTTTCCCCAATTATGAAGTATGTCTTACTTAGCTCCTGAAAAGTATGATGCAACACAGGCCCAAATTTAGAACAATACTCATACTCAAGCTTGCCTTTTGATATTCTTATTTCAGGCTTACAAATTATTGATTTTTTCCATGCAGACAATAATTACTCTCATGCATATAGGACCGAAAAATATGTAAATAATAATAGAAAATATAATTTCATATACACCTACAAAAATATGTGGATTTATGCAATCTAAAAAATTTTAAACCCTTTTTTTTTTTCAATCACAGCGAACTGTATTTACTTATAATTAACTGTATTAACTAACTATATCTATTTATGAATAATGATAGTTGTCAATATTTTACTTACCTTATTAACTGACAAGGAATCTACTACTAAAAGATAAAGAAAAGGATTTTCAAAAGGAATACGAAAGCAGAGAATAGTGAGAGGTGCAAAAAATGCATGATTGTAAAGATGGAAGTGAGTGAAGTACATGCAAAAGCAAACAAACAAAACTGAAGACAGTAATTTTAATGGCACTGTGGTACATTTTACAAATAGTGTACTATGAAGAAAACATCACACAAAGAAATGAACAAAAGACAGCAAAAAGAATAGAAGACAGCAATCAAACTAAAAATTAACTCGTTGACTTCCTATATCTGTTTTATTTGATGCTCCTCTAGAACAACTGCTGAAAAATACTGAAGCAAACAAAAATTTCTCCCTCAAAAATAAACAAGAAATGACACAAAATCTACTTATTTTCATAAAACGTAAAAATTAAGAGCTCTCCAACTATGTACCAGCTGTTAAACATTAAAATATTGACACTATTCAACCTACTTGAAAAAATTCACATACTGAGTACATTCATTTCTTCAGTTATGAAGAAAGTCTGAAACATTACTTACAATTTAGAAATATAACAATGTTTTTTTTTTTTTCCTCTGAAGGCGGGACATGATTGAACTTCACTACATAAAATAGTCACCTTAATACATTCTGTCTCTGCGTTATACAGTATCTCCTTGTACTGTTGGATCTGCCAGAAGCTCTTCATACACTATTTACTTGCATATTCCAACCATCATAAGACTGTTCATGTATTTATTTCTGTCTGTCCACTGAGGTGTTGTAATAATTAGTGTTGGTTTGGTTTTAAGGATTATATCCTTAAGTTCTATTGCAAATCATTTACTCAGTAGCCCACATAACAGACCATTATTCATTTCTGTCACTTTTTCACCTGTCCAAATATTTCCCTCATTATTAAGCATTCATGTGTCTCTTCTCAAACTCAATCAACAATAATTCCCTTTGACTAAAATTAAGTCTAAGCTGACTAAATACATTCTTGTCTTACCTGTTGTAGGCCATGTCTATAAAAATATTCATATAAAGTACTTAGCAGAGCATGCTTCTGTAAAAACACCATGTGATATAATTCTGAAATATCTGTGCGCACTTCTGTTCTGTTCTGGCAGATCTTAAATGTCGGTTGTTACACAATATTTCTGTTTGGAAGTATGCTTCTGCTCTACATAAAGTATCTGGATCATAGCTTAGTTGTCCTAAGGTAAAAACACTGGAGAAAAATCACTATAACATAACTATTTTTCAGGAGTGCTTGGCTTCCACACCTGGGCAGCACTTTTCTTGGCTGAAAATTTGGGCTTTGGGGCAGCAATAATACTGCATCCTGAGGCAGAGTCAGCCCTTGCTGCTACTGGGTAAGATGGCACAACATAAGAATTAGGGGCTGGTTGGTAGGCCAGTGCAGGTTCAGCTTGATATACTGGATTAGGACCTGTCTGATAGGTGGGTGGGGAAGGCTGTTGGTAGGGAGGGCTTGGTGCTTGTTGGTAAGGATTTAAAGAAGGCTGTTGGTAAGCTTGTTGGGGGTTGTATTCTTGTTGATATGGGACCTGTTGAGGATGTTGTTGATAAGAATTTAGAGCAGGCTGATATGTATTAGGAGGGCCTTGGTGGTAAAGGCCATCTTGCATAGGTGACTGACCAGCCATCCCGTAGGGCTGCTGGGCCTGTTGTGGCATAAAACCATAAGGGGGAGGACCTTGGTTATATGCCATTTGCTGGTTTTGATTTGGGGGACCTAATGCTTGGGCTTGAATTTGGGCCTGGGCCTGAGCTTGAGCTTGAGCTTGAGCCTGGGTTTCAGCTGCTTTTTGAGCAGCAAGCTTTTCAGCTGCCTCCTTTTCTGCAGCAAGTTTCTCTGCTGCTGGGCCATAGGTAAAAAGGGAGGAATTCAGCTGATAGGGCTGATGCTTCATGACATCAAGAACATGAAGAGGTTTCGGGGCAGGTTTTTTCTTATCTTTGTTTTTGTTCTTGTTTGCTGTTGAAGGGCTAGAGGGGGGAGGCTGCTTGATAGCACCTGGTGGATATGACGGTGAATGAATAGGATTATATGCCAATGGCGGGGGAGCCCGGCAGTTGGGTGAATATTTCCAGGAATTTGGCAAAGAAGGAGAAGGTGAAGATGGTCTTGCCTTATTCTGCACTGTGGTAGAGTCCACAATGTACTTCTCCATTCTGGATTGCCTCTTTGCGAACAGTTCAGCTCCTTTCCCTCTCAAGGCTGGCATCTCAAATGCTGACCCAAAACCAGAGGGGGACATAGTACTACTTGTTGGAACAGGAGATGGTGCCTTTGTCCCAGTGGTGTATGAGTTCATTCGTCGTGGAGGAGTGGACTGAGAGCCCTGAGTTGGACTCCATGGCTTGATAGGTTGGGGAGGCAATTTCTGGGATTCATTTTGGGCAATGCTTCTAACTGAACTCTGTTGGTGTTGGGGTGTCCAAGTATTTACAGCCGGTTGAGATTGAGACTGTGGTGGTGCCCACTGGCTCACAGGTGGCTGTGATGCCTGCTGTTGAGGTTTCGGTGCCCATGGAGGATGTGCCTGAGGCTGAGTTGGTGGGAGTGGCTGAGCCCAGGGAGGCTGAATTTGATTCTGTGCAGGTGTCCAAGAGTTCATTGATTGTTGAGGATGTTGAGAAGCAGGTTCTTGTCCCCACTGTGGATGTGGTTGGGACTGGGTTGGCATTGGTGGCCAAGGATTCATGGGTTGCTGCACTGGTGCTGTGGGCTGAGGTGGAGGTTGAGTCGCTTGAATTGGGCTCTGTGGCTGAGCCCATGCATTTGCAGATGGCTGTGTTGGCTCTTGCTGTTTGGCCTGAGAGACCCATGGTGGTTGGGGCTGTGACTGCCTCTGAGATTGAGTCCAAGAAGGCTGTGGCTGTTGCTGAGGGGATGATGCCCAATGTGGCATTAACTGGGATTGTTGGAACTGTTGTTGTTGGGTCCATGCTAGATGTTCCTGAGCTTGATTTTGATCTTGTTGCCAAACATTGATAGGTGGTTGTGCCGGCTCATGCGGCTGAGACCATGGAGCTTGTGGGGTTGACTGATTTGGACTTGGTGCCCAAGAATTGATTTGGGGCTGAGGCTGTGGTTGATGTTTGGTTGGGGGTGAAGTTTGAGGCTGTGTCACCCAAGAAGGCTGGGATTGAGTTTTAGAAGGCACTTGTACTTCTGGAGGACCTTGAGACTGTGTCATCCACTGTGGCTGTGTTCGAGACTGGTTTTGAGATGGGAGTTGCAATTGGACCTCATTTGGATCCCAAGTACTTACTGGAATCTGCTGATGACCTTGGGTTGGAGCTGGATCCCATGATTTGACAGATGGATCTGACTGCGTGACAGGTGGTGCAACAGGAGCAGAATTAATTTGCGGCTGGGGTTGTTTCTCATTCCAGGCTTCTGGTTGCTGGTTCGGCTCCATTTGGGATTCTTGTTGTTTCCAGGCATTATCTGGAGGAAGCTGTTCAGAACAGTGTGAAACATCATGGGATTCAGGGGCCAATATAGGCTTTTCTTCAGACAACATTGGGGCCCCCATTTCAGGGGCAGGGGCAAAAGCAGCATCAGCCCCTGTGACTGGAGCTTCTGCAGGGGCTGGGACACTGTTTTCGGTTTGCTGTGGGATGGGTTGGTCAGTAGTTTCTTGTTGAATAGACCATGGGGGAGAAGCAGGGTTAATGTGAGGTTTAGGAGCTACTGGAGGTGGAATTTTGTGTTTCATCTTCGGAGACTGAAGAAAGTTGCAGGCTTCAGCTCCTAAACTTAAATAATCTTCTTCTAGGCAAGACTCAAAACCTGCCTTCTTGTTATTCCTGTTAAGGAGATTCAACAGAGCAGGATTAGGTGAAACCTTGGGAGACTCCTTGAAAGTGAACATAGGCTTATTGGCACTCCTCCTCCTTGTATCTTGCAAGATACCAGTCTTGATAGCAGGCACAGATATACGCTCATCACGGGAAGCAATCTGTTCACCTTGTCCCAATGAATACCCAGGCTGTTCTTGATTGTCTGTACTTGATGAGGAGGAAAATGGAGCAGCCACTCTATTCTGAACTGAAAATGGTTTGGCACTCCTGTTTGTGACTAACGGCTGCATTTCATTTTGCATTTGCTGATCGAACATGCCATTCATATGATGTGAATATTGTTGCACTTGCTGCTGTTGGCAGTGTTGTTGCTGATTGTATGATTGCATGTGTTGGTACATTTTTTGTTGCTGGTAGTCTTGCTGTTGTTGGTACTGATGTTGCTGTTGCTGGGATTGTAGCTGCTGCTGGTATTCTTGATACTGCTGCTGCTGCTGTTGCTGCTGTTGTTGATAGTACTGTTCTTGGTGCAGATGATATTGTTGTTGCTGTTGCTGCTTTTGTGCCGATAAGCTGTGGTGTAGATTTACATCCATGTAATTCTGGGTCTCTTGTGCATGCATATAAGTCTGCTCCTCCATTTGTTGGTATGCTTGATGTGTCTCAGTCTCCTGCATCGCTTCAACAGGGATCCCCTTACGTCTCATCTCTTCATGTTCTGCTACTATCTCATCCATGCGCTGTTTGCGCTGGGCAAACATGAGCGCTCCTTTCCCCTTGGTGTCAGGTAGTGCATCCATACCCTGCTGGTTGTCAAGCTTGCGCTCTATCTCAAGTAATCCAGTATCCCAATCAAAGCTTACAATGCTTTTCTGGCCTGAGGCATTGGTAAAAAAATCCTCGTCAATTTCTGTTTCACTTGTGGCTAGAACAGTGAACTCAACAGCGTGCTCCTCTTTGTCGTCTTCGTCGTCCTTATAATCTGGCTCGTCCTCACCAGTACCGTAGCTTACAAGCGTATACTTCTTGGCCCTCTGTCTATGCTTCTTAAACATCAACACACCCTTGTTATTAGGGTTGGGGGCAGGAGCCGACAGCAGGAGAGCAATGCGCTTGCATTTGGACTTGGCCTCTTTCACCTGCTTCTCTGAAAGGCTCTCACTGCGCCGGAGCCCTAAGAATGAGAAAATGAGAAGTTTAGGTTACGGGTAGAGAGTGAGGCGGGTGAGGTCATAAAGAAGGGTTGTTGAAAAGTGTATGAAGCATATAAATAGCACTGTTATGTGAGCAGCCAGTAAGTAATTTCATATGAGAGGACTTGAACTGGGAAAATACAAGTATTAACTGAGAACCCTGTAGCTAACTAATTTTTAACTATTGTTAAACCAAATGCATAATTGTTTGTTATGCATCGGAATATACTGCATGCAATTCAGATTCTGTCAATTAAAACTAAAAAAATGCATGACAATGTGTATCAACAAAGTTTTTAAGAGAGTCATGGCTTGTCTGCTAATCAAATGATGAATCCCTGGTTTAACAGGCGTTAAATGGAATTCACGGTTCTCCTGACCCACTTTACTCCCAATGACCCAATAAGTCATTCTCCAAGCAGAGATTTGACAACACCATCACCAATTAACTAAATCTCTGATCCATGTATAACATCCAGACATTAACATAAGCCAATTACAGCTGTGAATGTGTCTAGAGCACATTACTGAGGTTGAGCCAATAGCAGACACAGCAGAGAAAAAAGAGGGAGTAAAAATAGCCCCGGGGCACTGTGTGGGCTTGCTAGTGCCAGAGCGCTAATACAAGCCCATATGTGTAGCTCCAAAAGCTGTAAAAAACACCCTACCCTATTCCAGTCAATATACATAGAAGTACTGCACCTGTGTCTGTCCTTTCAAAATAGATTTGGCTAAAACTTAGAGAGAATAAAGACTTGCCACATTTCTGATTCTTGTCTTTCCAATCTCAAGGTGGAGAAAGCCATAGATGAGTGCTCCTTCCTATTCAGTGCTGCTAAGATGGCCAATTTTAAAGGATCGGGTAACAGGCCAGAGTCACACATGCTGATGTCTGTCAAATGGCACTTCTGCAAGCATCATTAGCACGCCCATGTTTTATTCTTAACTTTACCAGTCATGTCACCCTGCGAGCCCCCACCCATTACTGCTACGGTGAATCATTGCTATGTTCTTTTTTGTTTTATCTATCTATCTATCTATCTATCTATCTATCTATCTATCTATCTATCTATCTATCTATCTATCTATCTATCTATCTATCTACCTATCTATATAAAATCTATAACTAACATTTGATATTAAAAGTATTACTTAAACACTTATTCTTGCTTTTGCTCACAAATCATTAAAAGTATACATAACACAGATCATAATACAGTAACGCAATAAGTGACAATAAACAGGTGTTAAAAAGAACCATATAAACTGGACATGAATTGTGTTGAATTTTTTTAAACTATAACTTTAGAAATTAGAAGCACAAGCAATCCACAGCTGACTCCATAAGTTCACTGATGCTATATCTATAACCTAAGCTTTTAAAATAAGAAATTATTGCTATTCTTGAAAACAGATACTATATCACACTATAAGAAGAAACACTGAAAATTAGATGTTACTTACTGGCGTGCCTTGCCCGGTGCTTGTTGGGCTCGTTGACCTCCCTCTCCGATTCGGAGTCCCACTCCTCTGAGGGAAGTCCAAAGGACACAGATGAGGAGGTGGGAGCTTCTTCAGTGTGCCCTCCTTCTTCCCCACCAGAATCCAACCATTCACTGTCCTCTACCCCCTCCTTTCCTAAACTGCTTGCAGATAACTGCTGCACTGTCACCTCCACCTGTCCTGGCAAAGCAGGGGGTTTGCTAACCAACACACCCCGCTGGCCAAGTGGTTGTCGGTCTCGTCGGGGTATGTAGAGGGGGTTACCTGGAGTAAATGCGGTGGTTGTATAATTGACGCTCTCATCCGTCTGTCTTTGATAGATGTCTCCCAGAACTCCACAAGCACTGCCTAATGCAGAACAGTCTGGCTCCTCCAGGGTGGTCTTGGAGAGCGAGAGCTGCAATTCGACCACAGATCCTGGGGTTACATCCAAACTGGTGTCTCCACCACCCTGGTCATTGGTACCTCTACTTTTATTCCTAGAAGCAGGTATTTGAACTTGGGTCCGGACCAATCGAGTCCCCGCCGGACACTCTCCATCGCTGTCTGTCTCCCCATAATATGCTTCATCCTGGGACTCAGAGGTGTATAGATCCTGTGGCTCGTGAGGCCTGGATGGAGAAGGGATCCGAAAAGTGGTACTAACCATTTCAAAGCTCTCTTGAGGTTGACTACAGCATCTAGAAGGAGGGGATCATGGTAAAATCACATTATTTGCAGTTAATCCGTCCATTTTAACAGCAAGACTTCATTATTAAGCAAATCATTCATTGGAAATGAGAAAACTACCCTAGTTTTCAGTTACCATTGGGAGAATCAAAAATGTAACATTTTATTTTTCTGTGAATCACATATTAATGTCATATTAATCTAAATTAATCTTGGTAAGAGGTTCTGTTTTTAATTGCACAGTGGGTGATTTAGTACATGTTTAGTATTTCAAAGGTCAAGACGGACATGAACAAGACATTTAATGAACTATACTATAAAAATGCAATTAACTGTACAGTTTAATGCATGCATCACAGTATGTCACATCTGGTCTAGAATGAGTGACAGAAGAGGAAGAGAACCTTTAATACTTCTATAAAGAAATGAAAAAGTGATATCATTTTTGCCTAAAAAACCTCATTGCACAAATCAACGATGTAATGCATTGAAGGTAAAGAGGCACCCAGAGTGCATCAAAGAACATTTGTCCAAGCAATAAAATACCTTTTGACAATCAGCTGTAGACAGTCAGCTGAGGCCTCAATGAGATCAATAGTGTCTGAGAGACTGAGGTTAGAGCAAGGCTTTCCATTCACTGACACCAGCTCATCATTCTCACACAATCCAGCGACGGCAGCAGGACTACCATCCTCTATCTATAAGATAGATAATAATCATGCATTTATTAAAGGGTAACTTTAGCAATTTAAAAATATATCATTGAACATAAAAGTAAGTGTAGACATTGAAATGTATACAAAAAGTGCTTTCCGTAAAAGTATCATAGTAGTTTAAGGGATAGTTCACCCAAAAAATGCAGCTAAAATCATTCTTTTTTTCTGTTCAACATAAAAGAAGATATTTTGAAGAATGCTGGGAAACAAACAGCTGCCGGCAGCCATTGACTTCCAGTGTTTTTATATACTGTGGAAGTCAATGGCTACCAGCAACATTCTTCAAAATATCTTCTTTTATGTTCAACGGAAGAAACAAACTCATGTAGGTTTGGAGCAACATGAGGGTGAATAAATGATGACAGAATTTACATTTTTGGGTGAACTATCCCTTTAATACAGATTATTACAAAGAGGAAAATACATTTGATAATAAATTAATACATTCTTAGAAAAAGAAGGGCAAAAGCATTTACACTGAAAAATCTATATATATATATATATATATATATATATATATATATATATATATATATATATATATTTTTTTTTTTTTTTTTTTTTTTTTTTTTTTTTGTAAAACACAGTGTGAACATGTATAATACTGTACATGGATGAAAAAAGAACTATAAGCCCATCCTTGGTTCATAGACAGTGCATCTTAATTTAGACCAAGTGTCTCTAATTTACGCATCACAACAGCTGCATGTCAAATGACTAAACAGTGCTACTGGCCAAAGCAGGTCTATGAGCCATTAGCCTCGCAAAGAGAAGCAGAGACACTTCAACATAAGATTTAATATCAGCCATCTGTAACTTTGAGGGCATCACAAATCAACTCTGCTGTAAGGTCAAGTCATAAAGCAGAGTGATTGTTTGTTGAAGACTGCCGTGTAATTGTAGAGTCTCTCTGCTTGATTTAGCACATGGTATTATTGAAATGTTTATGCAGTAACACAAGATACAAGCTAGCAAGCGAACTGAAAATCTATATCGAACTGCAGATCAAATCTTTAAAGTGAATATCTTCTCAGTCTTAATGGAGGATTCATGAAAAAAAGTAAAAGAATAATTCAGTCCTGAGATGACCTTGTTTATTTGGACAGTTTCATTACAAGCTATTCCCAAGTATAATGGCAAATCTATTTATCACCATCTGCCAGTGATAAATACCTTCACCTAAAATAAACTTCTTAGATAAATCACCAAAGATCATGAAACTACAGATGTCATGCCATGCCTTCTGAGGTCATAACTTAAACTGGAGCAATTTCAATCAGGAATTGTGAGATTAGTTCCTCAGTATCACCGCTCATGTACACACAGCCACTCAAGCCAGATGGAAAATAACACATTTGCATGTTTCATTTGTTGAAAACCGAAAAGTCTGACCGAAACTTTACATACAGTACAATGATGATTTTCTGTTGCAGATAATGTGTACTCTGTGCATTTCAAAAATGTGGGGTAATATTTTTTTCATGGATTTTCACAAATTGTTTTTCTAAAGAAACACATAAAAATATAGTTAGGTTTTACTTTTTGGTAAATTGTTGATTAGTTGAATTAGTTTGCCATTAACTGCATTTACTGTGATCGATACCAGGCGACAGTAAGCTCTATTCGGTCCAGGAATTTGGTCACAGCCCCTCTCCCAAATCTCTAGGAGAATTTGCTTTTCTAGTGCATGAGATCATATTCCAACCAACAATTATGATTATTCATAAGCTCTGAATCCCACATGAAATTCTGGAATGGCAGAAAACTACTGTTTGACAATGGAAAATTCTGGGAAAAGGGATATATTTTACAAATTTTATCATGTAAATAAACTTTGTTACACCTCAAATGGTAAAAAAATTTAAATAGATGTTAAATAACATATAGAGCTTATACACATGCTGTTGACTGACAGTTCTTGGATCCAAGACAGTTGGCGTCTCCATTGACCCCAGGAGGTTAACAAAAGCTAACATTGTAATATTGCCATCTGTTTACTGATGCCCAGGATCTAAGAACTGTCAGTCAACAGCATGCATATGTAAGCTCTCTATACTATTTAACATCAATGTAAATTTCCTTACCATCTGAGGTGTAACAAAGTTTATTTACACACACACACACACACACACACACACACACACACACACACACACACACACATATATATATATATATATATATATATACACACACATACATACATATAAATCGCATTAAAGCATATTAAAAAATGAAAAACACTATTTGAACAAGTATTTGAAAACACTTTGACAATGGATATTTGCAAGGCCTGCTCCATAAAGAGTCTTTAGAGGACAATATTGTTCCCATTAATTACCACTAGGGGGCAGTGTGCAGTCAATAAAAGACACCCCATTCAAATACATTAAAGTTATTCTGAGATGAAAAATAAACTACAATACAAAATATTTGAGACTCACAAATGATCTACAGAAAGTTTCTGTCTCCAGTGGCTTCTCTTCTCTTACTAAATATTTAGATAAAACTCTACGCCTACAAATATATGTTCAAACAAGCACAGCACTGCCACAGAGGAGAACATTTTTCATGAACACACAGCTGGCCATCTGTAGCTTTACAACACATTATGGTGTAAATAGTGTAAACAGCATGCACTGATATTTCCTATTTAAATTCATTACCAATCTGGCCTAAATACGGCTCCTCAACCTATTATGTTGCACATTAACAATCCTTAAAAATAGCCAAGCCTTATAAAGCCACTGGCACGATGCCCAGTTTAAAGGTGAAGGTTCTTTAATTGAATAAAACCATGGAGCTGTGAGATTGTTATGAAGCTGTAGAGGAGATGGAAGAGCTCTGGTCACCGTATAAGGGCTTTTCAGAGGGACAGAGCCTATATACTCACTGCTCAGATGGACAAGTAACGGCAGATTTGAACACAAACCTCATCCAGAAAAGGAGGGGAAAAACCATCTAGCACTCGTACTTGTGACCACAGTAAATCTGATTTAAACTTCAGGGGTGACAATAAACAGGGCATTTCATTTTGAATATTGTAATATTCACTCTTTGATATTTTCTCCAATTTCGGATGAAGTTTGAATGCCTTACAGAATTCCAGCTGCTGCTTTTAACAGTGCATAAATGAATAACAACACTACATGTAGCAGATAAAAAGGCATATTTCATTTAGACACTAAGTATTACATTTTACTTTATGTAAGGACACAACAGAAATGCAGCTCCAGCGTTTATGGTATATGGCTAAATAAATACTATAGATCTAATTATTTATGAGAATACACTGTAAAAAGTAAAAATGTGCAGTTTGTCTCCTGTACAAAGCAGTTTGCATAAATGTGTTACATGTGCACTGGTAGTGTTCTTCAAAAAAAAAACAAAAAAACAAAAAATATACAAAAAAAAAAAAACCCAAAGGAAGATATTTTAAAGAATGTTGGTAACCAAAAAGTTACTGGTAGCTATTGACTTATAGTATGAAAATTAAAATATTATGAAAGTCAGTTGGAACCAGAAACTGTTTGTTGAAACATTTTTCAAAATATCTTCTGTAAATATCTTCATTTATCAAAATATCTGTGCTCAACAGAAAAAAGTAAATAATGATAAAACTTTCATTTTTGGGTGAACTATCCCTTTGAGTGGGACAAAAAAAAAAAAAAAAAATACAAAAAATACAAAAAAAAAATAAAAATAAAAAAAGTTCAGCTAATTGCATATAATATAAAATTGCATGTGCTTTTTATTATGTTAGTCAACACATCAAAATAAGTGCACTTCTTTAAGGATTAACAAAAATGTAAAGATCAAGAAAAGATCAAGATATAATGATATTTGGCATTATTACAAAGTGCACTTTTAAGAAACAGTATTTGTTTAAGTGACATTTTATTTCATTAATATTGTATTATCTGCAAGTACAGTTTTTAAATACTTTGAAGGCATGAAATACACTACAAGTGCACATTGAATACAATTAATTACCCTTCTTTTTCACAAGGGACATGAAAAACATTTTAGGTCATCTGACTTTTTTTTTTTTTTTTTTAGCATAAGGAGATTTACAATGTGAGGAAATCCTTTATCAACACAATACATTTTAATATTGCAATCACAGTGCTTATACAGTTGCAATACATACTGTACTAAAAGAGTAGAATGTGCTTAAACAAAGAGCCAAAATGTTATTTAATAAGTCAGTTCACGCAAGTGAAAAGGGTGAGTGTGTAAAGCTTGAAAAAGAAGTTTCGAAAAACGTCTGCTTCAAAGAAATGCTTCAAGCATGCATTATTCAACACTTTGATTTTCTTTTGTTTGAAAGCAAGGCTGATTGCGTTATAGGGCATTTGTTTCTTGGACATAGCGATCAAACATTATTTGGCACGAAAAAGTGCATTAAACAAAATATTTTGGAAGAGAAAGTCAAAAGAACAATTAGTTTTGTTCCCATAACCACACTGAGTAAATGCAGCGTGCTGGAAAGTTCTCTCGGCTACTTCTGCCTCCTACAGCTTAAAGCAATTATCTTTCAGTGTTTCCAACAGACATTTCAGGTAAAATGAACCATGGTGGTCTAAAGACTGTCAGGTTCCCATTGTTAAATATACATTAGCCGTAAATGGTGGACTTTCATATACTTGTGCTTGGTGAGTTGGGTAGCAGTTTACCGCAGCACACAGAAGCGAATCCAGCTGTAATGTTGATAGCTAAATGACTTAAGGTTAAGCATAACTCCTTACTACAGATTGCTGGACACCTTCCATCGGTCTAACAGTTCATTATGAAAATGTTTTTGTACGTGCATGTTCAAAGGAGACTGTAGCAATCTGTACTTTTAATGAACTCACACTGGGCCCTTTGTAGATGCCAAAAGATCCATGGTGTGCTCTAACTGTACGACAGAATAAAACAGCAGACCATTATCAAACTAAAGACTTTTACCATTATAAAGCAATGCTGCACATTATATATGAGACTGAAATATAAACATAGCACACATACATGAATGCATAATATCCTAGTGAAAAAGCAATGTGCTTTTTTGCACCGAATGTGCGCTTGCAGTGTATTTAAAATCTTAAAAGTATATATTTTTAAAAATCTGTATTTGCAGATGATGTAATATTACTTAAATAAAAGGCCACTTAAGTGCACCTCAAGAAAGACATTTTATGACTGTTTGTTGACACACTTAAGTAGACTTTTAAAAAGTGCACTTTGTAATAATGTCAAATGAAAAGTTTTATTTTAAGGTACATTTTAAAAAATATATTTTCTTAATAACATTCTGTTGTGCTTTAAAGAAGTACACTTTTATGTGTTGACTAACATACTAAAACACATGTAGAGTATGTTAAATGTACTAAACATCATTACAAATTGCAAATACATTTAAATATATAACATACAAGTTCTCATAGAAATGAGATTAAAGTCATTTTAATTTACCATAAATGCATGTCAGTACATTCGGCAATCCAAATGCAATATAACTAAAATGAAATTACATATAAAGATGCACTTAAGTTCTACCCACTTAAGTTCTACTTAAGTGGGTAAAAGCACTCAAAAGTTCATTTAATTGAATTTAACATACACTTAAAGCATAATACATTTAATTAAAATTGGATAATTTAATTTCATTTAATTGGAACATATAGTTCTTTTAAAGTATATAATTTCCATAGTAATTACTCTCTTTAAGTACTGAACACCATGACCTCCATTATGTATCACACTGAACATATTCATCATGAGCAGTATTTCTCAGCTTCATGTCATGTATGTTTTTAGGCATGTTTCGCTGCTGAATTTGCTCTTAGTTGAGTCGGGTAAAAGTTATGTCTTCCAGATGACTTAGAGGAGCACGGGGTCACTCCACAAAGATGAAAGCACACATCTCTCGCATGACAGCACAGGCAAATATTTGACTGCTCAGCTAAAAGTGTGAGCTCGCATATGTCTCATGTAAGCGTCAAGTCAGAAACTATACAGGTCTAACAGAAAATGATCTCAGAACCCTAACAGTAAAAAAAACAAACATTGCTATCGGGATTAATATTACATAGTTATATATAATATTGGATTACTATTAATTAGGTTATTACTAAAGAAATAGTACACCTAAAAATGAAAATTTGCTGAAAATTTACTCACCCTCAGGCCATCCAAAATGGAGAAATGTAGCATTGCATCACTTGCTCACCAATGGATCCTCTGCAGTGAATGGGTGCCGTCAGAATGAGAGTCCAAACAGCTGATAAAAACATCACAATAATCCACAAGTAATCCACACCACTCCAGTCCATCAGTTAACATCTTGTGAAGCAAAAAGCTGCATGTATAAACAACTTTATCATTAAGATGTTTTGAGCTTCAAACCATTTCTTCCGGTTAAAATACGAGTCCATATTACCCACTTTTTCCAGTGAAAAAAATCATCCCATCTAGCTGAATCAGAAATATGCACAGATCAAGAAAATAAACAATAAAATAAAAAAATAAACAAAAAACACTTCTACACAAATATGTGGATGGATTTTGATTCGAGAGGACAACAGGAGATGGACTTTTTCACTAGAGGAAGTGTTATTATGGATTATGGACTGTTGGTCAGAAGTTTTTAAGTTAAAAACGTCTTGATGGATTTGTTTCTTATAAAAAGACATTAACTGATGTACTGGGGTGGTTTGGATTACTTGTGGATTATTGTGATGTTTTTATCAGCAGTTTGAACTCTCATTCTGACGGCACCCATTCACTGCAGAGAATCCACTGGTGAGCAAGTGATGTAATGCTACATTTCTCCAAATCTGTTCCGATGAAGAAACAAACTCATCTACATATTGGATTGCCTGAGGGTAAGTAAATTTTCAGAAAATTTTTAGTTTTGATCAAACTATTCCTTTAATGTTAATGAAAACAATATTCGTTATTTATGATATAATTCTGCTGTTACAAGAAAAGTTAAATTACAGTATTTTTCTGAAGCGGTTATACTGTACATCCCTTGCTGGTCAACAGTGGAATATCATTTTTTTCTGAAACTCACTGTGGTGACGATGACAGCCTGACAGCTGGAGTGATTCATGTTCTATATGATGGGGAAGTGATGTGATAGATGAGCATGATTTATTAAAACAAGGACCATATTAATCAAATTAGGAGAAAATAAAATATACACAAACACCAACAGATCTTTATCTATCCCAAGTGAATTTTAGACTGCATCTGTTTAAAAGTTATTTAGCAGCATGTATGCTTCTTCTATATACGCTATACACACACACACACACACACACACGCACACATATATACATACATATATACATACATATATATACATGAATACATATACATAAAAACAGCCAGATGAGAATCTTAGATTAATGAGTCAAGGCTCCAGTAGTGTTGTATTTTAAAGGTAGAATTTTAAAATTATAATGGCACCAAAAACAGAAGCTTACTTTGCCGGTTATAGTTTTATGAGGGTTAAACTTGAGTGCACTGTAATATCACTACAAAAAGTCAAAGTTTGCCAATTAGGAGTTTGCCAAAGCTAAAGTCTATAAGCCTTTATATGGACTGAAACCTTACTAATGCCTATTAATGTTTTACGGAATTGTAAAATACAACTATATTTTGTGAATAACACTTTATGGAACTACAAATAAATGAGTTTTTTCAGCTGAGAATGACACTATTGCTTAACTAACTGTACACTGGCCAGGAACACATATTTCATCCAATATGCCCACTAGGTGACTTCAGACTCACGTCTAGTCTGTTATTGTTGATTTGTTGGTCAGTTCTACTGACTAGTACCTACATACTTGCCATACATATTTGAGCATTACTTTTGGTATGCTACATATTATTAGTTACATCAGTTCAGTCATGACAACTCTCGGAACATTTTAGCATGGTGATGGATATGACAGTGTTAATGTATTTGGTCTTGGCGGAATAGATCTTCTACGCTGTTGTTGAATTGCTGCTGCTGTTGGTTATTGCTGTAGTTGTAGATTGCTGCTGCTGCAAGCAAGTACAGGAACTTGCTACTGCCAATGCATATGGCAATATGGTGCCGTGAGTATTTAAGACATACTGCTGCTGCACAATACAGCATATAAAATAACCCGTAGCAGATCTATACAGGTGGAGCTGGGGAAGGTGAAGGGTTTCAGAGAAACTCTGAAAGCGCGCTGCAGGAATCTCAGGTGAATGCTAGCCAGCCTTATAAATGCGAGGCAGTAAGCTCATTGGCTGCATATGCAGCATGAACCAATCAGCTTGTGCCAAGTCGTTTAACTCTCTGTATATCATCAATTACATTAACAACCTGTCAGCCTGCGCCATCTAGAGTTTCATGGCTGAACTATACATTTACATGTAGAAGCAACCTGTGTAACGAATCTATTCATATTTTATGTGAAGAGGTACTGTAAAATTTTTTCAAAAGTTGTAAATAAAACAAAAATTATGTTTTCATGATATCATGATATAATGATATCATGTTTTACAAAAAAAAAATACTAAATACTATTTGAAACTAAATCCTTCTTGAAATGTTTAATAAAATGTGTTACGTGCAGTTTCTTTGTGAAATTTCTTAGTAAAAATAGTTTCAAATCCTACACCAATTTATTATTATTATTATTATTATTATTATTATTATTATTATTGTTGTTGTTGTTGTTGTTGTTATTATTACTATTATTATTATTATTATTTTCATTGTAAGTTATGGTCCTTTAATCTGTGTGGCTTTCCAATGATATTTAATAAAATAGCATTTGTATGTAATGTTAATGTTCCAGGCAAATAAAAAAAAAAATAATTAAAAAAAAATAATGAAAAATATAAAATAATAAAACAGCAACAATAAATAAATAAACAAATAAATTTCTTCAAATCAGCACATATCTGTTAATTGTGAAAACAATTAAATTTAATCATTAAAAAGTAAGAACAGGGTTTAAAAATGGCTAGCTGTGGACCAAGAAAAATTGTATGAGATTTTGAAAAGAAAATTCTAAGATATTAAAATTCTGTCATTATTTACTCATCCTCCACTTGTTCTAAACCAAACAGTTGACGGTAGCCATTAACATCCACCAACATTCGTCAAAATATCTTCTTTTGTGTTCAGCAGCTTGTGGATGAGGATGAGTAAAGGATGACAGAATTTTCATTTTTGGGTGAACTATCCCTTTAAGTACATTAGTATGTTTTTTTAAAACTGTATAATCCAAATGAATGGAAATTTTATATGCAATTAAAATACATAATCTTAAATATTAGGCCTAAATTGTTTTGTGTGAGTAATTGAGCATAGTGAAAACAGTGTGGGTTTTTAAAAATCTCTTTTTGCAAGCGATGCCGTTCACCACTGAGCATAGAAACAGATATGGAAAACTCCCACTAAATTCTGAATCGCAGACATGCTAATATTCAGTACAACAACACTCCTGCTAGCGTTATATTGCTTAAACATTTTATCCTCTTTGTAAATACCATATTTCATAGCCATGAAGAGCTTTTAAACGTGTTAAGCTGTTACATAAACAAAGCATTTAAGTATAAACATATGTCTCATGGGGTCAGAGGCTGTGTTTAGGGTGGTGCTGATTATTTTCATATAAATATTCCATATAAATCATTATGAATACAACTTCAAACATTCAAAATATGCACATGTTCTAAGCTGACACTCGCAAAACTTGCTGATGTAAGAAGTTTTACTAATTCGCACGTTATCCCTAAATCAATGTTTCCTCTCCAGTTAAAAGATCAACTAATAATTCCAGCCGCTGGAAACTAACAGTTTATATTCTTGATATCTATGGGAGTGATGACAGATTGCCTGTACTTGGCCAACAAACTTTGTTAGCTTTGCTGTGACCATATAAGGACCCTTGCTCAAGTCTGGGACAAGCAAAGCCTGCGCAGCACAGATCTGCCTGTAAAATTCAGCTAAAGAAAAACAACTTTGCCAGTGAACATTTATCAAAACAACAGGCCAATCTGAACTGTGCGGGTGGCCACTAAGACATGTTGTCATTATGCAAGAATCCAACTCAACGTTCATTTACAACATTGCCTAAGTGTCCAGCAAAGACAGTTAACCGTCTTTTCTTTGTGTTATTTATCTGTATAAGAGAACTACATTTATATACAACCTCAAGTTTTGACAATATAGGCCATTAAACCCACCTTTTTGTCTAAGAACAAAACTTTCAAGATGCCCACATGTAACAAACTCAAGAAAACTTGTTGAAATGAGCCAGCCTAAGATGAGTTCCTGGTTGAATCTGATCCAAGCTGGTGTTTATCTGATAAACCAGTTGGCATCCTGGCCAGCTAAAAAAGTGCCAAAAACCCAACTAAACAACAGAAAACCAGCAGGGTCCTCTGAAAGTGTGTTTGTGTGTTTCATTATAAAACTCAAACAATAAAACAAATTGGAGAAAGAGACATAACAAGAGAACAGAAAGCAATGGACATTCATCCTCATCACCAGGTATTATAAACTGTGTTATTGTTGAATCTTCATCAGTAGTCTCACCTCAAGCAGCTGGATTGGATGTTGAGGGTCTTGAGCGCTCTGGCGGAGTGTGAATCCCCAGGGTGCTCCACCGCACAGCGTCACACACACAAACTCGCCCGTGCCCATCCTCCTGCGGCTGTCCTCCAGTCTGAGAGAAGTCAACGTTCTTCTGCGATATCTGAGGCTGCCTTTGGTGGGTGTAAAGCCACAACAGCTGGAGTCCGGCCCTCTTTCGGCGTCATACTTCAGAGACCATCCTGAGGAGAGTAACTGTTCTTTACTCAGGTTTAACCCTCAAGCATCCTTCGGGACAAATTTTGGCAAAATTATTTTATTTAGAAAAAAAATAAAATAATAGTTTCCTTAATCTGAGCTGTACAAGACTTGGCTACCCTTCCTAAGTTTGCCACCTGAACACACACACACACACACGCGCACACACACACACACACACACACACACACACACACACACACACACACACACTCACTCTCTCTCTCTCTCTCTTTCTCTCTCTCTCTCTCTCTCTCACTTCAAAGTCAGATGCTTTTTTTGAGTTATTGAAATTTGATGTTTTTTTTTTTGTGAGAAATAAATGATTACTTTGTCTCCTACTTTGTCTTTTCCTTATAGAATTGTCAGATTTGTCTGTAAGCAAATTTTGGCATCTTTGTATAGTCTCACCCAACACAAATGTTTTTTTTTTTTTCTTTTAATTCTACAATTTTTACTTGTGATAAAATCTAAAACTTAAGAGGTTAAATTCATTACAACAATGGTTTATAGATTTCAGCCTATTTGCAGCCACTGAGTACTACAGCCACATAGTGGCTATTGATATTTTTTTTATATTTTTATGCCATCAAATGTCACCAAAGTTTTCAAATTTTTAAGTTTTGGCTGTCTGAACTTACTAAAATGATATATTATTTTTTTTAAGTAAAAGAAATATTAAATATTATTTGTGATAAATGTTTTTTTTTTATTTAATTCCCTCTAAAAGTACCATATTTTTTAATGTAAAATATGGTACTTTTAGAGGGAATTAAATAAAAAAAAAAAAAACATTTATCACAAATAAATTGCATAAATTGATCGTTTTTATTTTATCGAAGATAGTGATATGACATTTATTAAAAAAAATAAATAAAAATTGGGATCACACCTGAGACCTTTGTGCCCAAATTTGCCCATGAAGGACCAATTAAGGTCTGCTATACGAAGGATGCATGAGGGTTAATCAACACTGAAAATCAACGTGCCAAAGCTGGTGAGAAAACACAAATGTGTTCAGAGTATTAAAACCCTCACAGATGAGGAAGATCCCTTTGTCACCCTTGTAAAAAAAAAAAATAATAATAATAATAAAAAAAGAAGTACATATACATATACTTTCAAAAAGAGTACTTATTACTAAAATAATATGCTTTAAAAGACATAAGTACAGTACAAATGCAATTAAAATGTGTTTAAATTTATATTAGGGAGTTTAGAGTAGCCTACTTTTGTCATAATTAGTTCTTTTGTTTTTTAAATATGGTTAAAGTGCACCGCTGAGTGTAGGCTTACTGACAGACAGACAGACAAATAAATAAATAAATGACTATGTATTTTTTTATAGTGCAAACTCTCTAAAATTGAGATTTATTTATTTGTATGTTTGTTTGTTTGTGGAACTCTGTCCTAAAATAAAATAAAATAAAATAAAATAAAAGGCAAACTTTTCTCAGGACAAGTTAGGACATATATGTTGGTCAAACTAATAATTTATGTTAGCTTTTGTTGTTTCATGAATGTTTTTTTTTTGTTGTTGTTGTTTTTTTTTGTTTTTTTAAATATTGCAGAAAAGCCTAAAGTATAGTATATACTATAATGCATTTGAAATACAAATGTTTTTGGAACACTGTTTTCTAACTATTTCATATTTTACACTATACAGTTTCTACACTATAAGTCAGTTAACAGCTTGTTTCCATTGTGACTATGGACAGCATGTCCACTACTGAAGTCAGTTATTGAAGTCTCACAGAACTAGAGCCAAAGGAGTGTCACTGTTAATCAAGATGTTCATTAGCAAAATCAGATTAAATCAATCAGAGGGGCAAGGCCAAAATATTTAACATGCCTAACGCCACTGTTCATATATCTAGGAGGTAATAAAGATCAGCACTAATATAGCCTACTTATTATACTACAGTATAATAAACTTGACAGATCAAGCTGGACTAAAGCGACTGAAGACAAGTCAGAATCAGTCTATCAAAGACCAACAGAGAAAGAGAAATGCTCTAGAAGCACTTCAGAAAATGTACATTCAAAGCACCATGAAGCCAAAAGAGTTACAGACTTTACATATTCCATATCTTATAATACAAGATATCCTTGTAAAAAAATAAGTGCGCTAAATTGCATTTAATGTGCACTTGTAGTGCATTTCAAATCTTTAACGTATAAAACTATATTACGTAGGCCTACTTGCAAATAATATAATAATGAAATAAAAGTCCACTTGTGTATTACTTTAGAGTAATGTTTTTAAAATAAAATGTACTAAAGTACACTTAAAATCATTGTTTTAATCATCTTTTGTCATGCTTTAAATAAGTACAAATAAATTGATGCGTTGCCGTACATACTAAAGCACATGTAAGTACTTGATTATAATTTTAATTACATATAAAGTTAAGAAATTTAAAAAGTGCTAAATTGCAACGCCCTCATTACAAATATTTTTAAATACATGACATACATTTTTCAATAGAAATGATATTAAAACATATTTTAGTTTACCACCAATACATTCAGCAGTAGGCCTACAATTTAACAATAATTTCAAAAAGTTTGAAATAGTTGTGAAAAAAGATGTCGGTCACAAATGTGCTCTAAAGTACTTTGCAATGTCTCCAGAATCCAAAGTGGTATAACTGTAACATAGCCTAATGTTTTTCCATAGTGACTTGGATACTGTTACATTCAATATATTGTGTACAAGACCAAAGAACAGAGAAATATGCACATGATGAGCCATCTTGAATAATATTATCACGTTTTGTCAATCTGCACTGATTTTCTATTCAAGAAGCACCCTCAGATCCAGTGGCGTAACTTAGTAATGACGGGCCCCAGTGCAGGCTATAATGACGGGCCCTTGGGCTGCACGGTTATGAAGCACATACAAACACACAGCGCTCGTGTCTAGAAGGGAACCCATATAAGTGAATTTGAATTAATTTTTCGTTTTTCGTTCAGGGGTAGAAAAATGAATAAACAGCTTGAATATTAGATTTCTACACGTGGGCGGGAATTAAATGCCTCTTTCTGCTGATTGGTCAGACGAAAATCTTCGCAGTTCCGCGAAGCAGAAGCAGAGATTTTCTTACTATAGGGAGATGAGAGGGTCTGTATTACTTACTATTGGAGAAAGCGTAACGGCTAACTTGGATCACGTGATCAAGATTAGCAGATAGGCTGTCGATTTATTAAATGATAAGCCGTTTCCTCTAAAAAGCTGTTTATTCAGCGTAGTGAAGCCTCTCCTCCATTGACATCCATTAAAAAAAAAACGGCCTCTGGTCTCCTTTCCCACGTACCGACAGACCGGAAGCGTTAGCTTTAGCCGTTACGCTTTTTCGGCTAATGGTTGCAGGCTTGGCTTCTAGTGGTTTTGGCAGAAGTCCTCCACTGCTGCGGGTGTACGGATTCTTGATGTGTTTATTGCAACTATATTTAATCTTTTTCTCATCAAATAACCAGACAAATTAATAGCTTGATACAATCTGTTCTTCTGTGTAGATATAAATTCCATGATTTGCATCAGCTGGGCATATATAACGGCTGTCATAGCCTACCCTGGTCGCCCAGTAGGTTTGTTTGTTTAATTAATTAATTACTTTTAATTAAAATATTTTAAACACATGCAAAAAGGAAAGAATAATGCATTGACTTATATAACAGGCCGATTAGCTATAATGTTCAAGAACATTCTCTGCCAAGTGAGAGCTGTGCCCGGTTGCATAAAGCACCTTAAGTTTTTCCCTTAAGTATGACTAAAGTTCAATCTGAATTTTATGAAGCGACGAGAATACTTTTTGTACGCAAAGAAAATAAAAATAACGACATTTATTCAACAATTCGTCTCCTCTCTGTCTCTCTGTATCAGCGTAGCGCTATTTTGGAGAGCATCCGATGGACGCAAAGTGCGTACGCTATTCTCTGTCATCAGTAACGCATCTTTGCGTACAAAAAGTATTCTCGTCACTTCATTAAATTCAGTTTGAACCACTGATGGCAGATGGACTATTTTGATGATGTTTTTTATACTTTTCTGGGCCTTGACAGTGTTAATTACTTGGCAGTCAATGGGACAGTCACAAGCCTCCTGGTTTTCATCCAAAATATCTTAAATTGTGTTCCGAAGACGAACAAAGCTTTTACGGGTTTGGAACGACATGGGGGTAAGTGATTAATGACAAAATTTTAATTTTGGGGTGGAGTGTCCCTTTAAGTAACAGGCGATCTATCGCTGGAAGGTGTTTATGGCGAGCGCTCGTTGGCGCTGTTATCGCATAATGCGCATCTTCATTCAAAACAAAAGCACAAAACAAAATGCACACGAACGTGTCCTTGCTCTTGATATACAATCACTGATGAACACCACTTTGGTTTTAATGAGAAAAAAAAAAATCTATACGAGAGTGGATTAGAACTCGGAACCTCAGGAACGCTTGACAAAAGTTCTACCACTGCACCACTAACGCGTATAAACAAGTGTTTCAAATTGTATGTATTTATTCACAACTGTTAAGACCCTCTGCATGATAGATAACTAGCTAGCTAGATAGATAGTAACTTCGTTACCACGGGCCCCAGAGCGGCTGCACTGTCTATAGTTACGCCTCAGATCAGATCAGATCAGAGCGGGCTCTGTCTCTCTGAAGGCCTGCCCAGAATGGCGTTCGCAGGCTACGCACTTCTGTCTCCTTGCTGACGTGTAGTGGTTCCCGTCGGTGTGCGCATGCGCAGAGCGGCTGCTCCGTGACGCTCGCTACACCGGCGCTGTGCTGGAGTTTGACGTGGCACTCTCTGCACGCGATTCAACATCAGAAGAAGAAAGGACGCAGCTCTTCATTTTCCTTCAGGTGAGTCTCTAATATGTTGATATGCCCTAATAAACTAACAAACTAAAGATGGGTTTGATAGACAACCTTATTTTGACCGTAGCCTCTCAGCGTCATTATTCATATACAGTATATGTGTAAGTTTGGCTTGTACAGTACAGTATACAGTTTCCGTCTCCGGCAGAAAATATTTCATAACTTTGTATCGCCGACAGCTGGTCCACGCGCATTATCATCGGTTTATCGATCGAGCTGAAGTCTCTCGATATGGACTTTATTCAGTGAAGTGAAAGATTACAGGTCTGTCACAGCGGTGTTTGACGTGGCAGTTCAGGGCAGTGGTAACGTTAGCATCTCTGTTATATCAGCTCTGCTCTGAATATCGTGTGTTCAGTGATATATAAATGAAATATTATCTGACCTTGAGAATTACTGAAGGCCTCTTGAAGAAATACTGACATGATGTCTCAGACAGGCCAATCATTTTAGAGAAAGAGCAGCCCAGTGTTCAATTTAGAGGATTTGTATTTAATAAACGGAGGACATTGCTTTTTTATTATTTATATATATATATATATATATATATATATATATATATATATATATATATATATATATATTTTAGTTGTTTTCAAGCTCTGCTGTGTCAAATATGCATTAGGGATAGTTAGTTTGTTTGTATAAGAGGTTTATTTTAACTAGGCATACTTTAGGCCTATAATTAATTGTAAAAAGGTTAGTTTAATGCAGAAAATGTAAAGTGCTACAGTGAAAACCTATTAATTGATCAGCTGCGATGGTAAAGCATTATTATATATTAGAAAACCATAATTGTCATTTTACGGATTTATTTAAAAACAGTAAAGTATGAATCACTGTTTAGTTTATGGGAAATTCCCTGCATGAACATCATTCTTGTTTATGTTGTTTTTTTTTATGTAGGCCTAAAGATTTCATTTTATTTTTACAACACTGTTTTGTTGTTTTAGGGCATTTTTGTTTAACTTTAACTCATCATCTGACCTTTGTAGTGGAAATATTAAAACCAATACATTTTACAGAATTTAATAGCTCAAATAGGTTGGTAAATAAACATTACATGATTTAATGACGGTAAGGAACTTTAAATTATACGAATACCATAAAGATGCCCATTTCAGCACATTGCCATTACCTTATTATTTATGGTGAAGTTATAAAATTAATTAACTTAAAGACTGAATACAATAGTCAAAGCATTATATTCACATTTTGTATGTACGTATGTATTCTTGGTCGATTGTGTTATCATAAACTCCTCTTATCTCAGTCTCGTGACAAAGTTCCTGATCACACATGCTTAGGGTTGAGGTAATCATATCAGGTAAAGTCTAAACTGTAGAAAACATTTCATTTTCACATCATTTTACTTTAGAAACTGTTTCTGGGGTTCATTCACTCTACAACCTTTTAAAAAGTGCACTTTGTAATAATGTCAAATTAAAATGTTAAATCATTATGTTTTAATAATCTTTTGTCATGCTTACAAAAGTACACTTATTTTGATGTGTACTAAATTGCAACTTAAATTGTAATTACTAAGTTGGAATTAAATAAGTATATATTTAAATATTTGGAAGTATATATTTAAACACATGGCATAGAATGTTCTATAGAAATGACATTAAAGTATATTTTAGTTTACCATAAATGCTTGTTAATAAATTCAGCAGTACTTTAAACATATTTCAAAGACAATAGAAGTAATTGTGAATTTACATAATTAAGTACTTCAGTGGATAAAAGGCACTCTAAAGTTAATCTAATCGCATTTAATATAAATTTATATCATAATACATTTTCATTTAATTGCAATTAGCCTAACATGCAATTAAGTACCCGAAAACATTACATTCGTTTAGCATTTAGTGGTATATTCTTTCCACAATTAGTACTCTTTTTCAAAGTATGCTAAAGGGTACTTCTTTTTTCCATAATGGAATGGCTGGATTCAACAGATAAATTAGAAGTTTTCATGACTTCAAAATTAAACGTTCATGTGTATTTCTGTTTTTAAACCCACAAAACGAATGAAGTTTGATGGAAACGTCACTTTTCACACACATAAATTAGTTCTAATTCACCCCCTTTCTTCTATTTCAGGTCACCCTTTTTTGTCCCAGACTGGAATGAAAGCGGTATAACAGTAGGATGAGTCAGCAAGGTTATGTTGCCGCCCCTCCATACTCCCAGGCCCAGGCTGGAATGGGGGGATACTCTGCAGGTTTTGGGAACCCCCCACCTCAGTCGCATTATGGCGTGTATGGATCTCCGCCACAGGGTTACTCCGCCCCTCCGACAGGTACAGTGAATCTTCTTTTGTTGAGTTCTGTTCTAATAATGGCAAGTTTCATCTTGTCCCTATGATATAGGAGTCTCAGCACCGCCTCAGCTTAAATAAATAAACAGGGTCAATCCATTATGAAACTGCTTTTCCTTATAGTGTCAGCTGTCCCTGCATACTCTGTATTTTATATGCTGAAATTCATTTGATCATAGTTGAATCTTCTCACATGCTTATGTACATGTAAAAACAAATGCTGTTTGTTTCTAGGTGTGCTCAAGCCTCCCGCCTCCTCTTCATCTGGGATGCCTCCACCACCAGTATCCAGCCAGCAAAATGGGGCCCATCCCCACAGGTGAATACTGGTTCAATGTGATGAAACATTTTTGAAATTGCATTTTTTTTTTTTTATATAATATGTTTTTTTTTTTTGCTCCCATCAGTTTCCCTCCTCCTGTTGCTTCAGCTCCTTCCATGTCTCCTTATGGACAGCCTCCTCAAAGTGCTTTTCATAGTATGGCACAAGCCCCGCCTCCAACTCAACAGCTGACCAATCAAATGAGTGCCATGAACATTGGAGGATATGGTAAGTTAGATGGCATTTTATATTGATTCTGAAGTGAATTGACTTTCAGAGGGCCCGTTTTAAACCCATGCACCGTTATCTTTAGGCCAAAGGCCCATGCAGATACCACAGTCTCCTTCCAGCTCAGCAGCACCACAACAGTTTCAAACATCACCACCAGCAGCAGCAATGGGACATCCGCTCCTTTCTCCACCAGGACAGCAGCTGCCCTCTCTTGGATCTCCTCCACCAATGGCCACGATGGGTTCTGTGACAGCTCCGCCAATGGGAATGTCTGGCCCACCTGGACCAGGTGTCCACCAACCACCACTGGGACCCCAAGGCTATCCACAGCAACCAGGTAAAAACTAGGAAATTTTGCACCAGTGATTAAGAAATTGTTCAGGAGCTTATATTTGTGACCCTGGACCACAAAACCAGTCATAAGGGTCGACCAAATTTTGTCCTGTCCTAACAAACCATACATCAGTGGAAAGCTTATTTATCCAGCTTTCATAAATCTCGATTTAAAAAAAAAATTACCCCGACTGGTTTTGTGGTCCTGGGTCACATATTAGAATGATTTCTGAAGGATCATGTGACACTGAAGACTGGAGTATTGATGCTGAAAATTCAGCATTGCATCACAGAAATAAAATACATTTAAAAATGTATTAAAATAGAAAATAGTTCTTTTAAACTGTAATATATCATAATAACGTTGTTTTTTTTATCAAAGAAATGTAGCCTTAGTGAGCATAAGAGACTTCTTTCAAAAATATAGAAAAATCTTAATTATTCCAAATGGCTGGTAGTGTATATGTTAATCCTAAATCCTAAAAAAACAATCCACCTTCATGAGACTTTACTGGGTAGCCACTGTTTTATGAGAGAGGCCTCTTTTACAACATTAGTTCAACCAGTTGTGTGAATTTGGTTCGGGACTATCTGACTAAATGTGAGTTGTGTTAACAGAATCTGTCTTCATTTTTTTGACTTGCATTTGTGGTTCAGAAATTACACACCTCGCCTCTCTACTCAGTATTTTTAGAGGCAAATGTTGACTAGCTTAAATAACTCTTTTTGTTTCTGATCTGAAGGGAGCCCAATGTCAGGCCCGTATGGTGCGCAAATGGCAGGGCCACAGATGGCAGGGCCACAATCAGGCGCTTTCCCAGGAGGCTTTCCTGGAGGTCCATCACAAATGGCAGGCCCTCCTCAAAAGAAGCTGGACCCGGACTCCATTCCAAGCACAGTAATAAAAAATGCTACTTTATAGTGTAAAAGTATTTAAATTTGTGCACATTTCAAGGTACACTGACTTGTCTGTTGCAGACGCAAGTGATTGAGGATGACCAGGCTAAGAGAGGAGGCCAGGTGTATGTCACGAATGTCAGAGGTCAGGTGCCTCCACTGGTCACCACAGATTTCACAGTACAGGATCAAGGTAAGCATGGGAACTGTCTTTGCACTTCACTCCGAATATTAGCATAAAGGTGCTTTTGTTTAATATAGTAAACGTTTGTTTTTTTTTGCCATTTTAAGGGAATGCAAGCCCAAGGTTCATGCGGTGCACAACATATTCCTTCCCCTGCACTGCTGACCTTGCAAAGCAGTGCAAAGTGCCTCTGGCAGCCATTATCAAACCCTTCGCCACCGTGCCCAAAAATGAGGTATGCAGCATTTCTCAAGCACTCTGATTTTTGCCTTTCTTCAGTTTTGAGTTTATAGACTAGATTTATTTTTACATTTATTCTTTTAGCAGACATGATTTACAAATGAAGAATGCTACGTGACTCTTTCTGAGGAATATTTAGTATGTTTTGCATGTGATTAAAATGTACAAAACCATGTCTTGGGGAAGTACATAATGTTTAGTGCTGTGTCTAGTAAAACTATACAGTGCATACCTGTATGTTCCCTTGTTAAAAATAAGCACAATTTAGCATGCTTTTAGAAAGAGTAATTATTACAAAAATCATGTATTTTAAAATAATATACTTAAATGCAAACTGAAAGTAATGTTTTCAGACACTTAACTGCATATTTATTGCAATTAAATGAAAATGTATTATACAGTAGTTTACATTTATATTAAATGCAATAAGTTGAATTAGCTTTAGAGTGCTTTTTTTGACCCACTTAAGTATGTAATGTAAGAAATTTAATTTCAAATAAAATACTATGGTTAAAATTATAATCAAGTACTTTACATATGTTTTAGTATGTTAGTCATCACATCAAAATAAGTGTACTTCTTTAAAGCATGACAAAAGATGATTAAAACCTAATGATTTTATAATGTGCTTTAATGTAAAACTTTAAGTGTAAAATTAAGTGTGCTTCTTTTTCATAAGGGATATTCTAGTCTTAACAGCAAAGAAAGAAAAATTCACTTCTAACCATATGATTTTCCTTCTGTGATACTCAAAAGGAATTTATAGGAAAGTTTTGGTAACACTTTATTCAAAGTAATCCTGTGTCCTTGTTACACTTTACATGTACTTACTTATAATAATAACACATTATGCGTAATTACATAATCCTAACCCTAACCATATAGTAAGTACATGTAGTTAATTAATATTACTTAAAAGCATAATTACACTGTAACAAAGACACCTTAAAATAAAGTGTAACCAAAGTTTTAGGTACTCTGTTCCATACAAAAAATTTAATGAAGACCAGGGGCTGTCTGTCTTCAAAAAATGACAGGAAAAACACAATAAAAGTACCATTACATTTTTTTCCATGTGACTTGTGCACTGTATTCCCAATCTTTTAAAGTCATACCATAATTTATTTTCTCTGCCGAAACTCTTAGTTAATAATAAATGTGTTTTCCCTAATCTGAAGTGTTACCGATTATTGTCTCTGATAGCTCAGATGTTGAAGTGGCACCCTATTAAAATGAATTCCACCAAAGAGCAAAAACTCAGTCCTTGAAATTTGTTTGCTATGTATCCAAAAAAAGGATTACATGCCGAAATATGTGTTATATGTGGATGGAAGCAAGCGCAAAATCCTCCTTTTTTTCTTTTTTGGACTTTAGTTTAGAAGCTGACTGAAAACTTTTAATGTAATTGAAACTTAATGATCTCAGGTCAACCTTTTTTTTCATTTTAATATCTATGTACTTTATATTGTATCTTTGTAAACAAGTTGAACTGCACAGTAACCACAGAGCTAGATCAGTATGATGTATTTGTTTGCCTTCAGTTAATGAAGATAACAATGAACTTGTTTCCATCTGAAATGTTAAATGTGATTTTATTTATTTATTTACAGTTGTATACACTACCATTCAAAAATGTGGAGTCTGTAATATTAAATGTTTTTTTTGTTGTTTAAAGAAAAATGTTTGTTGTGCTCACCAAGGGTGCATTTATTTGATCAAAAATACAGTAAATATAATTTTAAAATATTGTGAAATAGTATTACTATTTAAAATATCTATATTCTATTCTAATATATTTAAAAATGTTCCTGTAATGCAAATTTAAATTTTCAGCATCGTTACTCTTGGTCTTCAGTGTCACATGATCCTTCAGAAATCATTATAATATGCTGATTTTCTGCTCAAGAAACATTTCAGATTATCAGTGTTGAAAACAGTTGTCCTGCTTCATATTTTTGTGGAAACCATGATACATTTTTTTCAGAATACTTTGCCGAATAAGAAGTTCAAAACAACATTTAATTGCAATATAAATCTTTTGTATCATAAATCCTCTACTATCGATTTTGATCAATTGAATGCATCCTTACTGAATAAAAGTATAAATTAAACCAAAAAAACTTTTGAAGGGTAGTGTATGTGCAACTATATGTTAGCATAAAAACCTCATGGTATATGTTACAGTAAAGAGGTCTTATTTTTCATTCTCACTCTGATCTCTATAGACTCCTCTGTACATTGTAAATCACGGTGAGACTGGACCAATCCGCTGCAACCGCTGTAAGGCCTACATGTGTCCTTACATGCAGTTTATCGATGGAGGACGACGCTACCAGTGTGGCTTCTGCAGCTGCGTTAATGAAGGTTGGTACTGAACCATTGAGACTGCTGAGACCTTAATTCTTACGCTGTGTTTCCTGTCAACATATGGTAGGGACTATTTGTCTGTGCAGTCATAGCTAAAAAAAGTGTTTCTAAAAATGGGTTTTCACTACCTTTCCAGTTCCAGTGCAGTATTTCCAGCATTTGGACCATATGGGGAGAAGAATGGATCTGTATGAGAGACCAGAGCTGTCTTTGGGCTCATACGAGTTCATTGCCACACTGGATTACTGCAAGGTAACAGAGAACTTGTATGAAAATAAGGATGTAAACTTTTTATATAAGTGTACAATGGTCAAGTCAGATTTTATTAGATTAGTAAGGTTTATTATTAATAGGTTATATTTGATTTATCTAAATAAATTCCTTCACTAACAAAATTTCCCTCTAGAAATGCAATGGTAAGAGAGTGTGTGAATTATTAGAGACTATTTGTTTTGCCCAAACGGGGTCAACTTGCCCTAGGAAGCAGCTGAGAAAGGTTTCTTTCTTGGCAGTCACATTGCATATTTTATTCAGTTATATACAATTAAATCTTGACAATAAAGATATGATATGTTTAAAATGAGAAACACAATTTATGCTCCGAGTACAACAAAAATGACCCTTTATTTGATTATACAAAGGCACATTTAACTTTTTATAAAGGCCATTTTTATGCTGTTCTGCAAGCAGGTCAGCTGAAAGTTTACTTTTTGACTTCTTTTTTTTTTTTTTCCTAAAATGCACAGAATCTATATTTTGCAATATTAATGAAACATTTTATACTTAATACTAATACTTTTGTAATTAAGTCAAAAGTTTGCATATACCTTACAGAATCTGTAAAATGAAAAAAAAAAAAAAAGCATTTTGTTTTGCATTAACACTGCCCTGAAAAAGCTATTTCACAAAACAAAATAATGACGAATGTACCAAAATTACCCATTTCAAAAGTTTACATATGAATTTGCCATTACCTGGATGATCTACAACTTTGTGTTGTGATAGTTGTTCATGAGTCCCTCGTTTGTTCTGAGTAGTTAAACTGCCCGTTGTGCTTTATAAAAGTCCTCCAGGTAATGCACATTCTTTGGTTTTCCAGCATCTTTTGCATATTTTACCTCTTTCCATAAGTGAATGTCATTTTGAGATCCATATTTTCACATTGTGGACAGTTGAGGGAGTAATTTAGCTATTAATAAAATGGCAAACATTCGCTGATGCTCAAGAAGGCAATGTAATATTGATGGAATAGTTCACCCAAAAATGAAAATGCACTCAACCTCAGGTCATCCAAGATTTAGATGAGTTTGTTTCTTCATGAGAACAAATTTGGAGAAATGTAGCATTACATCACTTGCTCACCAATGGATGCTCTGCAGTGAATGGGTGCCGTCAGATTGAGAGTCCAAACAGCTGATAAAAACATCACAATAATCCACAAGTAATCCTCACCACTCCAGTCCATCAGTTAATGTCTTGTGAAGTGAAAAGCTGCATGTTTGTAAAAAAGAGAAAAAAGCAACATCATCTGTTGTTGAGATGTTTTTGACTACAAACCATTGCTTCTGGCTAAAGTATGAGTCCTCTACCCATAATATTGCTTTCTCTTAAAAAAAAAAAAAGAAAAAGTTGTCTAGTCTGAATCAGCAGAGAAATATTTACAGATCAAGGATTGTTTACAATGAACACAGTCCAAAACATCTCTAAACAAATATGTGGTTGGAATTTGACGACAAGGGATTTTCACTGGAATGAAGCGTTATTATGGATTATGGATTCATATTTTGGCCAGAAGTTAAAAATGTCTTGATGGATTTGTGTCTTACAAACATGCAGCTTTTCACTTCACAAGATGTTAACTGATGGACTGGAGTGGTGTGGATTACTTGTGGATTATTGTGATATTTTTACCAGCTGTTTGGAATCTCATTCTGACGGCACCCATTCACTGCAGAGCATCCATTGGTGAGCAAGTGATGGAATGCTACATTTCTCCAGATCTGTTCAGATGAAGAAACAAACTCGATGACCTGAGGGTATTTTCAACAAATTTTCAGTTTTGGGTGAACTATTTCTTTAAAAGCCAGGGTGTGAATACTTTAGAAACTTGAGATGCGTTGTGTATTACATTCTCACGGATCAGGGTGAAAAGTAGGCTGTAATCTCAAATTAACTTAATTTCAACTCAGTTATCAGACTAAAGTGATGCGTAACATATTTTTGGCCCCAGTCCCTGCCTGGGTTCCTCATCTCAGCCTGACACAATAATCTTCAATCTGGACTCCTGTTTCTCTCAGATGTTTATTCATATTTGAGGATCAGCTCATGCAGTGCTTAATAAAATCATCACAGCCGAACCATACTGCATACTGTTATCTGGGAGTAAAAACAAGGAGTCTTTACCGTGATCCTACTGCCCACAGTGTTGTGTTTTGTGACTGTAATATTTTCATCTTGGCATTTCTGTTTATAAAAAGATTAAAAAAAAAAAAAAGCTTTCTCATGCATATGATATGCTTTCACATGATTGCCAACTCTATATGTAATCTCTGCCACAAGATATCTGTACGAAGTCTGTAAAGAACAAGCAAAAACAGCCCACTTTGAAGTTCATGAACCACCATAATTCATTCTGTGATGTTCTTTTTTTGTCTTTAAGAATAATAAGCCTCCTAATCCTCCTGCCTACATCTTCATGATCGATGTCTCCTACAACAACATAAAAAGTGGACTTGTCAAACTAATATGCGAGGAACTGAAGACGATGCTTGACCGACTTCCAAAGTAAGTTGAGAGATAATGTTTGCTGTCTATATTTAAAGAAAATGAGGGGGAGAAATATGATAAATCACCATTGTTCTTCATAATAACTCTAATACTTGAAGGTTTTGTTTCATTGTTGCTCTTGGATTTTGAATGTGGATATGTACATTTATTTTTTTACTATTCAACATCAAGATTGCAGGTTAAAGTCTGTGTTTAGGAAAAATGTATATTGTAGATGTCATCTGTTGTTATTGGTCTCTCTAATTTTAATGTATTTATTTATTTATTTATTTATTTTTACCACCAGTGTTACTGTAACTGAAACTATAGCTATTAAAAAAGTTGTTCATTGAAATTAAATTAAAATAATATTAAATTAAAATATTAGATAAAAAATAATGAAACCAATGAAAATTATATTGGAAAAAACTGAAGCACTGAAATTAAACTGGAAACTGGAAATAAATAAAAACTAAAATTGAAACTGAAATAAAATAAATTCAACCTAAATGTTTATCTTAATATTTTCTTGAAAAACAAAATCTAATAAAAATTACAAAAGTACATAAAATTAAAATAAAAATGTAAGTATAAAAATAAAAGCTAATTCAAAATATTAATTAAAAAATAAGATAAATATTAAATATTATTAAATTATTATAATAAATTAATATATTTATAATATAACATTATTATAAATAATAAATACTAAAATAATACTAAATAACAGTTCACAATTTGTAATTGTTTTTTTTTTTTCCTGTTTACTTATTTTTTTTTATACATATTATATAATTAGTTTTAATGATAATTTTGGATCTAATTTATATTTTTAAATGATTCTTAATAAATAAATTATATGGAAATATAAAAAAAATACATTTCAGCAAATTGTGAACATCTGACCTGTCAGCAGCCCATGTGCATGTCGACTCTGTACTGGCCGGTGGCCTGAAATGTAGCAGAGGGAATGGAATAGAATATCATTCTGTTAGTATTTTAATGTTTGGACAGCTAAGACTGTAAAGATCTGGCTTTGACTGCAGATATATTTAGGATTGCTTTCATCCCCCATCCCACACACTGACGCCCAGCTCCAAGTGTTTCGCTGGGAGGATCTGTTGTAAAGTAAAGTTGAAGCCTTGGGCAGAAGCCACCCCTCCGTATTCTGTCCGCACCTCTCAGGTTGAACACATGTTCGTCTCATCTACTATCAGCCTGGAATGTGAACGAATCCAGCTGAAAAAGAGCACCAATCTCCTGCCAAATATGGTAACGGGAGAACAAGCAAGAAAAAATAAAAAAACTAAGGGAAGAAACAATTCCAATATCTCATCATTTGAAAATGTCTGCCTGAAGGAAGTCAGGAGGTTCAGCGGCTCTAGTTCTGCAGCATTTCCAAGTATTTAAATGTTTGGAGGTACACATGGCTTCAATTATACCGTTTCTTTGGGTGACGGCCAGCTGAGAGGTGAGCTTTTGATTCACCTCTGAGGAACTTATATACTCTACTGTATTTTAGTCTTTTTTCACCCTGCTAAACTCCTTACCTCTCCTCGGCTGGTTCCTAAGGGTACGTCCTTATTTGTTTGGGATCTGACCTCACTGTTAAAGCAGTCCGGTAGTGCGCTCCAAATAAGCCTGTGGTATTATATCTGATTTCTCTCCTCTCTTCCTGACTTTGCTTGCTAGGTTGTGCACCGTTAATGAAAACCACATTGGACACCCTCGAGTCGATGGTGTCTGTTAGGGCCTGATAGGATTTGTGTTGGAGAGTTTGTCTCTAGCTTAATGACAGACTTGGCATATATGGACTGTGATTGATTCAAACCATCACCATGTTTTGCAATATTATAAATGTAGCCATAGAAAGCTACAAAGCCCAGATACAGACGTCAATCTGGAATGCTTGTATTTACTGGCCAACACAGCTCTCCGCTATCAGCTACTACACAGTGGTCTCTGGTATATGTTAGATGGTGAAATGTTTACAATACTGAATACAAGAAATAGTGTCATTTCAACTCTAGGAATTAGCTCTGTTGCTACAGTCAATGTTTCCCACCAAAGTAATATACAAGCAGATAAAAATAGTTTTTGGACACTTAATGTCCATTCACACAAAGGATGTTAAATAGAATAAATAGTTTAAAAAAATCATTTTAAATTTAAAAGAATAGCAGAGTCCACACCACAACTACCAAGATAACAGCACAAAGGATCGATATTGCTGGAATCACCTTCAGAACAATATTTTATTCAGTCTGATGAATAATAAAAACATTGACAGCCAATCAGAATCCAACCTGCTTTAAAGAGCTCGAGCATTTAAAACGGCCAACGACAAAACTGCAGCACACGCTGATTATAAACAGAACATTATCGGCTGTTGGTGTGGATGTTAATCTTTATCGTTATTATTCTTGAATTGTATCTTTAGTTATCATTCTATCATTCATGAACGGCTTTTAAGCTACACTTAAATTTATATATATATAAAAAAAAAAAAAACGTGTTAATAAAAATAACAAAAGCACATAACAAAATGGCTAAAATTATAGAAAAATGTAAATAAAAAATGTAAAAATAAAAGCTATTTCAAAATATAGTTACTGTTGTAGTTATCTGTGTAGTTATCATTGCTAATGTTCAATGCTAATGTTTCTCATGCATTTAATTCATTGATTTTTTCTAATGCACTGCTATAAAATGTTTTAGTTTAAAGTAATTATAGAATAGATGTACTGCTTAAAAGAAAGTTAAAAGAAACACTTTCGTGTTGCAAACGTTTGTGAAATATGTCTTTAGTTAATTTAATGAATTGCATACAGTACTCTCATGTAAAGCAATATTTACTTAATAGCAAATTTCATTTGTTTGGTCATCAAATGTAACTATTCTATTGCCCGTATATAAAGTTTGATTTATAAGTTTGTCCAACTTTGTATAATAATTATCCGTATACATAAAGTATACTCAAGGAAAGTGAAATATAGCATGTTTGAATTGGCATGTTAAGGAGTATTATAGAGCAAAGATACTGCTATATTATAAATATTAACATCATGATTTTCTGTAAAGCTGCTTTGAAACAATGTGCATTATTAAAGGCACTTTATAAATAAATTTGACTTGATTAACACGTGTGAATCTAAAGAACTTACTTCAGAAATTAACTGCCACTGTTTGATTAAAAGTAATGGCAAAAAATGTTGCAGAAAAGTGAAGGTAATTCTGAGAAAAGTTCTAGTATCATATATTTGCAGATGCTAAATGCAAATATATATTTATAAAATACAGGTGCATCTCAATAAATTAGAATGTCGTGGAAAAGTTCATTTATTTCAGTAATTCAACTCAAATTGTGAAACTCGTGTATTAAATAAATTCAATGCACACAGACTGAAGTAGTTTAAGTCTTTGGTTCTTTTAATTGTGATGATTTTGGCTCACATTTAACAAAACCCCACCAATTCACTATCTCAACAAATTAGAATACTTCATAAGACCAATAAAAAAAACATTTTTAGTGAATTGTTGGCCTTCTGGAAAGTATGTTCATTTACTGTATATGTACTCAATACTTGGTAGGGGCTCCTTTTGTTTTAATTACTGCTTCAATTCGGCGTGGCATGGAGGTGATCAGTTTGTGGCACTGCTGAGGTGGTATGGAAGCCCAGGTTTCTTTGACAGTGGCCTTCAGCTCATCTGCATTTTTTGGTCTCTTGTTTCTCATTTTCCTCTTGACAATACCCCATAGATTCTCTATGGGGTTCAGGTCTGGTGAGTTTGCTGGCCAGTCAAGCACACCAACACCATGGTCATTTAACCAACTTTTGGTGCTTTTGGCAGTGTGGGCAGGTGCCAAATCCTGCTGGAAAATGAAATCAGCATCTTTAAAAAGCTGGTCAGTAGAAGGAAGCATGAAGTGCTCCAAAATTTCTTGGTAAACGGGTGCAGTGACTTTGGTTTTCAAAAAACACAATGGACCAACACCAGCAGATGATTTTGGAAAAAAAGAGGATTTTGGACCACTGGGCAACAGTCCAGTTCTTCTTCTCCTTAGCCCAGGTAAGACGCCTCTGACGTTGTCTGTGGTTCAGGAGTGGCTTAACAAGAGGAATACGACAACTGTAGCCAAATTCTTTGACACGTCTGTGTGTGGTGGCTCTTGATGCCTTGACCCCAGCCTCAGTCCATTCCTTGTGAAGTTCACCCAAATTCTTGAATCGATTTTGCTTGATAATCCTCATAAGGCTGCGGTTCTCTCGGTTGGTTGTGCATCTTTTTCTTCCACACTTTTTCCTTCCACTCAACTTTCTGTTAAGATGCTTGGATACAGCCCTCTGTGAACAGCCAGCTTCTTTGGCAATGAATGTTTGTGGCTTACCCTCCTTGTGAAGGGTGTCAATGATTGTCAATGATTGTCTTCTGGACAATTGTCCCCATGATTGTGTAGCCTAGTGAACCAAACTGAGAGACCATTTTGAAGGCTCAGGAAACCTTTGCAGGTGTTTTGAGTTGATTAGCTGATTGGCATGTCACCATATTCTAATTTGTTGAGATAGTGAATTGGTGGGTTTTTGTTAAATGTGAGCCAAAATCATCACAATTAAAAGAACCAAAGACTTAAACTACTTCAGTCTGTGTGCACTGAATTTATTTAATACACGAGTTTCACAATTTGAGTTGAATTACTGAAATAAATTAACTTTTCCACGACATTCTAATTTATTGAGATGCACCTGTATATGTTTATAATAATTTTTGGGGACGTTTATATAGCCTTTTTGGTGATACTGATCAGTTTTCTTATGTACTTTTTCTTTTGAAGAGAGGAGGGAGCAGAGACTTCGGCCATCAAAGTGGGTTTTGTCACCTATAATAAGATCCTGCACTTCTATAATGTGAAGAGCGCTCTGGCCCAGCCGCAGATGATGCTGGTCTCTGATGTGGCTGAGATGTTTGTACCACTTCTCGACGGATTCCTCGTCAACTTCCAGGAGTCTCAAGCTGTCATCAACAAGTAGGTTCATTTCTATCTGTAGTTAGTTATAAATGAAACTCTTCTGTAAATAGTTTAATTTACAAGACACTTCTAGGCTTATTACATTGAGTCATATATAGCATATATTTAATATTGGTATTAAAGTCACCATTAAATCAGAATGGACAAGTCATATTATTAAGGAATATTACAGTGTTTTTATATATATATATCTTATATGCTAATTTATGCAAGTAATTTATATTGGTATTAAATAATCTGTTAATCTATATGCAGAACTTTATGAAATCTCTGATTTCTCCAACGTTTTATACCATTTTATAAACACACACACACACACACACACACACACACACACACTTTTTCTTGTCATTTTGTTATAATGTATAGAAAAATATTCATATTATTCAAATATTTTGCATACATCACTAAAGATTCCATAGAAATATATGAGTGATGGATCATTTCTAAGAAGATGTAAACTGCTCAGGGCTGCATAGCATCGTAGCATCTGGGCTGCGTTTCCCAAAAGCATCGTAAGCCTAAATTGATCGTAGCTCCATTGGTTTCAATGGGTCTACGATGTACTTAAGCTTACGATGCTTTTGGGAAATGCAGCCCAGACTAGAATTACAGTAATTACTGCCCAAACGTTACTTCCTATACTCTTCTATATTTCACTGTTCGTTATCTTAAAGCATGGCTTGACTTTGAGACCCAAATTGGCTATTCTTGTTAATATGATTTTATGTATTATTTTCTTTAGCCTTTTAGATCAGATCCCTGACATGTTTGCTGACACCAATGAGAGTGAGACTGTTTTCGCACCCGTCATCCAAGCTGGTGTGGAGGCACTAAAGGTAAAAACAAATCTAAGAGTCTAAACTGTTTACCGGACAATGACATCAGTCCGTCTGTACTGTCTCTTTGCAATCGTACTTGCATATTTAGCATCATCCTTTAGTTGTTTCTAGGGCCGTTGTTTGAATTCATAGCCCCGGGACTATGGTCCCGCTTATTACTGGTGACATGTAATAAAATATATATATATATATTTTATTACATATTACATCTATAGCACACCTGTACATACAATTTTTGTCTACTTTTGTTTATTTATATATATATATATATATATATATATATATATATATATATATATATATATATATATATATATATATATATATATATATATATATATATATATATATACTGGAAGCTTCTATCACCAAAACAAATTTCTTGTATGTGCAAACATACCTGGCAATAAAGCTCTTTCTGACTTCTGATATAAGGCATAATATTTCCTAGTTTGATGATGCTGTTTAAAAATATCAATAAATATGTTCCATCACAGGCCTGTGGTGAAGTTTATCATTACTGGCGACAGCACTGGTTGTTTCATAACATCTGTCTTTGACTCTTTAAAACTAAAGACATTCAGTTTTAAGTTTTCAGTCATTGCTCTTCATCAAATATTTTTAATCATATACTCTTAACACTTCCTGGCCTGTCAGATAAAACCATTTCGGAGTTTTATGATTTTATATTTTTGTGATATTTTTTTCTCTCCTCAGGCAGCTGAATGCAGTGGCAAACTCTTCATCTTTCAGTCCTCCATCCCAACAGCAGAGGCTCCAGGAAAACTGAAAAACAGAGATGACAGAAAACTAGTGGGTACAGAAAAGGAGAAGGTAAATATTTGATTTGATTAAATTTCAGAAAAAAGGCCTTAAAAAGTCTTACTTAAGTCTGTAATTCATCCTTCCAGAAATTAAGGCCTTAAAAAAGGCCTTTAGAAAGTCTTAAATTCATAAAATCTTTGCATGTTGTTTGCACTGCACAAAATGAATATCTTTCTCACTATTTTTGTTTTATTTTCCAGTACAAATATCTAAACATCCATGAATCAATATACATTTGCTTGAGATGCATAATGCAGATAAAAAGTCTTATTTTTAGTGAAATGAAACAAAACTGAGTTTATGCTTATAACAAGAAAAAATATCTATAAATAGGCTTCATTTTGATAATTTTTCATAAAACAAGATGTAGCTTGTCATCTCGCTTCTTAAGTAAATGTGTCTTGATTTAAGAATCTTTAGACATTTGCGGAAAACAAGGCAGAAATACAGAGGCAGATCATTACATTTTTTTGCTGTGTAATCAGAAGTCACAGTAAAAATTATTTCCATATTCTAGTGATTGGGAGCAGAGCTATTCAAGCCACAAGTTTTTTAATGTAAAATGTAATTACATTTATATATTTATTTATTTATTTATTTTTTACTTGTCCTTAAAAATGTCTTAAGTCTTAAATTTACCTTCATAAAACCTACAGAAACCCTGAAAATTGTTACCTTGGATCAGAAAAACAGTCATAAAGGTCAATTTTTCGAAACTGAGATTTATACATCATCTGAAAGCTGAATAAATAAGCTTTCCATTGATGTTAGGATAGGACAATATTTGGCTGAGATACAACTATTTGAAAATCTGGAATCTGAGGGTGCAAAAAAATCTAAATATTGAGAAAATTGCCTTTAAAGTTTTCCAAATGAAGTTCTTAGCAATGCATATTACTAATCAAAAATTAAGTTTTGATGTATTTACGGTAGGAAATTTACAAAATATCTTCATGGGACATGATCTTTACTTAATGTCCTAATGATTTTTGGCATAAAAGAAAAATCAATAATTTTGACCCATACAGTGTATTTTTGGCTGTTGCTACAAATAAAGCCCAGCGACTTAAGACTGGTTTTGTGCTCCAGGGTCACAATTGTATGAAACAAGTCAAGTCAAATTTAATTTATAAGTGCTTTTGACAATATACATTATTTCAAAGCATATTTACAAATTCGTATTGTTATGACATTAATGCTTTGAACGACAAAATCATAAACTGAATGGTGATTTGTGTGTGTGTGTTGTCAGACTCTGTTCCAGCCTCAGCGGGGTGTGTATGAGCAGCTGACTAAAGACTGTGTGGCGCAGGGCTGTTGTGTCGACCTCTTCCTGTTTCCTAACCAGTTTGTGGATATAGCCACCATGGGCGATGTGCCGTCACATACCGGCGGCTCCATTTACAAGTACAGCAACTTCCAGGTACACAATAACATGTACTGAAACACAGATGCTGTGAAAATGGTACAAAATAAGAGTCTGAACTCTTTTGTTTCACTGCCCTCTTGTGGTCAGACCTCAAACCTTTATTTCTCTCTTTTCAGGTGGAGGTGAATGGTCAGCAGTTTCTCAGTGACCTCAGGAGAGATGTGGAGAAGTCCATCGGATTCGACGCCATCATGCGCGTCCGTACTGGCACAGGTATTAACAAACAACAGAAAAGTACATGAACACTACAATATGTAAAGTTAAACATACTATGTACACTATCATTTAAAAGTTTGTGGTCAGTATTTTGTTTTTTTGAAAGAAATTAATACTTTTGTTCAAAAAGGATTAATTAAATTGGGGCAGTAACCACAACAATTCTTCCCCAATAATTAAAAATGGCCAAATTGTTATCCTTAATATTTGAAATTCTTGCATTGTTCTGCTGCCCTCCGTTACGCTGCGCTCTGTTTGTTGTTAGGATGACAAAAAGGTTTAAAAGTAACATTTTTAGAGAGCGAGATAAGAGGGAAGTAGCAAAACATTTAATATTCAAAAACTGTTTTAAGATAGAAATGCAAACTTCTCGACTTTCTTCGAGAAGTAAGAATTAAAGAATTAAAAATATAGTATCATCTGTGATTCACGTAGGTAATTCCTAACTGAATGTGACGAGATAAGAATCTTTTGCGTTTTTGACATACAAATAAAAGTGCATATTTTAAAATATTATTTGCAAATAGTACAAAATGTTTACTTCCATACTAGAATTAGACCTAGAATTTCCTTCACTGTTTTATTTATTTATGCTTTATAAAAAGAAATAAAAATGCCCCCCCCGCCTTTGTTCAAGAAATGGTTACAGCCTTATAATGTTGCCAAAAAATATTTAGTTACAAAATATTTCTATTTTAAATAAATGCTGTTCTTTTAAACATTATATTAATCAAAGAATCATGGAAAAAATGCATCGTGATTTCCTCAAAAATATTAAGTAGCAACAACAGTTAATGTTGTCATAACATATAAGGCCTAATATTATCTAATTTTGATGATGCTTAGTTTTTTCCCCACAAAATATGATTTTTCAAATTATATGAACTATATGTCAGCTTTAATGCACTTATAAAAATAACAGAAGCAGTCAAATGTCAAAGAGGTATTCAAAATGGATCAAATAACTTGCAATCTGCAAAGTAGTGGAAAAAGTGGAAATCAGACTTAGACATAAGATGACCTTCAGAATCATTCATACGTGTGTAAATCAGCTGAGAATTGTACAAATGGCTGTGATCTGGCTCAGAGGAATACAGACGTCACGTTTGCCAGTTTTTCTGCTTATTAAGAGATAATACAAGACTTCATCTCACAAATGGATGATAAAAGCGCAAATGCTATGGAAATGCACATATTTTGTGAGAAAGTGACATGCTTGAGCAAAACTGGCATTATTTTTGGAATCAAGAACTCCAAAATTTGTAAGAAGCAAGAATTGGATTTGTCTGAATATACCTGTTTTTAATGAATGACTGTTTGATAAAATAAATATAGCTTTGAGCATAGGAAATCTTACCCAAAATGTCTGAATGAATTGGAACGTTTTGTAACCTCTGCGTGATCCTCATCCTTCAAGGCTTCAGGGCGACAGATTTCTTTGGTGCCATATACATGAACAACACTACAGATGTGGAAATGGCAGCAGTGGACTGTGACAAAGCCGTGACGGTCGAGTTTAAACATGACGACACACTCAGCGAGGAGTCTGGAGCTGTGATGCAGGTCAGGCTTCACGTATGACACTGAGACAATCACAAGATTGTCAAAAATACAAAAGAAAAATTTAATGCAACAAAACAGGTCACATGTTAAGTCGCTCATGACAGTCAAAATGTGTTTTATTGCAAAATCATTTGGCATCATTGATAACATGTTTGTTGCATGAAATCTTTTCTTGGAAACTCGTGCATTTGAGTCCTCATTGAACCGTTTTGATGTGATGCTGTTGGAATTCATTTGCTGGCAAGAGCAACACAAGTGAGTTTGTTTTCTCTGTTTCCCAGTGTGCTCTGCTCTACACCACCATCGGTGGACAGAGGAGACTGCGAATTCACAACCTCAGTCTGAACTGCAGCTCTCAGCTGTCTGAACTCTACAAAAGCTGTGAGACAGACGCCCTCATCAACTTCTTCGCCAAGTCAGGTGACCGCCTTACCAACTCTTACAGGAATGAACATGAAAACATCATGCATTTGTTACAGATTTACTTCAAGATGTAACATAATGCTGATGTAAAAATGTACCATGAGAATTTTAAATCTGTAAAACACTTGCTTTCTAGAAGTATTTTTCAATCTGACACTATCTCATTATTATTTGTTTAATTTTTAGACTGGTTTTATAGTGAAGCAAAACATGCTCAGTGCAGGTTTTTCCAGTCTTTTCCAGTTGTTCTTATTTTAATTTAATTTTAGTAATTTTGTTACTTCAACTAAGACATTTTATTTCAGTTTTTAAGTTTAATTTTTCATCTAATATTTATATATTTTATTTTATTTTACTTATATTTGTTTTTGTTAACAATAACACTGCGATGCAGAAACTATTTTCTTCAGTCATTTTTATGCATTTATTACCTTTTCATTTTTAGTATTATTTATTACTTTTTCATATTTATAGAGATTTGTATTATTTTTTATTAGTTTTTTTTTATAGATAGATTTGTTGGTAAGACTTTATTTTAAGGCAGCAGTTCTTAACCTGGGGGTTGCAAAGAGGTAGCAGAGGAAGACATTTATTTTGAAAAGTTTAATACTATAAAGCTGCTTTGACACAATCTGTATTGTAAAAAGCGCTATATAAATAACAGTGACTTGACAACTAAACACAAATTACTGCAGCCGAAACCGCTGGAGTTTTTCCAGCAAAAACTACAGGAGCTAACTTACGTTATGTAGTCAAAAATCACTGCTACAGAAAGCCGCTACGGTGAATGAGAGAGCTCTTCACGCTTCGTTCATTATCTCTCATTGGATTGCCAAAACTGGGAAACCACACAATTCAAGTGAGACTTTTTTCCTACCCTGCGCTAAAGAGTCTGTTTCTGTTATGTGTGGACAAAGAGCTGCTGATCAATTAGCGTTGATTCCAGTGTGAAATGGTACGGTGACCAGTCGTATTGGGTGAATGGCAATGGATGTGAAAAGAGCAGATAATAATGAAAATTAAATCGAGTCGCAAAACGTTGTCGTTCATGAAAGGGGGTCGCACTTGAAAAAGGTTAAGAACCGCTGTTTTAAGGTGTCCTTGTTACACACGTTACATGTACTTACTATTATAATAACAATTAATAATGCATAATTACATGCACGTAACCCTAAGCCTAAGCCTAAACCTAATCATACAGTAAGTACATGTAGTTAAATAATATTACTTAAATGTTTAATTCCACTGTAACAAGGACACCTTAAAATAAAGTGTAACCAAATTTTATTTTTTTATAGTGGAATAATGGATACTCAGTGCAGGTTTTTCAAACTGTAATACATTTAAAAATGTATGATGAGCTGATGGTTTTTCTAGTCATTGATTGTGGTGGATGCTGTTCTCCTGCAGCGTATCGGGCCATGCTCACCCAGTCACTGAAGACGGTGAGGGAAATCCTGGTTAACCAGACGGCTCACATGCTGGCCTGCTACAGGAAGAGCTGTGCCAGTCCCTCAGCAGCCAGCCAGGTCAGTGACACACTTCACATATATAAAAACATCTTCTCTCACTTTATTAATGCTTACATAGCATGTGCAAACTCATTTATAGTTATAATGCAGCCATTATTTTAGGATAATTTATATACTATTATAATATTTATAAATTTATTGAATTAGCTTTTATTTTTATATTTTGAGTTTTATTTTAGTTTTAGTAATTATATTATGTGCTTTTGTCATTGTTATTATCACTATTTTTAATATTTCTATTTAGCTTTATTTTATTTTTTGTAATTTCAGTACTTAAACTTATTGTAGTTAGTTAGTTGCCAAGGCAACATTTCTAATTTTCTTTAATTTTATTTTGAATCTAATATTTACATTTTATTTCAGCTTTATTTGAATTAACAATTAACAAAATGTTAATTGTAGTTATAGTTACCAATAACAACACTGCTGTGCAGAAACCATTTTTTCAGTCTTTTTTGTACCTTTATTTTTAGACCTTTTTTTCCTCTGCACCCTATCTATTCATATTTTAATTATATTAAATAGATTCATAGCATTATCTCTGCACTGCACTGTAAGAAAAATGGATAATGTCCTGGCAGAAAATTTCCTTTTCCATAAAGTTTATGGTCATTTCCTTCAACCCTAAAATGTACAGCACAACACAATGCAAAGTGTAATTCAATATATGGGTAAAAACCCTGTGAAAAATCACTATGGAAAATTCCTTCATATTAACACTGAACAATATGCCTTATTTTTGTTACTCTGATTTGTGTTGTCTGTGAATGTTTTACCCTGCAGCTAATCCTGCCCGATGCGATGAAAGTGTTTCCCGTCTACATGAACAGTCTGTTGAAGACTCCGGCTCTAGTGGGCAGAACTGAGCTCTCCACAGATGACCGGGCCTTCCACAGATTCCTGGTCGATGCGATGGGAGTGGAGGAAACACAGGTCCTGCTGTATCCACGCCTCATCCCGCTGGTCAGTTACACACATATCTATCATTTCTCTCATTGACATCAAACCCTGAGGACTAGAGTTCATGTGTTTGCTCTCTCTCTCTCTCTCTCTCTCTCTCTCTCTCTCTCTCTCTCTCTCTCTCAGCACACTATGGATGTGTCCAGTGAGGCGATCCCGGCTCCAGTGCGCTGCTCCGAGGAGCGACTCAGCGAGTCCGGCATTTTCCTGCTGGAAAACGGGCTCTACATGTTCCTCTGGCTGGGACAGGCCTGTCCGCCCGACCTCATCCAGAACCTCTTCAATGTGCCCTCTCTTGGCCACCTGTCCTCAGAAGGGGTATGACACACTGCTTTCGTAATACATTTTTATTACGCAGTAAATGAATTACAGTACTGAAAAAAAAAATGGTGTAGAAACAATTTTCACTCAGAAATTGCTAGTAAATTTGACAAATTAAGTGCAAAGAAATGACAAGTGACATATTTCATCGAAGGGCACCTATTATGCTCCTTTTTACAAGATGTAATATTGGTCTTGGGTGTCCCCAGAATGTGTCTGTGAAGTTTCAGCTCAAAATACCCCACAGTCTTTTTTGGGGCGTGTCTAAAAAAGAGCTGTTTTGGTGAGGGTGTCGCGTATACGTCTCTCTGCTTTGCATACCTACTGCAATAAACAGCCGGTAGAGGCAACATGAATGAGAGCGTGAGAACCGGTGTTCAGCTGTACATATGAGAAGCCAAATGCACTGAAAATGAGACGAAACAGGTGTCGCTTGAAAATTGTCAGGGATTCAGAATACCGGATAGGGGTTGGGAAGTTCATTCCACCAGCCAGGAACGGTGAATGAAAACGTTCTGGAAAGTGATTTTGTGCCTCTCTGTGATGGCACCACTAGGCGTCACTCACTCACAGATCTCAGACTTTCTCATAAATGAGTGGAAGTAGGAGGGTGCTGAGCCTGTGGCTGTTTTATATGCAAGCATCAGTGTCTTGAACTTGATGCGAGCTGCAACCGGGAGCCAGTGCAGGGAGATAAAGAGAGGTGTAACATGGGCCCTTTTGGATTTGCTGAAGACCAGTCCTGCTGCTGCATTCTGAATCATCTGTAAAGGTTTGATTGTGCTTGATGGAAGTCCAGCTAGAAGAGCATTGCAGTAGTCCAGTCTAGAAATGACCAGGGCCTGTACAAGAAGTTGTGCAGCATGCTGTGTAAGGAAGGGCCTGATCTTTCTGATGTTGTACAATGCAAACCTGCAAGATCGAGCAGTTTTTGCAATGTGGTCTTTGAAAGTCAGCTGGTCATCGAAGATTACACCAAGATTTCTGACCGAATTTGATGGGGTAATTGTTGATGAACCTAAGTGGATGGTAAAATCGTGCTGTAGAGTCGGAGTGGCAGAGAAGACAAGAAGCTCAGTTTTTGCCAGGTTGAGCTGTAGGCCTGTCGCAATAATCAATATATCGACGCAATATATGTACATGACCTCAATAATTTTTGGTGGCGCAATATATCGCCCATTATATTTACTTAAAAATTAATGTCACCAAACCATGTTTTGTACATTTCACTTGCGCTTGTGTCTTTTGCAGCTTCTCGTACATAATGTGGTGTAGTCATGAGTTGCTAGTTCAAATTTAAAAAAATGCTTCTACAAAAAAAGTTTCATCTGCAGATATGGTCTTATTTAGGGATCTGTGCCTTTGTGCATACGGACATCTGACTGCTAAGTAGTGATTGTGTTTTTCAGCAATAGTGTGTTCCCTTAATTTACAGAGAAAAGAAGGTCAGGGAAAAATCTGTAGATGGAAAAATCTCCATTCAAGTTCTTTGTGCATTTTTGTTTTTTTCTACTTGTTACTTTGCACTTTTTGTTAGAAAATGTTTATTTACTCTTTATTCAAGTTTTAAGGTATCTAATATTTTGATACTTTTCCATGATCTAAATATTCTTAAAAATTAAAAGTTTGTTGTCATTTCGAAGTGTGTGTACATTATATATTCAGTGGCATAAAATGGTCTTTAAAATGACAATAATATCGCTTATCGCAGTTATTTCTGGGGCAATATGTCACACAACAAAAAGTTGTTATCGTGACAGGCCTAGCTGTAGGTGATGTTCTTTCATCTATGCCGAGATGTCCGCCAGGCAGCCTGAGATCCGTGCAGCTACCGTTGGATCATCTGGTCGAAATGAGAGATAGAGCTGTATGTCAACAGCATAGCAATGGTAAGAGAAGCCATGTGCCTGTATGAAGGGACCCAGTGATGTAGTGTATGTGGAGAAGAGGAGGAGTCCAAGAACCGATCCCTGAGGAACCCCAGTGACCAGTTGATGTGCTTTGGATACCTCCCCTCCCCAGGCCACCCTGAAAGACCTACCAGTGAGATAGGATTCAAACCAGTGAAATGGAATCCCTGTGATGCACAATGATGAGAGGGTGGACAGCAGGATCTGGTGATTGACAGTGTCAAAAGCAGCAGATAGATCCAACAGAATGAGAACTGATGATTTGGAATCAGCTTTTGCAATCCGCAAGGCTTCAGTGACTGAAAGTAGTGCAGTCTCAGTTGAATGTCCACACCTGAAACCTGATTGGTTAGCGTCCAGTAGGTTATTCTTTGAAAGAAATGAGGATAACTGGTTGAAAACAACTCGTTCAAGTGTTTTCGCTATGAATGGAAGGAGAGAGACAGGTCTGTAGTTTTCTATAAGAGAAGTGTTTAATGAAGGTTTTTTGAGCAGTGGGGTTACCCGGGCCTGCTTGAATGCAGTGGAGGAGGTGCCTGTTAGGAGAGATGTGTTGATGATGTGTGTGAGTGCTGGTAAGAGTGTAGGAGAGATTGCTTGGAGAAGGTGTGAGGGGATTGGGTCTTGAGGGCAAGTTGTAGGATGGCTGGAGAGGAGAAGTTTCGATACTTCTGGCTCAGTGAGGGGACAGAAGTGTGAAGTGTGACAGAAGTGACAGAAAAATGTGAATGTTTCATTTTTTTTTTGTATAACTTAGAGAAATTAATTTAATGAAAATTCTTCTGATTTGCTTGATCATTTTCTAATTTTTCCAAATCTTTGTCCAGTTTTGTCAAATTTTTCACTGCAGATGATATCACCATAATGATTTGAGTGAGAAATATGACTGAAATATGAGCAAGAACATCTGACCATTAGTGAAAAGTGTCACATGATTAAAAATGTGCTTGTTTGATTAGGGACCTAGAAATAGTACAGATTCCTCTTATTATTTTTAAAAATTAATTTTACATCATATTGTTTACTCATTTAAAATGTAAAATATATTTCCAGGTTTAAATTGGATTTTAATCCCAGATTTTCTTGGAGCCAAACTGTTTAAAAAAGTTTTACACCTAAAAAATAAGATATTATCTTATAGTTATTATAATACATTATGCCACATTCATCCAGATAAGGGTCAGAATAACATTTCACTTAGATAACATTCACACCCGTGGTATCAAAAAACAAAAACAAAAATAAATAAATAAGAAATTAAATCGTTCTTATGTAGAAGTTTGTAACAACATTGACGTCTGGACAACATGAAGGTGAATAAATTCAAAAAAACAATTTGTAGGTAAACTATTTTTTAAAAAAGTAGTACGGTATTTGGATTGGAATTGGATTATATATGATCCAGGTTTTACTTTGAAGGATGATATTATTTCTATGCACAATTGATCTCACTGCTTGTGTTGCTTTGATCAAGGACCTGTTTTTTTTTTTTTTTTTTCAGTTCTTCTCATTATGTGAGTAACGTCAGAGCTGCAGTGATAACTCTAGTATTACAATTGTCTTTCAGGCGATGTCATTACCGGTGCTGGATAATGCTCATTCCAGAAAGATCCATTCAATCATCTCCAGCATTTCACAGCGGAGGGCTACATCCTTGAAGGTACGGCTCACTCTCACCATCTCCTCTCTATATCTGTCACTGTCTTTTGTTCGTTATAAAGAGGCTTGAATGTGTTTGTGTGTCACAGAGTTTGTGAGGAAGTATTTAACATTCTGGTTTTTGGGTTTTCTAAATATGTACCCTACGTATGTATTAAATCCTGACATTTAATTCAGCTTCAGTTGCTGAACATTCAGACTCAGATCTAACTCTCCATCTATCTTTGGATTTATTAACTCTATCTATCTATCTATCTATCTATCTATCTATCTATCTATCTATCTATCTATCTATCTATCTATCTATCTATCTATCTATCTATCTATCTATCTATCTGTCTATCTGTCTGTCTGTCTGTCTGTCTGTCTGTCTTTATATATAAACATTAAATGTTATATATAATAAATTCTTTAATTCATCAAGGAAGCATCAAATTGATTGACAGTGACAGTAAACATTTTATAATGTTACAAAAGATTTCCATTTTAAATCAATTCAGTTTTTTTTACTTTTTATTCACCAAAAATAAAAATAAAAAATAAATATGCATCACATTTTCCCATAGTAAGTAGCATAATTTTTCAGCCTTAATAAGAAGAAGAAAATATTCTTGTGCACAAAATTCAGAATATTAGAATGATTTCTGAAGGATCATGTGACACTGAAGATGCGAGTAATGATGCTGAAAATTCAGCACCACAGGAATAAATTACATTTTAAAATATAATCAAATATATATTAATTATTTTTAATTGTGATAATATTTCACAGTATTGATGTTTTTAATCTTTTTTTTTTTAACTGTATTTTGATCAAATAAATGCAGACTTGGTGAGATTTTAAAAAATCTTACAGATCCCAAACTTTTTTCTTCACTTGTTATCATTGCCTCAATGCTCATCTTCCTTTGTCCTGACTGATCTCAGATAAGCAGTGTGACTGATGTGCGTCTCTCTGGGCAGCTGCTGATAGTGAAGCAGAAGGACCGATCGGAGATGTTGTTCCGTCAGCACCTGGTGGAGGATAAGGGTCTTCACGGAGGAGCGTCTTACATGGACTTCCTGTGCTACGTCCACCGCGAGATCAGGCAGCTACTTACTTAGCTCACACTCACACACACACACAGTTAAGTGTGTTACAGCGGACAGTCCTCTTCTCATGTAACCTCTACAGCTGCCTATAATATACGACCAAACTCTCTTTCTGCCGTTGAGTGTGAACTTTCTGCTTTATTCCTCAGTGTTTGACAGGAGGGAAATGGGTGTTTAGATTGAACACCTTAAAATGCGCCACATCTCCCTGTTCTGAGGAGCCATTATATTGAGTAATCTTCTCAATGATTTTCTTAAGTCACTCCCCCAGATTACATTTACCAAAGGGAAACATTTCTTTGAATCCTTAATGCAGCAAAATGAATAATGTTCTCATAATGGCTGGATTTGAGTGGGAAAACAGTGTTTTCAGATGAAAAATCTGTGCAGTGTCTATTAAATTAATAGACTGATGTGTGACTGGATATATACAGTACAAAACATGCTTTTTTTTTTTTTTTTTCATTTTATGACTTCAGGGATGAAAACATCACACAAAACTGAATTCTAGTCTTGTACAAAAATTGTCTTGCAATTGCATCGCTGTGTCTGTTATGCCTTTTTTTTTTTTAAAGTAACATCTTTGTCTTCATTTTTTTACTCAACGTTATTTTGCGCATCAGTACTTCAAAATGTTTAGAGGGACACCACTGCTATTTAACATCATGTCCATAATATCCATAAAATGAACTAGACTTTCCTGTAGTTAAGAGTTTAACTATTAGACCTTCAAAGAAAACATATCTTTTTTTTTTTTTTTTTTTTTTTAAATAACTGAACATTTATTAAAGGTGGAACGTCCCTTTTATTTTATTGCAGTTAATGCCAGTAATTATTTGTTATTCTTAACTTCATACACAGTTTTGCTCTTTTGCTCCAATCTGATATGTTTTATAACATGAGCAATTATTATGATAAATTTGCCTTATTTTTTCTGACGTTTAATGGTACATCTCTGGACCAATACTGTATATTTTCTTACAGTTTGAGATGGATTTTAAGGACTCGCTAGCAACTATACCTCAGGTCACATGCATCTAGCCTTTGTACCTGTTCATTAGTGCTTTGGAACCGACACACATGTGGTTCTTCGTATTGAACACAGAAAGGTTTCATGAAGGCAGCCTGTCATGTACATTTCAATATAAAACCTTTATACAGCTGTTTTTGAATAAAGGTGTAGTCCCTGTTCACCTTGTAAGTGTATTTGTTTTGTGTATTTTTCTGATCTCAAATTAATGGCTTTCATAGGCCACATACACACTGCAGCTAAACTCAGTTGTCAGTTCACCTTTTAGTGTTTAATCCTGTTCTGTACCCACACAGTTCAGTTATTTACAAGAGTGACAACCGCATTCTACAACTGAATTAACTACCGAAAAATTCAGGTAGTCACAATTACATTTCCAGAAATTCTACGCGTCATGTACTGAACTGAACAACTAGTTTTTAGTGATGTATTTAAACTCATATCAGTATGGAAGGCCGATGGGGCCAAAAGTCTTTAAGCGGACCATGTGAAATTTAACCATCAACACGCATTGATCATATTTTGTATGTGTAGACAAGCACACCCTGGCCTTGTTAAGGCATCAGCTCTCGATACGATACGATATCGATTGAAATTCCCAGAGATACGATATTTGCTGATACCTCAAAAACTTCTACGATACGATTCGATACAGGAGTATATCGATCGATTTATCGATATCATGATATTATATACCTATTTTAAACAGCCATCTACATTTTTATTAACTCACAAATGCAGCCAAAATATATAACATGAACATTTATCTAAAATTTTCACATTTTCACATCCTGTACCTAAATTGGGACATTCACAAAAAAAAAAAAAAAATAAGTAAATAAAAAAATAGGCCTACACTTTTTTTTTAAATAAAGAAAAATAAATATTTGGAAAAATAATTTTAAAAAATCAAGTCACACATAAGATCAGTAATCTTATGACATGACAACAGTCAAGAAAGTCTTTTAGGCTTCAGTGTGTAAAATAGTGTAAATCTTCATTAGGAAACAACTAAAACGAGGTACTACAGTTGTAAGAAAAAAATACATTAATGTAGAAAAATAAATAAGAAAAAAATAAAGCTGTTAAAAATTTGAGACTTTTTTTGGCTGCTACTATGGGCTCAGTGCTAAAAAAAAAATTCTACAGATAACCAAATTACAAGCAATAGCAGAAAATAAATAGAATAAAGACACAAATTCAATAAACAGAGCTTTTCAGGGTTTCAGCTGTCTAAAAGAAATTTTCAGGTACAGAAATGTAATAATCAAATATAAAATAACTGCATAGTCCTCACTGTATAAATTAAACTTAGATTAATCATTATTGATGTTACAAAGGATATTTAGTCAGGAGCAGTGAGCACTACTTGTATGTCTCTTTGACAGCATTAGGTTTAGTTTGCTTTCACTTTAAGAACAAAAGCACGGATCCAATATACTGATATACATGCGTTTTCTTTCTCAACTCTTTACATGAAGACATATGCCTAATCGACTGTTTACTAGGATATTCGCCAAAATGCGCATTTTGATGTAATTTTGTCTGTATTTTTTCATCCATGCACAAAAAACCCGGAAGAAAGCTCAATTTATTATTTGCACGCTGTCGACGCGGCTGTCTGTGTGTGTGCGCTTCAGATGTGTGTCTGTGCACAGAAAACTTCTCGATAACTTCATCAACAATCCCGAGCGTGTTTTATGCTTACCTTGTGCCTTCGGCAGTCCTTATATCGAGTCCTGACTACTGATACGTGAGTTTGAATGAGAATGCATGCATTGGCGGTAATGCAGAGACGGACATTATGTGAAACTGTCGACAGTGCTAAAATAAAGGTGCCGATTTATACTACAAATATCGATATTTTATGCGTGGTATAGATACATCATATCGTCAGACATTTGATCGATGTATTGATCCATATCGATGGATCCTTACACCCCTAGTACAGACACACAGTTTTACCACATTAGGACGAAAAATTTGAATGTCTCTCAACACGCACATCCTAGCCACGTTCTAACGTGTAATACTTTTTAAAGCAGATTTACCTCTAGATTTACCCACGTTAATACTTTTTTTAGTTCACTGCGGCACTGCTAAACTGATGTGTACTATGCTAGAGTAAATTAATGTTAAAATCTAAATTAAGACTTTTCTAGCTGAGAAAGAACATTGAACTAAACAATTACAAAGGACATGACAAATCATGACATAAGATCACTCATGAAAAAATGCAACGTCTGATCTTTGCATGCGTGCATACCGGTGTACCATTACAACATCTTTCATGCATAAACATGACACTGGCATTTGTATATGTATAAACCAATGAACCATAGTGTCACATATTCAAATATAGTCTCAAATACAGCAGTTTCATTGGCTGCTGTGCGTGTTGTCACGTTAACATGGACAAACAGTGCTTGCTGACATGGTCAAATTTCATGCGTTCTGTTTAAAGACTTTTGGCATTGTACACCTTCCATATATCAGATTTGTGTTTCTTCAGTATGCAAGAAATCACATTGAATGAGGTATGTGTAGTGTTGCCAGATATTGCTATAAAAAAACAAAACAAAACAAAACAAAACAAAACAAAAACAACAAATAAGAACAATACCCATAATAAACTTAAATCCAAAAGAGATTTATCTTGGAAATAATACCACAATATTGTGAGGCAATAAGCCCAAAGACACGACACTTATAATTAGTGGATATGGCAACACTTCAAGAGCACGCTCTGCTTTCGCAGCGTTCCAAACAAACAAAACATGGTGGTTTAGTTAAACTCAAAGTCTTTGGTGCTATTATATTACTTTGGTCCAAAATAGTGGATACCAAATGATAAAGATGCCAAAATGATTGCTCAGCTGACAAAACATTCTGGAAAAAAAAAAAAAAACTTTAAAAGTCTTAAACTTTAACTTTAAAAGTCTGGACTTAAACTCCAAAAAAAACAGTTTTAAATGTGATTTGTGAAAATTACGTGATCTAGGATCTTTATTCCATTTGTACTATTGTAAAGATGCTAGACGAAATTTCTACGGAGACTACAACTTTCTGGCATTTTTTCTTAAAAAAATAATTCTACATATAATACAATCCAAAAATGTAATGATGTTATTTACTTCACTTTACTGCAATGCTGCAAATTTAAAGTTTGATTTCTTGTAATTCAGCTAAGAGGCCACCGAAAATCCATTGGTGTCAGATTCGCTAAATTCAATATGGCGTCTAATCTGACGAAGGCCTTTTGACTCCTATATTTAAATGGGATTGTCACTTCTGAAACTCCACAGTGTGTACTGTATGTGGCCATAGTGATTTTAATTACCAGTGATCTGACATTCAATGAACGAGCCATGAAACATACATTCTGAGCGGTTTATTGACTCTATGTTACAAAATGCACTCGTCTAGTTCCACAGAGAAGCATGGGATAGGCACACAGAGCGCTAGATCTGCTCCAGTCAGCTCTTCCCATCACTAAAGGCCGTTCGCTAACACCATAAGGCCTTCTTCACTCTCTACACATGCAGCTGTCAGGCTCTCACGCCACTCGCAAGAAATGTTGCATCATCAGAACGTCAATGGGAAACCTCAAATACAGCATGACATAGCATTGTTTTCAGAAATGGACTAAAAAGAATCACATCCTATACTGTAACTCAATTACAATCAAATCAGACAGAAAGTACAGGTTGTCTGGGATGAGCAATAACAAAGAAAGGCACTGATTTCTAGAGTAGGGAAAAGCTCATGCACTCTTCTCCTGGATAAGCTCATGTGAATCAGGCATGCAGGTTGCAAAACTAATAAAAGTAAACTGACAGACAATCAAGTGTTCTTATTAGACAGTACAGTATGATCTAGAACACATGAAGATAAACATTATTTGCATAATTGGAATAAGCAAAAAGTAAGATTTGAAAATAAAACAGTGGGAGGATGCAACAAAATGCTTGTTTGTATTATATGAAATATTTACACACACATTTGAAATACAAATCGATGTTTTAATTCTATTCAATCTGATGTCTGGACCGGCCTGTTTATATTTATACACAGTTGTAAAACTCAAATTACTTCACATCTCTCTCTTGTTCTCTGGTCTACAGGTTAAGCCTTTGAAAGCTCACGTCAAGCTTTGAGAATTATTGTTGCAGGTGTGGAAACTGCTGCTCATAACTGAAATGCATGAAGGAAACATTTTCACACAGGTATTCATCTAAGATTTGTGTGAGGTATGATTATGATTTTAATGGACGCTTGTTGCAACTGAGCCCAAGTGATCCTAAAGGCAGAATATGGGAACAATACTGGATCTAAATATTAGCCATTCATTTTTGCGGTGTGTTATTTTGTGAACAATTCTCCAATTAAATTCCATAAATCATGTTGTCAGCCACGTTGTGCTGTAACTTATGTCCACTAGGTGGCGATGTTGCAGAGAACATTGTACTCTTGGTGAACTACATTTATAACTTTTTTAATATTATGATTTACCCACAGTTACAAAATATTCTATATGTTAAAGTAATGTTTAATGCAAAATAACTTAATTAACGTACACTACAAATATTTTGTGGGGTAATAAGTTGGAACATCCTGAAATCAACTCTAGACGCTATAAAACTTGTTCCAAACCTGTATGAGTTTCTTTCTCCTGTTGAGCACAAAAGAAGATATTTTGAAGAATGGTGGTGACCAAACAGTGGACTTCTATAGTAGTGAAAAATAAAAAATAAATACTATGGAAGTCAATGGCTACCGTCAAACTTTTGGTTACCAACATTCTTCAAAATATCTTCTTTTGTGTTAAACAGAAGAAAGAAACTCATACAGGTTTGGAACAAGTGGAAGGTAAGAAAATGACGACAGAATTTCCATTTTTGGATGAATTATCCCTTTAAGTGATGCTTTGAAAGACATTAACAGAGCTCCTTTGCAGACAAACAAATACTGATGGTCAAAACCTCCAAATGAAAACAAATACTGTATGGCTACAGACAGCCTGATGTGCTTAGTTAGCTCAATAAATAAACCCACACGGTGAGATGCTTTGAGAACAGTGATACAGTGTTGGAAACGTAAACATAATGTGACATTTTGTGATACATATAAGCAGCATTACTTTGTAACAGTGTTTCCTAAGACAAATACAACATGTGTGCTTTGATTTGCTACCTGTAGCTTCCAAATCTATAATACAGCATCTTGATCTAGTTGGCAAATGATTCTGAACAAAAAAAAAAAAAAAAACTATTTTAAATATATTTTAGAAAACATACAACATCTTAATCCTTGACTTTCCACCTGTTTTGGCTGGACCCGCTGTTGTAGTTAAGAACATTCTGGAATGATTCTGTAGAAATCTAAAGGCTGTAGAGTCACAGGTTTGTACTTATTGAATGAAAGAAGTACGATTTATTACTAATTGTGCTTAAAAACGGAAACAGTTAATATATCATGAATTTGTGTTATGTGGTGAATTTTTATTGTCATACTGTGTGTGTGACACATTAGTAACTTAAAGGAATAGTTTTGGATAAATAGTATAGAGTTGGAAAAATGTAGCATTACATCACTTGTTCACCAATGGATCCTCTGCAGTGAATGGGTGCCGTCAGAATGAGAGTCCAAACAGCTGATAAAAACATCACAATAATCCACACCACTCCAGTCCATCAATTAATGTCATGAGAACTGAAAAGCAGTGTATTTATACGGAACAAATCCATCATTAAAGTGCCACTTCTTTTTAACTTCAAACTGCTCCCGGTTAAAATTCATATCCTCTTTCCATAATATTCTTCCTCCAGTGAAAATTCACCTTGCCTCAATCAGAAGAGAAATCTGCAGATCAAGCATCGTTTACAAGTGAAAAGAGTCTAAATCAGTTCCTAAGAAATATGGACAACAGGGGATAGACTTCTTAAATGGAGTAAGCATTATTATGGATTATGGACTTGTATTTTGGTCAGAAGCAACAGTTTAAAGTTAAAATGCCTTAATGATGCATTTGCTTTTTACAACCACGCAGCTTTTCATTTCACTATACATTAACTGATGGACTGGAGTGCTGTGGATTACTTGTGGATTATTGTGATGTTTTTATCAGCTGTTTGGACTCTCATTCTGACGGCACCCATTCACTGCAGAGGATCCACTGGTGAGCAAGTGATGTAAGGCTACATTTCTCCATATCTGATCCCATAAAGAAACAAGCTCTACATCTTGGATGGCCTGAGTTTGAGTAAATTTTCAGCTAATGATCATTTTTGGGTGAACTATTTCTTTAACTAAGGAGTTAAATAAATTGTATGTCAAATATTCCTTGTAAATTGTTGCAATTTAAAAATGGATTTACGCACAGAAATTCATTCTGTTTGTGTTTAAGGGCCAATGTATGAAATGTTACTTTAAGATGTACAATGGCTTCTAGTTATTTCAAAAATTTGGAGAAAAAGATGATTAACAGATTATTTATCTACTGCAAATAAAGGTATACATGTTTTACAAGTATATGACAAAAAAATGTAAAAATAATTTTTCTTTCATATTAAAAATGCTGTTAATTTTGGTTTATGGGTAAAGCACTGCTAGTAATCAGACGTGTATCATCGAGGCCGTCGGGTTTGTGGAGTATAAAGGTGGTTATGTGAGCTCATGAGTCCATTCAGATGTTAAATGATGTTCTCAAAAAGCTGCATTGATCTCATGATGTTCTCGTCCTGTAGGGAATAAACGGACACAGGTGAACTCTTTAATAACACCTCACCTGTGGAGAATAATGGACTGTCTTCAGCTCGACACTCTGCTGCAGGCTCAATGAACTATATGTAAGGAGCTTTTCTCTTTAAGCGCTCTACTCAAGAAAATCCTATTGTAAATGTTTTCAAGAAAGACATTCATGCAGAACATCACATTCAGAACAAAAATAGACTTACATTTTGACAGCAGTCTATAAATTCATCTATAGTGACCACTCCATCCCTGTTTTTGTCCATTTTCTGTCAAGACACAAAAAGGGTCAAAAGGTCAGTGTGTTCATTTGAGGTTGCTCTATTCATTTAGCTTTAGACATTTTTCTTGCTTAGAATTACATTTAGACAGTCTCCATGATAACATCAGCAGAAACCAGATCTGGAGGATCATTGCTTTACCAATGAACCAAAGTGTTGTGTCTGGCAATCATTTTTTTTTTTTTTCAACATTTTTAATCACTCTTTTATGGAAGCCAATTTCCACCACATAAGGGGGAAAAAAAATCATGCTTTGGTAAATGATAATGATAATTATGACATTAAAATTCATACATATAAGATAAAATGTGTTTATGAGAATTATGAGATGCTAAGTCATAAATATGGGATAAAAAGTCAAAATGATGACAAAAATCAAGATTTTATGTCATAATGACTTAGTATCTCATAAATAAGACTTATCTCATTGTTAGTAAACATACTGTTTATAAATCCTTAGACTAAAATTTTTAATAATTTTTTACTGTTTACTCACTTTTTCTCATATTTGTGACTTAGTATGACTTGGTTTATCCATTTTTTGTCAAGACACAAAAAGGCTCCAAAGGTCAATGTGTTTTAGACATTTTTCTTGCTTAGAAGTACATCTAGAAAATCTCTATAATAACATCAGCAAAAACTAGAACAGTAGCATCCTGGTAATATATAACAGGACAGATGGGAACATTCTGGAAATGGATTTGCTTTACCAATGAATGAAGTTTTTCACCACTTTTTTATGGAAGCCCATTTCCGCCATATAAGAGGAAAAATTATGTGTTGGTAAATTATGACATTAACCCCCGGTTTCACAGACAAGGCTTAAGCCAAGTCCTAGATTAAATGTAAGTCTGAGCTGTTTCAGCTGAAAGAAACTTGCACTGACTGATCTTAAAATATATCAGTGCCTTTGTTTTGTCTCAAAAAGCACACCAGTAATGTTTTTGTTTTTATAAGCACGTTTATAAAAATTACTTAAATGTCCTAATTGAACTATGATCTAATCCTGGCTTAACCTAAACCCTGTCTGTGAAACCGGGCCTAAAAGTCATAAATATTAGGTAAAAGTCCCAATTATGAGATGCTCAGTCACAATGAGATAAAAAGTTGAAACAATGATATTAAAGTCAAAATTATGACAAAGTGTCAACATTCTCGTCATAATTAGTATCTCATAATTTCAACTTTTATATCATAATTAGGCCTTTGTATCTCATTTTCAACTCATTTGACTAAAATGTACGATAATTTTGACTTTAATCTCATATTTATGACCTAGTATGACTTTGTAAAGGCACAAACATGGTCAAAAGGTCAGTGTGTTCATTTAAGGTCACTCTATTTACTGTAGCATTAGAAATTTTGAATGGCTTAGAATTACATTAAGACAACCTCTATAATAGCATCAGTAGAAACTAGATCTAGGGTCCTGGTGATAAATAACATGACATAGATGGGAACATTCTGGAAATGTACTTGCTTTACCAATGTCCTATCTAGCAAATATTTTCTATATGAAGAACAATCATTACAAAATAAATTAGATGCCAATCTCACCTGGAAAAATATCTCCACATGCTGTCGTGGAGTTTCCTCTTTAAGTATGGGATATGTGCATTTCCCCATCATGTCATAGATGGACTTTATGATATCTAACATTTCCTGTAAAACCCAAACAATAGACAGGCATGTTAGTGTTTTATATGATCACTTGTCATGAACGTGATTTTCTGGTAAGACTTTACAATAAGATTTAATTTGTTAACATTCATTAATGCATTTGGTATCATGAACTGACAATGAAAAACATTTTTCTACATTAATATAGCATAAATTTATTACTATTGTCTATTTTTAACTGGAAAAGTTAAAACTGTATTAGTTTATGCATAAATTTAAAAAAGACATGCATATACAATTTTATGCTTTGATTTTATTCCTTGACTTGACTTTTCTTTTTTACTTTTGTGTCATAATTATGACTTTGTATCTCAATTTCTACTTTGTGTCTCATATTTGTGACTACTTTGTGACTATGTATCTCATAATTTTTAGTTTTCATAATTCAAGTCATAATAATGAGAAAAAAGTTGAAATTATGACATAAAAAGCCAAAGTTTTGTCATAATCATGACTTAGTATCTCATAATTTTGACTTTTTGTCAGTTTCGACTTTTCATATTTTTCAACTGTTAAATTATTACTATACTATTTTCCATTATAAACTTGAAAAGTTAATAATAACTGTTTTAGCTAGAATAATAACTGGAATAATAAAAGTTCATCATTCGTTGTTAGTTCATGACACCTATCCAATGAATTCATGTTATGCAGTGTTCATTATTATAACGTGTTACTCATATCTTTCAAGTACCTCTTTTGTTATATATCCATCTTTATTAATATCATACAGGTTAAATGCCCAGTTAAGCTTCTCCTGAACGGTGCCTCGTAAGAGAATGGAAAGACCCATCACAAAATCCTGTAATGCAATGAAAGACACTGAGAAATCAGTCAGAGCAAACAGAATATTGTTGGATAACAACATAAATCTGTAATTTACAGCTAGAGCATAAATGATGATTATTCTGTTAAACAAACTGCTCATTTGACATCATGATATGATACCTCAAGGTATTTTAATGGTTGTATTATGGATCTCACTAATCCAGTATACATGTAAAGTGCATACGTGAATGGAAATAAATGTCTTTAATAACCATTTTCCAAATGATACGAGGAATTCTTTCAGGCTGAACTTTTCACATGAGCACTCAAGGTTTTTAATTACCAGATATGACAAATAAGCCTTAGAAGGAGCTAAATGGTTACAGGACGAGCCAAACTTTGTTATTAAACACAAGACGAGGATATTCTCATTTAGTTTAATTACTGTATCGCTGGGGACCAGCGATGCTTGTTTATTGCCAAAGAATGAATTCCTTGTTGTGTGCAAATTGAAGGTTCAGTGGTGGTTAAAATGTTTCCTAATGTGTCTGTAAAACACAAATTGCACAATATGTTGTCAGTCAAGACATTTATTCAACAGCGGTCAAGGATTATAAGGCACAATAAATTGGAAATGGGAGTATTTTATGTTGTGTGGTAAATATCATTCATTCATTCATTCATTCAGTTTTTATAAAATCCCTTTTTGTGCCACATAAGAAAAAAAAAAAGCTTTGGTAAGTCATAATTCAAAATTATGACAAAAATGTTCACATTTTGTCATAATTTCCAATTAGTATCTCATAATTTGACATAGTATCCTGATGCAATAAAAAGTCAGTTTTATGTCAATTTGTATCTCATTTAAACTTCTGTGTAAAAATTATGAATTTTAATCTCATGTTTGTTTGTTTTTTTTAATTTGACTGAGTATCTCATATTTATGATTTAGTAAGTCATAATCCCTATGACATTCGACTAGTCTATTTTAAATGGTCCTGCATTTATCTATGATGTAAATTATTTAAAAAATCACATTTTATTTCAATCTATTTTATATGTTATTTCATTAGTCTTTCAGTTAAAACTGCATGCATTATATGTGCAAAGAATTAGCACACACACAAGCGTCCACGTCCAAATATCAAACTACAATTCAGTGTTAACGTAATAATATTAGGTTCACTACAATGTCATGCATGTGCGAGAGAGATCGTCTTCAGAATGCTCTCTTAGTATTATTACTTACCTCAAAACTGACAGAGCCATTGTGATCTGTGTCGAATGCATTGAACAGAAAATGTGCATACGTTGATGCATCTGAAAAATAAAACAGGAAACTGCTTAGCTTCAATCACAGCAATGTCATTACCTCATTTCATAACTTATTCTGTTCATCAACAAAGAGGATGCATAAGCTTGCACAAGCTATGATCCATTATACTATAAATAATGCAAGCAATGTGTGTATGTGAATGGGCTGAAAATGAGCAGGGCCACGTGAGAGAGATTTGTCCCCGACAATAGAGAAGCTCAAACCCATAATTATAAAACTACTCCTTTGACTTTGCAGTGGCACAAATCATGTGACTCAAAAGAGAAGAGAATCACTACAACAGCCATTTCCACTGGGAGACCTCCATTCAGATCAGTGGTGTGTGTGTGTGTGTGTGTGTGTGTGTGTGTTGGTTTGCTGAAATGACGAGGAGATCTTTCCTCTGGGGCTTTTTTAGTTCTATAAATTCATGTTCCATTTCTATTTGATGTTATACAGTTTCTGGGTTAAAGACACAAAAATCATGCTTTGGTAAGTCATAGTTATGACATAAAGAGTCATAAATATGAGATAAAAAATTAATTCATAATTATGAGATAAAAAGTCAATATTATGAGAAAGTCAAAATGATGACAGAATAAGTTTTTGTCATAATTTTGATTTATCTCCTAATTTTGACTTTCGGGTCACCATTATGACTTTTCAGTTCTTCACAGTTTTTAATATGAAAGTCAAAATTATGAGATACTAAGTAGAAATGATAACATTAAAAGCAGATTTTTTTTTTTCCCAGAATTGTATCAGTATTTTAATTTTGACTTTTGTGTCATCGTTATGGCTTTTTATTTTTTCACAGTTTTCAATTATGGAAGCCCATTTCCACCACAAAAGAAAAATGTTCTGGTGAATCATAATTATGAAAGATAAAATTATGAGATAGTAAAGCATAATTGTAAGATAATGTGGAAATTATAAAATGAAAAATATAATTTTTGTCATAAATATCTGCAATTTTGACTTTTGTGTCATCTTTCAAATCATCTTTATCTCATCATGATTTAGCATCTCACAATTTTGACTTTTTATGTGATAATTTCAACTTTTTATGTTATGATTATGCAGGACTTTTTTCTTACGTGGCAGAAAATTATACTATATTACTGAAAACACTTTTAGTCACCACAAGCAAGTTTTACCAACAGGCCTGTTTTGCAAAAACAAAAACTGCAATAATACGTTTTGTTAAATAATAATAATAATAAAAGTATGTTTTGTCAGGTAACCTAAAATGGCAAGATTTAAATTAACTGGCTAATTCAAGTCTAAAATATTATTTAATAAGTCTAAATCAACCTGACTACAGCAGCTTAAACCAACAAAATATTATAAAGGGTCAGATCAGGTTGTATTAATAAAATGCTATACAGTACAAATGTAATGGAGAATATATGACTTTAAATACACTCACCTCCCTGTGGGAAGAACTGAGAGTAAATTTCCTTAAATGTGTCTTCATTGACCACACCACTGGGGCATTCCTGAAAAACACAGATACAGACATTTCCATCACAACATTACTGAGATGTTATTGAGGAGTGATTTCACCAAGAGAACCATTCTGTGCATGAACATCCAAATAGGAAATGGCACCATTGCTGAGAAATAAACACATTATCTGCTGTCCATTCTCATTCTAATGTGCATCATAAATGAAAATGTGAAGCAGCAGGCAAACACATTGTGCTAGAAGTGCATTTGCTGCACTGAAAATAATCTCATATGACTCTCCTTCATTTCAAATAAACGAGCTCAGAGAGATTGCAAGTGCTTGTCGGACTTTTAAATTTTTTTTTTTCCAGTGTTGTAAGATCACCATTCTTTACTCTAGTATCACTCATCACTAGGTAATGGTAGACCTCATATATGATTTATCTAAGTCTGCATGTTGTATCACTAATAAATAGAGAGGAATGTGCACGCTTAATGCTTGAATTTGTATTCGATTTTACGTGATGACTTGCACTAAAAATGACACTTTGTAATTCAGATCGACCTCCTCAAGATGACCAATAGTTTAAGCTGTCATGCTTGTCTGATGAAACGATCTCAGACGTTTTGGTTTAGTAAACACATTTATGAGCGGCTCTTCAGAAATGATCCTTTGAAGCCTGAGAATGAATTATGAGAGGATGACTGCTGTCTCACAACATCAGCAATGCGGTTTCTTTATTAGTCTTGTTAAGAGAGTTGCTGGTGAAGATAAATAAACTAGTGTATTTTATTATTTCTGAAATTGTAGCAGATATAACAGATACATGTTATTGCTTTTATTTAAATATCACTAAAGCAGTGATAGTCTGACAGATAAAGCAATTACAGGCTGAATTTTATAAGACCCGTATTTAGCAAACCTTTATTAGGCAGTTCCAGCATTACTCATGTGCTCCCCTCAATATGATAAACCAGCTAAAATGAAGTGAAATCACATTTTTAACAATACATCTCCCTTGACGACAGACATAAAAGCAATAAAAGGAATTAATGTCGTTGTCTTGTGGAAGATGCCACCACTTTCTGATTTGAACTGTTAGATGTATTGTTTTAATTCACGTGTTTGTACCAAAAGAACTGAGAACTGTAATGTTCTTTAACTAGTTTATGTGAAGCACAATCGGCTGGTTAACATTTGGCTTTATAAGGAGAAACAGATAAATAGAGTAGCAGCAAAGTAGCTTTAATATTTAATTTGAGGGCATGTATTCATCCTGCCGGTTGCAATTTAAAGTGAGTAATAGAGGTGTCATTTTTGTTGACATAATTTGTGCTATTATATGATGAAGACCAAACATCCCACACCTACAACACAAAATAAAGTCCATTCTGATGTGTATGCCTTATTCTTAGCATCATTAACTGTCTTTTATACCTGTAACTTGTGCATGATATCTTATTTAAAAACATACAAATATTTTGCGCTTCCATAGATCATATAATGAAAGAAATCTGTCCATACTGCACTCCTGCAATGATAAACACATGACTCTGTATGTCATATGAAGGATCTTAACAGAGTCATTTGGACCCCAGGAATTGGATTAGATTACACAGTAGACCAGGAAGTTTTTCAAGATAATTGCTGTTGCTTTGTCATAAATGGTTTGGCAATTGCAGCAACTATGAAACATGCTTTTACAGTGTTACTATTTCAAGCAAGGTATAAGTGCGGAAAATTGTCCAAGAGAGATTTCAGTTATTTTATGTTCTGTGACTAGAAGTGACTAAATAATCTAAATCATCTACTTTTGTGTGTGTGTGTGTATACCGTATAGATAGATAGATAGATAGATAGATAGATAGATAGATAGATAGACAGACAGACAGACAGACAGACAGATAGACAGACAGACAGACAGATAGATAGATAGACAGACAGACAGATAGACAGAGACAGACAGACAGACAGACAGACAGACAGATAGACAGACAGACAGACAGACAGACAGACAGATAGATAGATAGATAGATAGATAGACAGACAGACAGACAGACAGACAGACAGACAGATAGATAGATAGACAGACAGACAGACAGACAGACAGACAGACAGACAGACAGACACAGACAGACAGACAGACAGACAGACAGACAGATAGATAGATAGATAGATAGATAGATAGATAGATAGATAGATAGATAGATAGATAAGATAAAGGAAGTTCATTAAAATATCATTTAGATTTTTTAAAATAAATATAAATTAGATAAATTCTACAGACATATATAAAATCTACAGTATATTAGACTATATTTTAAGTTTTCTGAAGCCATATGGTAGCTTTATGTGAAGAAAAGACTGCAACTTAAGTCATTTACTGATGATCTAGAACCCTAAATTTATTCAAACTTGCCCTAAAACGTTTCACATCACATCAGTGATGCCAATTTTGATGCCATTTTCAAACGTGAATTTCTGTGACTTTTGCAGTCATTTGTGATTATTTGATAGGGATTTTTAAATACATTTGCACTCATTTAAATACTTTTCATGATTTTTTTAATTTTTATTTTTATTTTAAAAAGCTGTGCATGACCATGCATGAAATGCATTTTCACTATGAAAATTTCCATAACTTTTCTCTGTCTCTTCTAAGATGTGATTAATTTCCCTGTCTTTTTCAGGCCTGGAAAGCCACATTTTGAAAATGGCCTGATATTTTCAAGTTTTTCACGACTGTGGAAATAACAAAAGACTGATCTATAAACTAATCCGTTAAGAACTTTTTGGAAAACACATTGCATGTTTGGACCTGACGTAATGAAGTGTCTGTCTGCAGGGCAAAATAATTGACTTTTATAAAGTGGCCACATGTACCTGTACATGGCAAAACTCTGAGCAATAAAACGACATGAAAATCAAATAATCACAAACCAGCCTCTGGCGTTCAGAGCCAGATATGAAACCTCATTACAGTATTCCCTTTGCTGTGTATTGAGCAACTAGAGGAGGAGGACTGGAGGACTGAGAGCTGCTGTGCTGAGCTGGGAAAACCGTGCAGTTTTTGATACAAGCACAGCACAGGAGGGATTTGTTCTTAGATCATGCGTTTACATTCTTCAATAAAAGACACTGTACAACTGCCTGTCACACTCTCAGAAAACAGTTTGAATCTGCCGGCCTGGTTAAAAGGATTCAGTCACGCTTAAATGGATCTACTATACAGAAAACAGGGCATATGTCTTCGGTATATAGTTTAACGCCCTCGTGAAAGCTTGACCTCGCTATGAACTTCCACTGTGCCTTTGTGCATTTCTTTAGAGTACAGTGATGGAGCCTACATGATCTGTGCTGAGCAATCTTAAAATAACCAGGTAATTGTTTAGGACCTACAAAAACCTGGCTTTATCATATCATGTTTTCCAACTAAAGTGTAACTCACTTGATGCCTTTTAACACATTCAGTTCATCCTCATCTTCCTTTGAGACTTACAGTACTTTTGGGACATAAACAGGCTATAGAGAGTCAACTTCATCGTCCTATTTCAATATTTTTAAAGAGATGGACTGAATCCCATAACAATACAATCACACAACGCTCATTTTCATTTCTCTTTCTAAAAGAGAAGATATGTACCATTTCACCATAAATGTGGTGACACTTCAGTTTAGGGACCAATTCACACTGTTAACTAGTTGCTTATTAGCATGCATATACTGGCATACTAGCAGTTTATTAGTACATATTAATGCTTTATTCTGCATGACCATATTCTACATTCCTTAATCCTACTTAGTACCTAAATTTAACAACTAACTATTAATAAGCAGCAAATTAGGAGTTTATTGAGGCAAAAGTCATAGTTAAAGTTAGCTAATAGTGTGAATGGGTCCCCAAACTAAAGTGTAAACTAAACAAAGTACCATTTAACAACATAATAGTTCTTTAACATGAATGATTGTTAAATCCTGATGTGTAAAAACACACAAGTAACCCACACCACTCCAGTCCATCAATTAACCTCTTGTGAAGTAAAAAAAAAAACAAACTGTTTGTAAGAAACAAATCCATCATTAAAACGTTTTAAACTTCAAACTGTTGCTTACAGTTAAAATAGTAGATGTAGAGATAATATTGCTTTCTCCAGTGAAAAAGTCTGTCTGAATCAGGAGAGAAATATACACAGATCAAGAACCATTTACAAGCAAAACAGTCCAAAACAGATCTAAACAAATACTGTATGTCAGTGGGTTTTGATGTAAGAGGACAACAGGGGATGGAGCAAACAATATTATAGATAATAGACTCATATTTTGCCAATGGGGTTGTTTCTTACAAACATGCAGCTTTTCACTTTACAAGATATTAATTGATGAACTGGAGTGGTGTGGATTACTTGTGGATTATTGTGATGTTTTTATCAGCTGTTTGGACTCTTATTCTGATGGCACCCATTCACTGCAGAGGATCCACTTGTGAGCAAGTGATGCAATGCTACATTTTTGATCAAGAAACAAACTCATCTACATCTTGGATGGCTTGATGGTGAGTAAATTTTCAGCAATTGTTCATTTTTTAGCTGAACTATTCTTTTAAGATAACATTTCTAAAGACTCATGCATGTTTAAATGGCGATTCACCTGCTATTCTGCATCCTGAATTTTTATAAATAACAACAAAAACAGTCTGAAATGTGTCCTCTGAACCACCAATTATTGGGCTCTGCTACATGAAAGAAGCCCTACAGTAAGTTTTGTCTAATCCAGAACTTCACATCTTTGACAAAAAAGGCTGTGTCTGAGAAAGTTCTGTGTTGTTACAGTGAGCTCTGCTTAATTAAAAGGGATTGTTTTGTGTTGCTGTCATCCATTGTCTCTTGTGCAGGCAGCGTGAGAGAGACCCCGTGTAATTACCTTTTAAGAGACACACCGCTCTCATCAGAAATCATCACTGCCAAAGTCTTCTCAACAGTATCAAAACTCCAGGAGCAATGCAGGGTTCATTAACAGCGTTAAGATACACAGACTGTAATTAAAAGATTTTTTCAGCTTACTGAAGCATGATCATTCACTGACGGCACACAGAGGATCAAGGACAGAATATCTAGCATATTTTGGTTTTATCTTATCACTAATTCATGGGAGTCATGAGATAATACATCCAAAATAACACAAAGGAAAAGTCTGAATGAAGCCGAAACGATTCTGAAATACTCTGTTAGTAGATTCAGTTAATTTTTCTTTTTCAGCTAATTTGCAGATAATCAAGTTTAATTTAGGCCCGGATCATTTGTGGAGTGTAATTAACCTAGTAAGAAGAAACATATGACCACCATTTCTCATAAAATGAAATCTTCTCATCTGTAAAGTCCACTATGAACAGATTATTGTGCATGACTTCCACTGATCTACAATGTCGATTTCTCCCATACAAACATCTACAACCTTCTCTCAGCACTATTTGGTTTGAATTTGAGTCTTACCACTGAACAATGCACTTATTTTTATTTATTCCTTTGTAATTTTTTGAGGTAGCAGTTCTGGTGCCCTTGGCATGATAAGGAAAAAAAAAAAAAAAAAAAAAGGTATAATTTAAAAACTTAATAGTTGTTTATTTACCTGAATGCCTTCTCAAATTCTGACCAGTAAAAAAATAAAATAAAAAGGAAAGTTCACACAAAAATTTAAATTCTGTCGTTATTTTCTCATCCTCAAGTTGTTTCAAACCTGTAAGAGTCTCTTTCTTCTGTTGAACACAAAAGAAGACATTTTGAAGAATGTTGGTAGCCAAACAGTTGCTGGTAGCCATTGACGTCCATTGCATTTTTCCATACTATGGAAATCAATGACAATTTTTAGGTAAACTGTCCCATTAAGTTAGTTTAACTTGGGGTTTAGATTTTTAGATTTTTTAATTAAGAAGTCTCATATGCTTATCAAGGCTGCATTTACTGTATTTGATCAATAATACAGTAAAAACAGTAATATTGTAAAATATTACAAAAATTTAAAATAACTCATTTCTATTTGAATATTTTAAAATGTAATTTATTCCTGTAATGGAAAAATTTTCAGAAATCATTCTAATATGATGATTTGCTGCTTAATATTTTTATTGAAACGGTGATACATTTTTCAGGATTCTGTGATGAATAAAGTTAAAAAGAACAGCATTTATTTGAAATAGAATTTTTGTAACCTTTTAAATGTCTTTAATGCTACTTTTTTTCATCAATTTAATGCATCCTTGTTGAATAAAAGTATTAATTTCTTCTAAAAAGAGCCTACTGACTACAAAATTTTGAATCGTTGTGTATGAATGCATGATTTCTGCCTCAAGTGTTTTTTTTTTCTTTCTTTATTACATAATTAACAAAGATACAACGATCTAGAATTTATAGGTACAAGTTTAACAGTAATATGCAGGGTTTAGTCAAGTCAGTGTTTAATATTTGTCTGTCTGCTAAAACAAAAGCAATGGTGAGAACTGAGGAGTAATAAAAGCAGCACTGTCTGTCTGTCTATTTTCCAACAAAAGTAATATCGACTCTTTTCTCTCTGACTAACACTGGCGTCCTTTGAAATACAGAAAAATATGTTAATGGAAGAGAAAATCCTTTCTAATAGCAAGTATCTGACTATAACATTTCAGTGTTATCATAGACACAAGTGGCTGTAATCAGTATGATAGCAAAACCAGTGTGGGCCAACAAAGCAATGTATCAACATGAGAATAACAAGCTGTGGTGAGCCAGGCCTGTCCCACATGACACACCTGATGAGGTGTTGCACACTTACAATAGTGTGTTGCGTGTGCAAGTCTGTGAAATTCACAAGACCGTAGGGTGGCCAGTTCAATAATTGAGGTTTCAGAAGAAAGCACACGTGCCCTCGATGTGCCCTTTTGCTCAGCCCTACAAATACATCATCAAAGTGTGCAGTCACAGGAGGAACGTGAGGGCTTAGGGCGGCATTTGGGACAGGACCCTTGGCAATGATTTACTAATTAAATCTCTTTTGAAGAATTTTAGAATAGACTCAATAGTCAAAAATCCAAGAAACAAAAGAATCAGAAATGGCAGGTGATATTAAAAGTGAAATAATAAAAAAGAAAACAGATTTAACATTTACAGTATCTGGGACACCTCATGGGAAAATGAATAAGACAGTATTGAGGGTGCCAGAAAACCTCAGCGCAGTCATCACTTGTCAGCGGTGTGTGTGTGTGTGTGTGTGTGTGTGTGTTTGTGTGGTCTGAAGGAAGGATTACCGCCTTCTGATTTCTCCCCTTGAGAGTCTGATAATAAAGGACCATTGTGCCACTCTCACGCTTTGTCACCTGACAATTTGGGTCGAGTTAATTCGGTGTTGTCTCATTACATTGTGCACCAGAGGTGAGAAAGGACATTTATGCCTCAGGGATACTCTAGAGACCTTTCCTGACCTGATTATTGTAGCAAGCGTGATAGTTTTTCTGCAAAGTTTGGCATGTTCCACATCAAACCAACGCTCAAAAGGAATAAAAAAAAAAATCAATAACTTTGGTAACACTTTATTTTAAGGTGTCATAATACAGAGTAATTACCTAATTAAGTACTTAGTAGTAGCCATTGTGTACTACTAATGTGTACATCTTGTTACACATATGTAACAGGCCGAGTCTGTTACACAGCTACTTGTACACTTAAGTACAATCTTGATACACTTTATTTTAAGTAGCTTATGCCTGTGTAATATTATGTAATTGTAATGTAATTAGAAATGTATTACATGTATTTAAACTGTGTACTGGTAGGTTAAGGTACAGCTGGATAAGGTGTACAGTATAGATACACATGAAGAACACTTAAGTACAATCTTGATACACTTTTAGCTGATATCTGTGTACTTACATTTATAATTACATTGTATAAAGTCTGCAACACAAATGTAACAATCTTTTGGTAACGTAAGTAGCTGTGTAACAGACTCGGCCTGTTACATATGTGTAACAGTAGGTGCCTATTACATCTACATAATTACAAACTGTAAGTACAGGCTGTTCCATAACTTAGTTACATGGTAAGTACATTTTTTTTCATGAAAGTACAACGGCTACTACTAAGTACTTAACTAGGTAATTACTCTGTATTATGGACACCTTAAAATAAAGTGTTGCCAAATACGGAATGCAATCAAATTCAAAATGAAAGAAAAAAAAAAATCTAACTTTTTGAAGTCAGAAGCATTAACTCACATTCTTAAATCCCCGATAGAGGATTTGAAGCTCTTTGCGTGAGAAACGCGTTTGAGCCTCCAGCTGCTCCAAAGCTTCTGGTCGATGCCGTACAGCAGACAACTCCAGCTCATCCTCAATACTATCTGTAGAGAAACACACAGCATCAGGGTTACGATCCAGCTGCTCACACTCAGAACAACAGCGTTAATCTAAAATTCTATTTTTGATTAATAAGTAGTGGACCAAATAATGACAAAACATATAAACATTGAGATCTTTGTATTCAATAGGGAATATCAGATGTACAGATATATGAGATATAAAACCTTTTTTAAATTCGTAAGTACATAAAACACAATTTTGACAGAAATTAACCACAGTTACATCAATACACCACTAGATGGCCACAAATCACTGAAACATTCACTTCATCCAATTTGTTCAAAAGCACTGATTCATTCATGAGCAAAAACAAGTGAATGTCTTTGAGAAAGTCATTGAATAATTCACTCAATCGATTTCCTCAAAAACACTAGCCATCTTTACATGTACACTTTTTTGTCATTCCGATTAAAATCATTCCGAATTAAAGATTCGTTGGACTGTTTACATGAGACGTTATCTAATCTGAATGACAACAAATAGCCTACAAATCACCAGAGGAAAAAACGCACGTTTTTTTTTTTGTGTTAATATTTTTAATATCTGCTTGTGCTTGCTTAGAATAAACAGACTAACATTTGAATCCCTTGCGTTCATTCAAGCGCTCAGTCATGTGGCCAGAACACATACACATTCATAGAAATTATACGGCCATCTTCTATCATACCACACACAGAAACAAATTGATTTCTCGTTTGCAGTTTCTAATAACTAAGTTGCACAGATATAGCTATCAGATAAAATAATAAACACAATATAGCTTGATCTCAGCCAGTTGATTAACATATCATATCGCCATCATTTCTTAATGTTAAAGCATTGAGGGATAAAATAACAGTATGACCCTCTGCAATGCAGCTCTGAAATGAACTGTATTGTGATACTAAAGAGTTTTACTACTGTATACTTAGAACAAATGAACGATTTCTTACCAAGAGTTGCTGAACTCAAAGGAGCATTGCTTTATGAACACGGAGAGTGATCGCAACGAGCTAGGCTATCACAAATAACATTTCCAAGCCTGTTTTCGTACATTATTCATGGCATGAGCACTTATAAATTCAAGCAGATTGGAAATTATGAATCTGTAATAAATAAATACAACTGACAAAGGCTAATTTTGGTCAAGTTGTTTATTTTCATTGAGCTATACTGTCACCATTGTGTTGTTTCTAAGCTGAAAAGCTGAAAATTGCGCTTCATTTCAGATTCGTTTTCCAGCAGATACGGCAGTTTATTACACAGCAAGCGTTCTCCATTTTAATGTGTTTTTAACTGTATAATTGAAATTTTAACTTCTACCTCCACTATTTCCCAGTCTCTACTGTAGTGTCGGTGTCCCCAAATTTCAGAATGCCGCAAAATAATCGGTTTAAGAAGTTTACGTGGCAGAATTTTAATTTTGTTCGGTTTATAGAAGGGTTTATCCCACCCCTCTCAAACCGATTACAATTTCATTCGGTTTGGGCATTTTTATTCCGAATGAGGTGTTTACATGGAGCATTTTCATTCGGATTGGACTTTTAAACCGATTACAATGCTCCATGTAAATGCACCTAATGATGCATTCACTAAGTGACTGGCTGCTCTCTGAAATGGCATATTCTCTGAGTACAAACTTCTTTTAAATAAGTATTTTGCGACTATTAAAATGTATGTAGTACATAGTATGAATGTGTGTAGTATGAATCTAATCTGGATGTACAAATTATGTCATATTCGTCCTCTCCCATGGACCCATGGCCTCACATCTTCAAAATCTCAGCAGAAACAATAGGTCATCTGGGTACATTTTGGCTACTGTTTTATGAATACTGTAAGTTCAGGCTTTCTTCTCTTTTCAAATACAGTTTTTGTCTACTAAATTGCAGGGAAGTATGCATATTCAGATGCAGCCTGTCTTTATAATGGCTTGTTTCCACCGAACAGTATGGGTCAGTACAGTACAGTGCGGTACGATTCGGGACCAAACACCCTGATCCAGCTTGCGTTTCCACCGCCAACAGTACCCTTACTTTATAGGCGTGGTGTATGCCGGAAAGTAGCTTTTTGTAACGCGACAATAAGCAAAACTTATGCTTTTTATAACGCGACAATAAGCAAAACTCTGCCTCTTTTTGTTAAATGTCAGTTTTAATGAACAATACTATTATTCTTCATTAAAACTGACATTTAACAAAAAGAGGCAGAGTATGCTACAAAGTCAGCTCTGTACTACGGTAAAGTTCAAAATAAATAAATAAAGTTAAACATAACTTTGTGCTCAGCCAAAACGATATGACCAGGAACAAATAATAGATTCATGAGACCACGAATGCCTATTAAATATACCCAAAACGAATTGTATCTCATGTTTAATCACTACAGAGATATCAGAGCAAGCGGCAAATGTCGGAAGGACTAGCCGAGCGTAAGGCTGCTCTATGCGGATACATGAGCACTGAGCACCTGGTGATCACCTGGAACTCCGAAACTGGCATAGCAAATTTTCTTTATAAATAAACCGCAGATTTGAGTTTAAAACAACTACATTCTCGGCTGAAAAACTCTTAAAAATACATTTCATGACACAATAACAGTAATATTTTAAAAATTATGCGGGTTTTTGGGCAATGATGTTTCACAAGTCCACAAGAACAGAAAAGAACACATAGAGAAATGGCTATTGTCTGTGTGAAAATATAAAATTATAAAATACATTTATTTTTTTGTGTTTGCGCACTCTGATGTAAATAAGCCCAACATTCACAGACAGCAGAGCGAGTGAAGGAGAAGCTATCCCCTTGTATCACGCAAAAGTGACGATTCTAGTCAACCAATCAACGTTCTGCAATGAGTTTAGCTCCACCCTTTTGGTACCCTTTGCTGTGCTAGGTACCCCAACGGAAGGGTACCAAAAAAGTGGTACGGTACGGTTTGCTATTTTGGTACCATTCACAACTTCTGACAATGGAAACGGACATAATTGCGTACCGTACCGCACTGTACTGAACCGTACCGCTCGGTGGAAACGAGCCATAAGTGTCACCGAATCAGTCACCAATCATTCACTCAACCACTTTGTTCAACAAACACTGATTCATTCATGAACAAAACAAGTGAATGTCTGTATAAGTGAGCCACTGAATTATTCACTCAAATGATTTGGTCAAAAAACACTGATTCATTCATGAACAAAACAAGTGAATTCCTGTATGAGTGAGTCACTGAATCATTTGCTCAACCAGTTTGGTCAAAAACACTGATTCATTTATTAAAATAAAAACAAGTGACTGCCTGTATGCGTGAGTCATTGAAACATTCACTCAACTGATTTGTTCAAAAGCACTGATTAATTCACGAACAGAGCACCACTAATGCTCAGAGATGCACAACAATTCATTATGCTTTGACTTTGTTTGAAACTATTTTCCTTGGGAAAGCAAAAACACAAAGTAACTGGCAATTTATTGTGTCTGAAATGCAAGTTACACAATATTAACTTAATGTTTATCGAACTGTTGTATAAAAGCAGCATCAAACAGTAAATATAGCAAATATGTACTATTCTGTCAGACTGATGAGGTTCTATAACAAATCTGTTCTACGACTTTCCATCTGTCCATAGGATCTTAACAGGCCTTGGCGTATCATCCTCATTAGCCTTAAATATAAATAATCTTTCAGTTTATATTTGAACCCTGATAAAACTGTATTTCTGGACAACTGTGTTTCTCTACATTAACTTAGATCATCTAGCATCCAATATGACCTGTGTCTGAGATTTACACATTATTTACACCCCTAAAGGCTAAATAATCTTTAAAAATAATAAGTGAGGAGCAGAAGCCAATAAAACAATGAAATGTAGAGTGAGTCTCTTAACATTAATCAATGGGAGGTGACGGGTGCTATTGGGAGGCACAGTGATTACTGTGACACCTGAAGCGTGGAAGACTAATGGCTGACATATGACCCTCTGATCCACAGAAGACGACTCATCAAATGATTGGCAAACAGAACTGACAACATATGAACATCATTTTCTCGTCTCGTCCTTCTGGGAGTATAGTGATCACATGCAATTAGAGCAATTGTAGTGTCATTACCACTTTATGCAAACAGCCCTGTTTCATAACACAATGCATAAGGATTTAAACAGAAGCATTCTTTGGCATCCAAAGTTGTTCATTAAAAATACAAAATAGAGCATTTTAACAATCAACAATAACGATGACAGTTAATCATTTGCTAGCCTACTTCCAAAATTCAATACAATTGGTATTTAGGATTTGCTGCAGTGTTGTTCCCAGAATATAAAAATGGTCAGTACTGTACAGTATGCTGTGATTTTTTTTTTCTTCCAAGCTGGCTTTTCAAGAACATAATCTTCCCAACAATAGAGCAGGAGGTATTCAGATGACAAATCATAATACTCAGCAGCTGAAAGACTTGAGTAGATGTCTTTGGCTTACATAAGAATATGAAAAGAGTGAGAGAAAGAGAAATACAGAGGTCAGAGATGAAATAGTTAAAGAAAAAGAAATGAAAAGATTGACACTACACTTGTGAAAAAGAAGTACACTTTAGCATACTTTTAAAAAGAGTACTTATTATGGAAATAAAACACGTTAAAGTGCGAACTAAATGTAATGTTGAATGCAAAGAAAATACTTAAGAGTTTTGAACTTAAGAGTGCTTTTTGACCCACTTAAGTAAGACTTAAGTGCATCTTTATATGTAATTTCATAATTACTTCTATTGCCTTTGAAATATGGTTAACACGTACTGCTGAATGTACTGACAAGCATTTATAATAACCTAAAAAATACTTTGTCATTTCTACAGAAGCTTGTATGTCATGCCTTTAAATATATTTGCAATTACACATTTTTAATTTGACATTACAACATTACAGTGTTTATAAGTGTTCTTAAAGGGACAGTTCACCCAAAAATGAACATTCTGACATCATTTTATTTACCCTCAAGTTGCCAAACAGTTCACGGTAGCCATTGACTTCCATAGTATCATCAACTGTGACCAACATTCTTCAAAATATCTTCTTTTGTGTTCAACAGAAAAAAAGACTCAAACAGGTTGGGAACAAGTGGAGGTGAGTAAATGAGTGAACTGTATCTTTAAGTACACTTAAGTAGTCTTTTATTATATTATTAATATTATATAACCTGCAAGTACAGTTTTTAAAAATTGAAGTACACCACAAGTGCATTCAATACAATTAAGTGCTCTTCTTTTTCACATGCAATACACTAATAGCAAAAGAGCTCTCTGAGTAAAGGTGTTGGAGGTTTGTGTTGAAAGAAGACTTGCTTTGGGTAGTGGTGGATGGTGCTTTGGTAGAAGAGCATAGGAACAGCTTCTTGAGCCGTGCCGTAACTCCACGCCTGCTGCCGTTCTGAAGGCAAGCGCTACCTAGAAGACACAGCGTGAGTGTCACCACAGCAACCAGGGTCGAGCGGAGCATGCTGACATGAGTTCATGATGCAAAGGAGGTATGGATGTGTAATTTCGTGCAGATCCAGGATCAGTTTTAGTTGTGTCTGTGAAGTATGTTAGAATGACTTGTTCTATTTTTTGTGCTGAGCGAAGGATATTTTCTAACCCCCCAAACCTCTATCTAACTATGACATAAACCTTTCTACGTGTTTAGATTTTCATAAAGACTTGATTTATTTGGTTTATTAAGTCGGTTCCCTCATGAGTAAACTTTGGTGATTCTTACAACACAGGTGATTTTAGGTTTTAGTGTCGTTGTGGGGACATTTGATCCCTGCAGTGAAAGCAAAACATGTCCCATCTCCACAATGAACCGGTTCACTGACCTTAAATATGTTTATTAATAAAATCACTTGAAACTTCAACCTTTAGAACATATTTATTGCTGTTTTTAATGTTAAATACATGTGAAGAATTAATCTTTTTTTTTTTGAAGAGTAGTTTTTTTTTTTTCAAATTTCACATTAATTATTTTTATTTATGCAATATAATTTCATAACATTACAGTTTTATTCTCAACATATTATGACTTAAATCTTGTATTGCTATGACTTTTTTCTCGTAATTTTGACCTTATTCTCAAAATCCTTCAACTTTATTCTTAAAATACTATGACTTGAATAATCACGGTGCATCGACTTCATTCTCAAAATATTACAACTTTTTTTCCCCAAAATATTACAAACGTATTCTCAAAATATTACGACTTTAATCTCATAATGCTATGACTTTATTCTCCAAATTTTTACTGTATTCTTAAAATATTATGACTTTAATCTCATAATCGTGGCACTAAAATGCTGTTGTATGCAGTGTTCGAATTGAGGGGTGCTGGGGGGGGTCCCGGGGGTCCCGGACCTCCCATAAGGATTGGGACCCCCCCATAACACCCAAAAAAATATACTTGGGGGGGGTCCCCTGGTTTTTCAATAAAACTATAATACTTGAAACATGAAACTAGTGATAATGAAATGAAAGGATTAGATTGCTGTATTAACTTTAGACTAAAAATAGCTCATGTTACATGGTATTTTATTTGTACGCGTTTTTTACAGCGTTGCTTATTATAACCAATCACGCATGATTCTGTTGAGCTTAGGAATGCAGTGGCCAATCAGAGGCGTTCAGATTAGTCATCGCTGAATTTTGTTTAGACTGAAACTTGCGAATTCTCTCATTATAAGCAACAAAAGTGCTGATGTATATGATAAAAGTAAGAGATTCATTTATCATACAGATTATAAGAGGAGCTATGAGTGCTTAAACACTAACTAGACTGACTGTGCTCATTTAGAGTGTGTTCTTTCACTGCATGATTCAGTCTAATAAAATGCATTTAAAATGCTGCCAAAATTCAAGATATGGGGGCAGAAAATGTTTATATTTATATCATTTCGTATAGTTCATCAATATCACACGAAGAGTGACTTTTTTTTCGCAAAAATCACAAATGTGATATTGATTTTAGCCTATACAACAGTTCAATAAACAAGAAGTTAATATTAAGAGACTTACGTTTTAGACACCATATTGCCTATTTTTGCTCTATTTCGCCAACAAAAATGGTTCCAAACACAGCCACAGCACTGTTTTGTGTCTCTGAGCAACATGACAGCGTTTGGTTCCTGAATGAATAAACCGTTTAAATGATTCAGTTCAATCCCAATGACTCACTAATTAATAGTGACTTGCTGCCACCTACTGGTGGTTTTAATTTCACATTTAAAGTACCTTTTTATTTTCTAAAATAATTTCAGATATCAGTATACAATGTTTTAGGATTAAAATATCAAAACATTATTTATGCATTTGTAATTGCAGGTTAAATGCATTCATGTCCTGCATTAAACAGTGTGTAAATAAATACATCTAAACACCTCTTCAGATGCAGCTTTTGTGTTTCCTCTGCATTGCAAAGATTAATTTTGTTGATAATGATTTTATTTGTTTGGTAACAGCCCCAAATGTCTTATTATTCTAACTGATTTATTGATTAAATATAAGAATTTGACTGACCACATAGAATATGACAAATAGGCTATCAAAAACTTTAAGAGTCAGCTATCCATGGCAGTTCTGCAGCGACACACTCAGGAAAAGATTGTCTGATTATCGTTATCGATAAAATCCCAGAAAATATCGAGATATCATATTTTGTCTATATTGCACACCCCTAGGCTACATATTTAATTATTTTTTTGCTTAGTGATTGTTTGGTAGACATTATTCACTGATCATCATAAAATAAGCTTTTATCTTAAAATTAGGTTTACTCAGCTATAACGAGGACAAGACAAAAAATCAGAATCATATTTATATAAGTTTTTATTTATTTATTTATTTAATTTTATTTTTTTGAGAGAGTAGGGGGTCTGGTTATGGGGACCCCCAAGAGCTTTGACACAATTCGAACACTGGTTGTATGTTTCTGCTACGGAATAAAAAAATAATTTAAAAAGGTAATTGTGATCTTTTTATCTTGCAATTCTGTTTTTTTTTTTTTTCTCACAGTTGCAAGTTTATATCTCGCAATTCTGACATTTTTTCTCAGAATTAATAATTGGGAATTGGAGAGGAAACAAGTCAGTTACAATTCTGACATTTTCTTCAAATTATTATTATTATTATTATTATTATTATTATTATTACTTACAGTTGTTATAAAGTCAGAATTGTGATATAAACTTGCAATTCTAGAAAAAAAGTCAAAATTGCAAGTTTATATCTTGCTATTCTGACTTTGTAACACAATTGCGAGTTTATATCATGTAGTTCTGATTTTATAACTTGCAGCTGCAGAAATGCGAAGTGAAAATGTAATTGGAAGAAAAAGTCGCAGTGACCTTTTATTTATTTAAATTTAGTACAATAACAATTAACAAAACAGCAATTCAAAAGTATCTCAAGATCTCATAATCAATTAGAAATTATCTGTATTCTTACATGGCATGTTTTCTCCTGAAGGACTAAACACGCTTATTGTTGCACTACAGATAATGAGTGTGGCCTTCGCTTCAACACGTACGCTTATGTAGCAAGATTGAATTTCCTGTGGGGAGCTCATGAGGTGATCTCGAGGGCCACAGATGAGGTCAATACAGCCGCATCTTTATTCAGCATCATGAAGGCTAAACACTCGGTGCTTAATCTGTATGGCAACAGCCCTTTACAGTGTATGTAATAGTAAACAAGATCTGGGTAGTAAACATAACAAATATGAAATAAAGTCAAACCACATGGTTACCTTGTTCTTTCAGTCTTTTATTCTATTTGCACTTGTTGAAATGTATGAATACATTTCGTGCCATCCATTTAACAAATGCAAATAAGTATTTTGATAGTTCTGAATATTTTCACAGCCTTGCAGTACTAATCAAAAGTTTGGACTAAAAAGCTTGACATTTTTTTTCTTTTAAAAGTCTTTTGATCAAAATATTTTTGCTTAAATGCTTAATAGTTTTAAGAATTTTAAGTTTTAATAACTATTTTAAAAATAGTTTTGTAGATAAAGTTTTGTAGTTTTGTACTAATTTAAAAAAATCAATTAAAAACTCAATATGCCTTATGTGTGAAAAAGTCTTGAATTTAAAAAAAAAAATTGACAAAAAATTTAAAAGTTTTAAAATTTAAAAAAATGTTTTAATTTTTTTATTTAAATGTTTATGCATAAATATTTAAAATAATTTTGCAAACAATGTTTTATAGCTTTGTATTAATTGTTTTTAAAAAATAATAAAAACATAAAATAAAATATATATATTTTTTAAGTTTGGACAAAAAAGTTTTTTTTTTTTTTTTGTCACTGATTTAAAAATATATATATAAATGTTTATACTTAAATGCTTGAAAACAGTTTTGTAAAAAAAAAAATTGTAGCTCTGTATTTATTTCTTAAAAACTAATAAAAAAATTGTAAATACTTTTACATTTTTTGAAATGTAAAGATAATGAAGGAAAAGCAGACAAAAGTGTCCAAAACACACAAACAGCTTCAATGTGGTTTAAAATGCAAGGTTTATAAAAACCCTGAGTAGCAAAGCTGGAATCTCTAGACAAATAGTGCCAGTTTTCAAGAAGATGAAATATACGATGTCTTTGATTTGTTTTAACGTTTTTTTAAATTTTTTATTTTTGGCCCATTCTTTTGACTGGTGGAGTACTTCAAACTACTTGGTGACTATTATCGGAGCTGACTTATGAAACAACAGAAGTTATTTCAAAGAAAGACCTTGATACTCAGCAAGAGAAGAAGTGATGGAATAATATATGCCTTTCTGAGGAGAAAGTGGCTCTTCTGGCAGATGGCATGAGATGCTTGACAGGCAATTGAGATCATTTGTCTGGGTGGTAACAGCAGTAAGTCATGGTACTTTAACTAAAGAGTTCAGTCTAAATTAAAGACCCACCCAAAAAACCTTAAGCAGCTATTTTACACGATACCACGCTGCATGGTGCTCCTACTATGAGATATACAGTATATACAGTGCTGTTGTCCTGATGCATGAACGTATAGGATTCAGCATGCATGCACATAATACATGAAATGATGTCTCAGGTCTCATTCATAAAGCCCTGGGATTTCTTTCTTGACTATTGATATATGCATTGGTTCAGATGAGTCAAAGGTAGAATTATTAAACATGCCATGCAGGGAAAATGACCAAATTGCACTGGAGGCGTCCCATAAGTTTAGTTAGCTAACATAAATTCAAGTATAACATGACAAAGTATTCATCTTTAAATCAATGTTACAGTGAGATTATTAATAAACAAAGATGCTTCATGCCTGATATCATTCCATCAATGCAAGAACAAGGCGAGTCGGTCATGATGCATTTTTGCCATTCTCAGGAAAATTCTTGCTGAGATCAACAAAACTCTGATATGCGCAGCGGGTGACAGTGGGCTCGTATATCTATCAAACGTGAGATTTATATCTATCCCATAACATGCCTTCAAGTCATTTCACATATAAATCCTGAAGAGTCTCTGGAGTGCAACAAAGGTTTCAGCACATGATTAACACAGAAAACACAGTAATGAGCCTTATGAACCAATGCAACATGTCTGTGAGGGTCATTCCTATAACTCTGCGTCTCTTAGGTCCTCAGCTGTGGCATTTATAAACATTAAAGTTCAACTGATTACAATTTTGACTGTAGGTAGTTAAAAATAATACACACTACCAGTCAAATAATTAAGATTTCTCAATCTTTTTTAAAGAAGTCTCCCATACTCACCAAGGCTGCATTTATTTGATGACAAATACAGTAAAAATGCTAATATTGTGAAATATTTTAGCATTTTTAAAAAGCTGTTTTGTGAAATGTAATTTATTCATGTGATCAAAACTGAATTTGCAGCTTTATTGCTCCAGTCTTCAGTGTCACAAGATCCTTCAGATACCATTCTAATATGCTGATTTGCTGCTCAATTATTATCAATTATTAATAATAATTCTTAATATTATCGTTGAAAATATTTTTGTTGCTTATTTTTATGTAAACAGTGATTTCAGGGTTATTTGAAACAAATATTTTGTAACATTAAAAATGCCTTTATTTTTGTTTTAATACTTTACCATACCTGCTGAATAAAGGTATTATTATTATTTTCTAAAAATCTTACTTATCTCAAACTTTTGAGTGGTAGTGTATTTCAGTTTCAACAAAGTATTAAGAAACATAACTGTTTTGGTTACACTTTATATTAAGGTGTCCTTGTTACAGTGTATTTATACATTTAAGTACTGAGTAATATTAATTAACTACATGTACTTACTATATGATTAGGGTTTGGCTTAGCGTTACTTATATGTAATTATGCATAATTTATTATTATTATAATAGTTAGTACATGTCACATATGTAATAAGGACACCTTAAAATAAAGTGTTACCCTGTTTTCAATATTGATAATAATCATAAATGTTTCTTGAGCAGCAAATCAGAATATTAGAATGATTTCTGAAGGATCATGTGACACTGAAGACTGGAGTAATGATGCTGAAAATTCAGCTTTGCATTACAGGAATACATTTCATCTTACAATATATTACAATAGAAAACAGTTATTTTAAAATGTAATAATATTTCACAATATTAATAATTATTCACTTTCAATGGCTGGCCATTTGACAAGTGAGACTTTGTGCAATTTTGTACAAAATAAAAGCATTTAAAATCAAACTTCCTGATTAAACATTAAAACACACTAGTGTGATAAACAGTGCAACTTTTCATAATTTTTATCTCATATAGTGAAAATTATTCATAAAAAAATGCTCTTTTTCACTCAAAAAATGAGGTGCCTACTTTCAGATAAATGAGGCCTACAATTAATCAGATGCAAATAGAAACACAAAACCAGTCCTATATGAAAGAAAACAAGTTGACAAAAAGATTGAATCCAATATTTGGTGATAATATAGCATAATGAGAGATTTATAAGCAATTGTTTGGAGTACGGTCATTTTTGACCGGGAACACCACAAGTTTGACTTTTTTGCAATTTTGTACAAAATAAAAGCATTTAAAAGCAAACTTCCTGATTAAACATTAAAGCACACTAGTGTGATAAACAGTGCAAATTTTTATACTTTTTTGTTTAATATTGTGAAAATTATTCATAAAAAATTATTTTTTTTCACTCAAAAAACGAGGTGCCTACTCTCAGATAAATGAGGCCTACGATTAATCAGATGCAAATAGAAACACAAAATCAGTCCTAAATGAAAGAAAACAAGTTGACAAAAAGAATGAATCCAATATTTGGTGATAATATAGCATAATGAGAGATTTATAAGCAGTTGTCTGGAGTCTGGTCATTTTTGACCGAGAACACCACAAGTGTGACTAGGTGAAATAAAACTCACAAAAAATGACGAAAATTAAAAAAAAAAAATTATGAGAAGTACTTATACCCTGTGTGAACAAAGTCACTAAGTTTGAGTCCAATGCGATAATGTTAACTAGTATTTTCAGGGAAAAGAATATCTTCTTTGGGTCAGTTTGACCCCGAACACAACCAGAGGCTTAAATAAAGATTGAAATAGTATTTTATTGTAAAACGTACTCCAATAATCTTCGTTTTACTTTAGTTCACCTTATTAGAATCAATTAAAAACTCAATATGCCTTATGTGTGAAAAAGTCTTGAATTATATAACACTACATCAATTTTCTAAAAATATAGCATGTTTCTGTGGTTCAGTATATGATGAGGTCTGGATAGTTTCATTGTTTCAACATTTTCCTCAGAGTCCAGTATGATTTTACAACTTATTTTATGACTTCCTCCTTCCTGCTGCCATCCATCACATTTTCTCTGTGTTTCTCCACATCTATAATGCATACGCGCCTCAACCCGAACAAGTGCGCTTTTATGAGCCCGGACACTTCACAGCTTTCTGTCCCTCCGAGAGTCAATACCTCACTACTCTCCAGTCGGCTCCCAGACACGACCACCTGCTCATGCCGTCAAAAACGCCGCCTCAGAAACGAAGAAAAAACAGCACATTGCCCAAAGAGACCACAACTCAAGAAGGACAAGCACGCTTTCTAGAACTACAGATAAAATAACGCACCCAAGAGCTGCATTAAACACTGCTTAAATCAGTTTTATTATGGATATTGACAAGGTCAAAGGGTTAGAGGCAATGCAAGCTCCCACAAACAGAGATATGAATGATATTATCTGTCTTGAAGGTGTATTACTTACTATAAATGGCTTCTGAAATGTAAAACGAAGTGGACTACACAGAAAGCACTACTTAGGTTCAAACCTGCACGCTATAGTGCTCATTTATGACCAAAAGCTTCACATTGGTTCACTCAAAATTCAAATGGCTGAGGTATATTTTGGGTTCAGTACAAGTACAAGCTCAATTAACCACAGAAATCACTTGACTTGCCCCTTGTTTTCTTAAAAAATCTGTTACAGAGAGGCACTTAAAATGGAAGAAAATAGGGAAAATCTGCAAATATAGCCGACACAAGACATAAACAATTTGCATGTTAACATGACTTTAGCGTGAAAAAAATCACTTACTAACCTTTTCTGTTTAATCTAATATTACAACTTCGTTGCATAAGACAACACTACACTTCTAACTCTAAAACGACTGTAAAAATGAAAGGAACAACATTACAACTCTATAATAATACACAAGCAATTAGGCGTCCCACCAAACCAAATTGTTGTAAATTGAACAAAATCTCACAGTTTTCGTAATTCTCAACTCAATAACTCAAATTAATTAAATTACTAATTAATAACGAATTGTCCAACTACTCAACTTACATACTCAACCTTACATAAATACATATGTACGCTCATTTTAAGCGGTATGTGCTAAATAGTAAATCTCAGCTGCTTGATTTTTATATCATAAAAAAATGTAAACTACTGTATACTATCGTCAAGCAATAAATAGCAATATAACAGCAACATTAAATTATAAATATATATTAAATAAAAAATTATACAGCAATATAAAAGATAGATATATTGTACATCCTATTTTACCTGCAAACGTACAGTATATCAATACAAAGCAATAAAGCAAATCTCGGTTGTGTGACATATAAGTATTTTCAACTTTATGCGCATACATACAGTACACTCACGCAGTGTACTGTATGTATACAGTATATATATATATATTTTTTTTTTTTTTTTTTTTTTTTTTTTTTTGGTAATCAACATTATGCTACGGACACTGTGGATTGAGTATTTCTTTAAGCTCTGCTGGAAACATTTGTGCCATGCTGTCAATTAGCACATTAAATAACTTATTCATCGATCAGTTTGTAGAAACAACACAAATCATCCTTACTGTACGGTCATGCCCTTACAACGCAAGTCTATGGGACAAGCAGAAATTTCCAGCTCATATTACTGTTAATGCACTTATATTATTTGTTTCCATACAAAATTATGTGTTATTTGAGCTGTAAAGTTGTGCACATGATCTCTTTAGTGGTGGGACTGCTGTTGCTGGATAAACATCTGGTAATATAATACTGTAATAATTCCACTTTATGTACACACTTTCTGGCATCCTTGTGTGTACTGTGCAAAAGTTACAAGATATTAAGGTTTACAAGGTCATGATGAGAAAAAAAATATTGTATTATTTTTATTATATTATTATTATTTTTATTATTTATTATTTCACCCTAGTCAAAAAATAGTATACTTAAGTACAATTTATTCGTATGTACTTTAGTATAACTAAATATATTTGTGGCACACTATAAATTGGTCTACTTAAAGTCTGCTAAATTGGAAGAACTAATTTTGTACTAAATGCATTTTAGTTGTGCAAAAGCAGTGCTGAAGTTCAACTAAAGTTGTAATAAATATACTTGTTTGTGCTAAAGTGGAACTATTCCAAGTATACTTAAGTACACTTTAAGCATCCACTCTTTTATTTAATTTTTGAAATGCAGAATTCATTCAGCATAAACTTCAAATGTATTTTGGGGACTTTACAATTGCACTTCAATTACACTGTAAGAGTGTTGAACATACATTAATATTATACTAATAACAAACTGAGGTCATACTATCTTTACTTTTAGTGACTTTAAAATACATTGCAATGGCATTCCAAGTAAACTTGAAGTGTGCTAATGGCACAATTATTGTGTGCTTCAAATGCAATAAATTAACCTTCATAAATAATGGCAGAGCTTAAGAAACTGGCTTTTACTAAGACCCCCAGCATACCAGTCAACTCAGTTATCCAGAGAACATCAGTGGAACATTGGACACAAACATTTGAACATTGGCTGAAGGAAACACTGTGGACTGGATTCGAACCCAGGTCGCTGCACACACGTGCACTCGCTTTACCAGATGCGCCACCAAAGCAGACATGCCTCTTTATATACTGTTACAAATACTGCTATAAGTAAACAGTTTTTTTCCATCAATGACGGCACAAATTATATGGACTTAAAGACTGCGAATCACCGAAAAGTCTTAAAATAGGTGCAGTAAGCGGTGCTGAAAACAAACGTGAAACGACCTGTATAGAACATGAAAGTGCGTTAAACTTGAAGCTGTTAAAGTCAGCAGACACAACATTAAAATATCATCTGCAGGATGTTTTGCTTCCCTTTTACCTGACATGATCTGTCATTAACGCTGCAGGAAAAAATTGGATAAACCGGCATAACATTAGTTTTATTCTTGTACATGCACTAAAACACAGACTGTTCCGTTAGTTGGTGGAAGAATGTGAACGTACTGCTTATGTTTCAGTGCATGCAGATGGAATAAAACCATCCGTAACATCTCTGCCCGTTGTCTCTGCACGCTTCAAAACCGTTTTGGTGGTTTGACGCTCTCGCAGTAACTTACACTGCAGATTTATATGTGAATTGAAATTATTTTAATACATTTTGTTGCTTTTCAGTTAACGTCTCTGAATTTATTTGACATTTTAACTTTTTGTGTAGTTTCGAGGGTTGGCGAGGATAATTTTAATAATTTGCTTAATAATTAATTGACAGCCCAAAGAGCTGCAGTCCACATTTCCAAGTGCAACGCTGTCGTTGTCTGTACGGGACAGAACCATTAATGGAAAAAAGTGTTGGTCCAGGTGCATTGGAGTGTATTGGGAATATATTAAAGTAATAAACTTTCTGATCAAGTTCGTGAATTTCTTTCACCATTTCAAATCCATGACTATATGTTGTTTACATACTTTTGTAACTACTTTCTATATGTGACCATGGACCACAAAACCAGTCATAAGGGTTCATTTTTTAAATGCTTTCCATTGATGTATGGTTTGTTAGGATAGGACAACATTTGGCTGAGATACAACTAAAAAATCACCTTTAAAGTTGTCCAAATGAAGTCCTTAGCAATGCATATTACTAATCAAAATTAAGTTATATATATATATATATATATATATATATATATATATATATATATATATATATATATATATATTCACAGTAGGATGTTTACAAAATATCTTCATGGAACATGATCTTTACTTTATCCTAATGATTTTTGGCATTAAAGAAAAATCGATCATTTTGACCCATACAATGTATTTTTGGCTATTGCTACAAATATAACCGTGCTACTTAAGACTGGTTTTGTGGTCCAGGGTCACATACGTATGTAAAGCTGCTTTGCAACCGTGCAAAATTGTGAAAAGCACTATTTGAAGTGTGGTTAAATTATTGAAAAGTTAAAGTTCATAACTATACAAAGTACTGCATCATTATGAATTATTATTAAAACTTTTTGCAACTCAAAACATTTCTTTTTATCTATAATATTTTTATACTCAACAAGTAGAACCCAAATACAGTGTATTGTATTGTACATTTAATCAAAACTGGTCAACAGAGGATTCAACGAAAATAAATTACTGAAGAATTACTTCAATATTTAACAAATTAAATAGTTTTATTTGCAAATCCCCCATTCTTACATTTGCGCTGAAGGCAAAAGTTGTGTTTGGAAACTCTGCCCTTACAGCACGCAGAAAAATACTGGATGTTTCAATTCATACCTCACGTTTTCTTTGGTTTGCCCAAAAAGAAAGTCTCATCTTAAAAAAAATAATAATAATACACAGCATCATCTTAAAATAATTTCATCATTCTCAGATTTGAAATACATGGTGAGACCTGTGTCTTTAGCTGCAATGAGTTTCTAGACTCTAAAGGTTTCTTCTGAAAAATGTGCCAAATCTGCAACACAGATTCCCAATAGTGTGCACTCTACCGAGTTCAGATGTTTAGCAAAAGTACAGCAAAACCGATTGGTGGTGAATTTCAGAGCTCATGAAGGTATAAGATGAGGAGAGACTGACTTATCAAGCCGCTTTCACTGAACATACTGTAGCCTATATTTAGGCCGATGTTAAAATCACATTATTAAAATACTTAAGACACTTTTAAGGGGTGAAGGAACAAACAAGTATCAAAACACAGAATGTGATATTGTCTCTTGTGCCATAGTCTTAGGTGAGAACTCATACAGCAGCCTTGTTTACGTAAATGATATGACAACATACAATACAAACAATACCCACAGACATACATTATATGGCCTTCATACAGCTACAGGATCATAAGATGAGTTGCTTCATTCATCCCTTACCGAGACTAGTTGTTGGGCTAAGTGAGCATGGACATGTTGTTGGGGTTATGAAGTGGCGTCCTCTTTCAAAAGTTCTGTCCAGTTAGTTTATATGGGTACGTATGTGTGAAAATCACTTTTAACATGTTTCAAACATGTTGTAGATGGAATTAAGAACCTAGCCAGTGTACTTTCTTAAATATGAATACATATATTTCATCCTTCCCCAAATGCATTTGTAAAAAGTACAGTATTTTATAAATTAAGTTATTTTTATATTTATGAATTGTAGTGCACTGTTTGTGCTTAATGAAAGCATGAAATAACTACATTTAGAATGTATTTTCAGTTAGTATAGACATGTCAATCTATTTTTAGTATATTTATCATAAAATAAATATATTTTAAATACAATTAAGTATATTTATTTTTCACTAGGGCAGTTTTAGTTATTTTAAGTACTGAATGAAAATGAGAAATAAAATAAGTTTTATATATTTTATTTTATTTTGGATTGTGTTTATTTTACGGTTAGACTTTACAATAAGATTCCATTTGTTAATATTAGTTAACTGCATTCATTAAAATGAACTAGGAATGAAAAGTGCTTCTAAAGCATTTATTTTAGTGTTAATTTTAAGCTGTACCTGTTCATATTATGTAATGGATTTCAGCTCACATGAACTAACAATGAACATTTGTCCTTTTATTAACTGACGTTAAAATAGATTAATGAATACTGTAACAAATTATTTCTCATAATTAGTTATTGTTAGTTAATGCATTATTAACCTTATTGTAAAGTGGTCCCAAGTGATCCCTATTTTATTTTAAGCAACATTTATTTATGGTTTTAGAATGAGTTAACTATAATAACCCTGCCAGGTATACAGATAATACCATAAAAAACAAAGTTTGCAGGACTCCTGAAACAAAGGCTTCTGAAGGCCAATGAAATGCTCAGCAGTATATCTGATTGGTTTTGGCAGTGCTGATGTAAAAACACTTCCCTCCCATCACATCCACCTGCTGAACCTGACTGTTAGTAATGGACAGCCTGTGCAGATGTGTTGTAATGAAGCACTCAGAAACACATCTGCTCCTGCTCAAAGATGGACTTGAATACATTTCTGCACATTTAGCAACACAAATGACATCAGACACCTTTAGCAGGTAATGGTGCAGAAAATGGCAAACGCGATCGTGATAGATGGTCAACGACAGTGTGAGTTAAGGTTCAATTTCAGTGCTTCAATTCAACCAGAACAAAAAGCATTTTATTTTTCTGAAATCTATTTAAAGGTGAAGTGTGTCTTTTTTTTCTTATTTTACTTTAACCAATCTCTGTCTGATGTGCAGAATCAGCTATAAATTCAAGTTGATTTCCCCTACAAACTATAAAAACTGTTTCTCTGTGGCATGTTTTTAAGAGCATCCTGACCGGCACAACATGGAACCACTGCAGGGATGATTTTTGTAGATCAACCTGTAAGTTAGCATCTCCCTGATTCCCTCATCATGATAATCTTCACAAATGAACACAATGTTTATGAATTTTGAAGCCTAAATACAATCACCAGAAGTAAAAAGCTGTGTCATCACCTTTAAGCTTCTGATAACTCTTTCAGTCTTTACTTAAAATCATTTTTCCTGTAAGTGAGTTGGAATAGCTTGCAAAAGTGATTATAAACTGATAAAACTGACTAATGAGTATTTGACCTGTTTGATGCGATGATGTTTAACGTCCCCAACGACCTCTGCAGTCCCATTAGCCACTTGTTAGCCTTTTTCAAGACAAGCAAATGGTTAAAAATATCACAAGGGGTATTTTATATGGAAAGCCATTTCCACCAGAGACTAAAACAAATAAACAAGGTAATTGTGATTGTGAATTTATATCTCACAATTCTGACATTTTCTTTGAAATCTAAATTTACATCTCGCAATTCTGTTATGGAATAAAAATAAATAAATAATAAAAAAAAGTAATTGCGACTTTTTATCTCACAATTCTGAATTTTCATCTCAGAATTGCAAGATATAAACTCAGAGTTCTTTTTTTGCAATTCAGAGTTCACATCTCACAATTCAGAATTTTTTTTTTTCAGAATTGAGAGTTTATACAGGTGCATCTCAATGAATTAGAATGTCGTGGAAAATAAATTCAATGCACACAGACTGAAGTAGTTTAAGTCTTTGGTTCTTTTAATTGTGATGATTTTGGCTCACATTTAACAAAAACCCACCAATTCACTATCTCAACAAATTAGAATACTTCATAAGACCAATAAAAAAAACATTTTTAGTGAATTGTTGGCCTTCTGGAAAGCATGTTCATTTACTGTATATGTACTCAATACTTGATAGGGGCTCCTTTTGCTTTAATTACTGCCTCAATTCGGCGTGGCATGGAGGTGATCAGTTTGTGGCATTGCTGAGGTCGTATGGAAGCCCAGGTTTCTTTGACAGTGGCCTTCAGCTCATCTGCATTGTTGGGTCTGGTGTCTCTCATCTTCCTCTTGACAATACCCCGTAGATTCTCTATGGGGTTCAGGTCTGGTGAGTTTGCTGGCCAGTCAAGCACACCAACACCATGGTCATTTAACCAACTTTTGGTGTTTTTGGCAGTGTGGGCAGGTGCCAAGTCCTGCTGGAAAATGAAATCAGCATCTCCATAAAGCTTGTCAGCAGAAGGAAGCATGAAGTGCTCTAAAATGTCCTGGTAGATGGCTGCATTGACTGTGGACTTCAGAAAACACAATGGACCAAAACCAGCAGATGAAATGGCAGCCCAATTCATCACTGACCGTGGAAACTTCACACTGGGCTTCAAGCAGCTTGGATTCTGTGCCTCTCCAGTCTTCCTCCAGACTCTGGGACCTTGATTTCCAAATGAAATGCAAAATTTACTTTTATCTGAAAAGAGGACTTTGGACCAGTCCAGTTTTTTTCTCCTTAGCCCAGGTAAGATGCTTCTGACATTGTTTCTGTTTCAGAAGTGGCTTGGTAGCCCTTTTCCTGAAGACGTCTGAGCGTGGTGACTCTTGATCACTGACTCCAGCTTCAGTCCACTCCTTGTGAAGCTCTCCCAAGTGTTTGAATCAGCTTTGTTTGACAGTATTCTCAAGCTTGTGGTCATCCCTGTTGCTCGTGCACCTTTTACTATCCCATTTCTTCCTTCCAGTCAACTTTTCACTTAATATGCTTTGATACAGCACTCTGTGAACAGCCAACCATTCAGTAGTGACTTACCCTCTTTGTGGAGGGTGTCAATGATTGTCTTCTGGACAACTGTCAGATCAGCAGTCTTCCCCATGATTGTGTAGGCTATTGCGTAACCATTTTGAAGGTTCAGGAAACCTTTGCCGGTGTTTTGAGTTGATTAGCTGATTGGCATGTCACCATATTCTAATTTGTTGAGATAGTGAATTGGTGGGTTTTGTTAAATGTGAGCCAAAATCATCACAATTAAAAGAACCAAAGACTTAAACTACTTCAGTCTGTGTGCATTGAATTTATTTAATACACAAGTTTCACAATTTGAGTTGAGTTAGTGAAATAAATGAACTTTTCCACGACATTCTAATTCATTGAGATGCACCTGTATCTGGCAATTCAAATTGTGAAATGTGAACTCATAATTGTGAGAAAAATGTCAGAATTTTGCAAAAAAAAAAATATCACATTTACCCTTTTGTTTTGTTTTTTTTTATTTCGTGGCAGAAGCGGCCTTCCATAATTTCATCTCGTAGAATAAAATGTTAAAAAAATATCTTGAGCGTATGTTGACCAAAGACCTTTTTTCAAGCATTTAAGTGAAAACTATTTCTGAAAGTGCTAAAATATCAACTTGTTTCCAGATTTGGCCTACAAAAACACATCGTCCCTGCAGCACTGTATTATGGCATGAGTTTGGGATGTGTAACCAACCAATGGCAGACATCATTTTTGCAATTCCATTTGAAGTTGTTAGTGCTGCAGAAATATACTTCTACTCAAGTATATAACATATTTAAGTAATAAATTCATATTTTCATGCTAATCATATAAGAGACTGAAGACTAAAAATATATTTTTTTCTATCCTAATAACAGTAAAAGGTTCATGTGACGTCCAAAGATGACATTTTTTTTATAAGTAGTGTAGGATCAGAACGAGTCAGACAAAGTTAAGATTCGATCCGAACATTGAAACATGAGGAGCCGAAATTCCAGAGAGGATCCCAAGGCTGCAACAGGATGTTCGTCATAAATCAGATTCCTAGCTCCAGCCCTCTGAAGAAAGCAAACCAACAAGCCTCTTTCACAGAACAGCTTGCAACATTCAAACAAAAGAACATTTATTGATGATTCCAATTCAGGAAGGAGACGGTCAAATTTGGGGCAAGTAATCAGAACTGATGATCAAAGAGATGGCCATCACATGTGTTCCATGATAGAAATCACAGCTTCTCTTATCTCCACATAGAACAAAGATCAGACTGAAATTCCTTTGTCCACAGAGTCGTTTCCATATGCACCTAAAATCATCTTAAAAGGACTTATGAGCAACTAATGAACTCCATATTATGTAACCCACACGATTAACCATCATGTTTTAATCACATATTATGTATGTATTCTAATAACTAGGGAATAGTTTAAGAGTTCATATCCTTGTGTGGTATGTATGAGTTTGAAAAATCATGCTTTAAATGTTTCTTCCAATCAATTCTTTGTCAAATGTACCATAGTCTTGTTAGAGAAATCATGTCCAAAATTGTACTCTGTAAGAGCGGGAAAATTTGGACCATATGACTGATAAGATAACATGTTAGATTTATGAATGGGGAGGAGAAACATACAACACCACGAGCCAAGATCATTTTTAATTGGTCAAGACGTCCAGATAGGACGGTCTAGAAGCCGAGTTTAAATACTCAGGACAGCTCTTTCTCTTGGCTCTTCCTCTGCTTCTCTTCTTCTTTTTTGCCACCGCGTTTCGACGCTGCTCTTTGAGCGTGCTCTGGCCTATGTGCCAGCTGCCAACACAATGAGAAGAAAAACCACCTAGTCTCGTTACATTCTTTTATTCTTTTACTTTAATTTCTTGTCTTTCCGTGAGAGTTTTGTTAAGTTAAGTTTGCCGCAAAGTCCAGCTTCGACTGCACCCACCCAAACTTCAACCAGACCAACTCCGCATCAAGAGCCAACGCCCAAGACTTTACTACGAAAGACCACTGAACTCAGCCAATCAGCAACCTCGGGAAACCCCTTTCTCCAAAGACGACAAGGACACAAGGGAATCCCTTAAGGCAACACAAGCAAGTACAACCTCCAGACTTTTGCTGAGTCGGTGCAGTTTAATATAAATTTTAGCCTCATTGAGAAACTCAGTGCGAGGGTCAAATGATTGATGGTTCAGGTCTATGCAATTGCACATATTGCTGTAAACTTGGGATTTCACATTTCATTCTGTAAACTCATCCTTTCCTCTCTTTCTGCAACGTGTGAATGTGTGAATGCGTGTGTTCATGTGTTAGATTAGATTAGTTTACATGTTTTAGGTTTATATAAATAAAGTCTTATTTATATTGAAAAGAGAAGTATCTTGTGTTTTGTGCTTACAAGTTAATGTCTTAATCTGCCGATCTTGTTACTGTGCTTATTAATAGTGTTTTCACTATATTTTGGATTTTAATATCCAGTGCAGAGTTGATGTTATACGGCTCGTTCAGTGACTCGCTGCCGATTCAGTGATCAGCCGTGAAACAGTGATTCTGTTCAAATTCCCTATAAAATCATAAATGATTTCCTTTGAGCTAAATTGACTTGTTTCCCTTATATATATTACTTATATATTTACAATTTCTACATATTATTGGTGGAGAATGCCGGGGCAGATTAATCTAAATTGTGAGCATAAACCAAGTTATTTAATCTTTTCTATTGCTCCGGTATGAAAGATGAGACGCTTCTGAGACTAGTGTGTGTGTGTGTGAGTGCGCGCCCTGTTTGAATGAAAGCAGAGAAGCCTGTAACTCGAGTCCAACGCTTTGTTCAACTGCAGTAAGTGAACTTAAAGTTATCTGAGATCGTACAAAAAGGTTGAAATTGAGCGTGTCCCTCTTTTCTGTAATGCCTTGTTTTATAGCTGAATTGATGTTCTGCGGGTTCCAGATCATTAAATAGCTATACTCTCGAATCTCAGTTACTGTTAGCCGATCGGAGCTAAACTGTAATAATTAAAAGGGAAATAAATCGGTGGATAAAGAATAGTTTTGAGCGTGTTCCTCAATCTATTCATCAAAGCCTAGTCTGATTGCCAGTGCGTGTTCCACTGCCATATCAAAGGCTATTCGACTCCCCTGGGTTAAACATTATAGAATAATGCTTGCCTGTTTGTGTACACTGTTCACAAAGTGAATCAAATCTCCGAGAGGGATTTGAATGGGAGTTTTTAAAAGCTTGATCAAGTAAAGTGAACCAACAGCGAAGAAAACCTGTTGTGTTTATGTCCAGAGAAACTGGCACACTTTTATGATCCGATCACTGTTTTCCTTAGCTGAAGCACGAAACTGCTATTTGTATAAAGTTTAATCAAACTCGGACCGAACTGAGAGTTTAAGCGCCACATCGCAGAACCAACTAAAAGCAGTGTTGTTATTTGTACAGTGTTGAAATGCGCCGACATTTCATGTAACATGCTTAACTGTACTTGCAATGCATATGCTAGTCCACTAGTTTGTTTTGGTTGCCACAGGTAAGATCGTGACACGGAAGTCTTAACCTACTTCCGGAGTAACTCTGAACTGCACACGCGCAGCACATCGATGCTATTGTAAACAAACTCCATGCTAAGCTAACGAAACGGTTGTGTTTACATTGAAGTGTATGCTAAAGCCATTAGCTTCAAAGTTAGCATTTAACATCCAGTGGTTGAATAGTGTGTGTGTGAAAAGCTAAAGTGGTTTAACCTTGTTAAACATCTCAACTAATACACTTGTTGGTCTTTCTCTTTCTTATTTCTCTAATTTCTCACTTCTTACCACTTATTTGCATTTTACTAGAAAGGGAAATACGAGTTCACAATTATTAATTGTGCCAAATTCAAAATTTAATTAAAACATTAAATTTATTTGGAATCATTCGAATTTCCCCTCAGATCATTTCATATGATCATTACTTCTAGTATTCTCTTTTGGGTCTAATTATTTTAGGTACGAATAAGCCTTGAACTTTGAAAGTTTAAGTAAACTTATTCTATCTAATTTATTTATTACCATATCAGTAGATTCTATTCAAACTTATACTCATTATTTTGTTGCGTTTTACCCCTCTTTCTTCCTGTTTTGGTTATACACTTAGCCACTACTATTTTTATTTACTGATTTCCTCCTTCATTTAATTTCATTTTTTGCTTATTTTGCCCATTTATTACTTTTCAATTTTACCTTGTCTTACCATTTTCTTTCCTCTGTGTATCCTAACTCGGGAACACATACCTGAGCCTTCATAGGAGACATTGTTATCCCTCACTACGAGTTCAAATAAATTAGAGAGACAAATCTCTTTCACCCAAAATTTATTTTTGTTGATAGTTGTGTAGCAACTGAAAACAACACTCTACTCGTAGTCGGGCATAACCGCATGCTAGTGGACCCGATCCACTCAACTTACTGTCTCTTTCCTTCCTCTCCTGTTCTCTCCATTTTCTTTCCTCTTCACTTTTCACATTTGTAGGGAGCTGCCTGTAAGAACCATCAATCAGTTCTGAGTGAATGAGATACATAGTCTTGTAAAAAAAAAAAAAAAAGGACTACTCATCTTTACGAATTTGATTGTAATCAAACCCTCTTTCGTTCTTCCTAGCCTCCCCACATTTGAAAACGCAATCCAAATTTTAACATCTCATCCAACGCTGAGATCAATTTTAAAAGAGATAAGTTTTGATCAGTCGTTGCCTTCGCAGCCTCCCTGGTGAGCGGTCCAACTGTACGGTGTATGATGTCAATCTTGTCAGACTAAGAAAAGAGATATCAGAATTATTATTATTATTCCTTTGTCTACGACAGAGACTTAATAATATTGTTTACCTTGATAACATTTAATTGAGGGAAAAAACTATTTTCCTCATTTGGAAAAAAAAGAGGAATTGTTTCTTTTAATTGAATTTGTTTTTCACCTGTTTCTCTCTTTTCCCTCTTCCTCATTAGAGTGACGAAGTCTTCACATCTCTTGTCTACCTAGATACCCTGAGACCAACACAGTCATCACCACATTACACTAAGTGGTTCAAAATCATTGACACAACACTTAGTTGTCGCACCACACATAGGCTTCTACTCCACAAAGATCTGTGTCAGTCTCTCTTCTCCCTAGCGTGCCAACATGCCGCAGACTGCAGACCCCTTTGCACAAGGGGAAGATGTGAACACTTGGCTGAGAGGCACGACAGACAGCCTCACCCCCAAGATGTTTGAACTGTTATTATTTTTAATAATAATCCTAATGCTGAGAAGATTCCTGACACAAGATTCAAGCCACAACAACAACCACGAGGAGCTTGTTAAAATCACCAGCTCCCTAAGCTATGCCTTCACGACCCAGCTGAAACTGAGCGACAAGCACATCACCCACCTTCAAGAGGAACTGACATGTGCTCAACACTGCATAGACAAGCTGGAAGTGAAAGTTCAAGATCAACTCAAAGCACCCAACGAGAGGGAGCGGGAAACAACGGAACAAGTTAAGGAGCTCCAGGCAGCCCTGACAGCAGCTCAGCTCGACCAACAACATGCAAAGGCTGCCCAGAAAGACCTGGTAAACAGACTCCAGTATGCCGAACAGCTTCTGGAGAAAGCCAAGAATGATATCAGCGACAAGAATGCTGAAATCAGTGCCTTAAAAGACCACCTTGAAAGGTATGGAACTGAAATGAACGGTCTGATCCAACAACTAGATGATACCAACGATGAGCTCTATATGGTCAGAAAAGAACTGAAACATGCTTATGATCAGAAACAAGAGCCAAGGCGAGAGAAACACCTCTCAGCCTCACCTCTGCTGAGCAGAGCAGAGTCCTGCATCCAAGAACTGGTATGCAACGAAAGAAGCGAAGGGCTACAACCCAAAACCTCACCTGCCCTCGCCACAGAACTCTTTCCTGTCAACGAAAGAAAACAGCCCATCCAAGCAGACCTTGGAGCTGCACATGGGATGACCATCACAGACCTCGACAAGCTGTCTAGAAACATCAGCAAGTTCAACCCGAACTCCACAGAGGGCCACACCATCCAGGCCCATCTGCAAGATATCGACTTTTATCTCGAAATGAGACCTCATGTGACTGACAGAGACAGGTTATACCTCCTTAGAGCCACATCCAGTTCCGAGGTACGAAACTTCCTAGATCGACAGCCCAGTCAAACGAAGTCAGACTACCAGCTACTTCGTGAGGTCCTGATTAAAGAGTTTAAAGACCCTGAGTCTGAACATGGACTGTTAACTGCCTTAGAAACCAAACAGGATCGACAAGAGACTCCACAAGCTTACTACAACCGACTCCGACAAGCCTACTTTGGTGCACACAACGAACCTGACCTTGAAGAGGATGTGAACTTCAAAAGCCTCTTCCTAAGAAATGTGCACCCTGGAGTCAGTCACCATCTAGGCGTCATGGCCTGTCCACGCTCCATGACCACCCAACAGTTGCGTGACCTAACACAGAAGGCCTATAACAAGCAGAAGATGGCCTCAAAGAAAGGTAACAAAACCTCCACACTCTTGGACTCTGTCACCAAAGACTCAAACCTTGCACTGGACGACACCCAGTTGCATCACAACGCCAGAGTCCTCCATCAAGAGCACAGAGAACGTGACCCCCATGTCCACGACAGCTATAAGCCCAACCGCTGGAAAAATCCATGGGACCAGCCACGCTTCTCAAGAAACCTAAAAGATAAGAACAACTGGAAACCTAACCAGACATCCAAAGGTAATCGCCTGGCTCATCCAAGAGCAACTCGTGTGGGTAAGCGACAACGAAACCCACCTCAGCATCACTCAGACATGCACAGTGCTGAGCATGCTCCTGAACAATACAGCTTACCATCAGAAGACATGGAACAAGTCATGAGACAACTGAAAGAGTTCCTTCAAGATAAGCTGAACACGGATGACCACGAAATTGAGTCATGCTCGCTGTGACCAGCGACAGAACGGAAGGCCGGTGATCACATGGTACACCACCATGTCAGAGATGACAAGCACCTGTTCAACAACCACCCAGAACGAGCAAGTCTCACCGCCAACCGTTGATGAAAACTGAGGTACCAGAGAACATCACCTCAGTCATCCATCACTCACTAGCAAACTGCTAAATTAACTCCAACTCCAAGAACCACATTCCTGTCTGTGCAACAGCCACCACCAAAGCACAGAAGGTCAGAAAGTCTGCCACATCCAGAAGGCAGCACAAGAGGAATGCAACAAAGGAGACGAAGTTTGCATCCCAGCTTCACACAGCCATGCCAAACTACCTCCGACTGTCTGCTAAAAACTTCCTGCCTTTCTGGACTGACCCCCATTAGATCATGGACACGCCTTCATCCAAGCCAAGGATGCAGAGAGCCCGTCTTCAATGACATACCCGAAAAGGGGGGAGACAACACAGACTGAAACAGATCTGACCACACTTACACTACACCACTAACACACACAACATTACCTACAACCAGAGGTAACCACATCTACTGATAACACATTCAACAAACATATTCTTCCCACAAGTAGAATATCCAAATTTTAGCATAAAGTTACATACACCACCATGAAGGAACATGCAGCTATCCTCACAATAGTTAGAACACCTGACACTAAGTTAAGGTACATGACTCCCTAGCTGCACATGACATCCTAGCTCAACAGTAGTTGCAAGTCATGCTAGGAAAACCCACAGCAGCTTTGTTTTTGTTTTGTTCTTCTTTTACCTATCCTTTTCCTTCCCCTCTTTCTTTAGTAGGTGAAACACCTAGACACCCTGCAAGGGTCAAAGGTCTGATATTAGGATTGACTCACCACACCTAATATCCGCGAGCCACTCTAAACTGAATGGAAGCCAGAGAGCTCCACGCACGATAGGTCAATTCATTTTACCACAAATGATGTCACCAGAAACTTAAAGGTGAACATTCTTAAGTTGACAATTTAGAAGAAACAAACAAATTTTATCACAAAATTTGATCGAAGAGTCAACGTACTAAACTAAATTAGAACAACAATTTCCAAAATTGAACTAAAACTATTGTTTACCAAACTATATTGACTAATTGAATATAACCGCCTGTACCCGAATAACCTGATGCCCTGCACCAGTACAGTAACTGTCATGGAGATGTTGTCTTGTTGTTTGCTGTGTTTGTGTCTGCTTCTTCTGCCTCTGTTTTTCCAGCGCTCGACGATGTCTTCAGCCAAACACCTCGCCGATCGAAGGGGGGTATGTAGGATCAGAACGAGTCAGACAAAGTTAAGATTCGATCCGAACATTGAAACATGAGGAGCCGAAATTCCAGAGAGGATCCCAAGGCTGCAACAGGATGTTCGTCATAAATCAGATTCCTAGCTCCAGCCCTCTGAAGAAAGCAAACCAACAAGCCTCTTTCACAGAACAGCTTGCAACATTCAAACAAAAGAACATTTATTGATGATTCCAATTCAGGAAGGAGACGGTCAAATTTGGGGCAAGTAATCAGAACTGATGATCAAAGAGATGGCCATCACATGTGTTCCATGATAGAAATCACAGCTTCTCTTATCTCCACATAGAACAAAGATCAGACTGAAATTCCTTTGTCCACAGAGTCGTTTCCATATGCACCTAAAATCATCTTAAAAGGACTTATGAGCAACTAATGAACTCCATATTATGTAACCCACACGATTAACCATCATGTTTTAATCACATATTATGTATGTATTCTAATAACTAGGGAATAGTTTAAGAGTTCATATCCTTGTGTGGTATGTATGAGTTTGAAAAATCATGCTTTAAATGTTTCTTCCAATCAATTCTTTGTCAAATGTACCATAGTCTTGTTAGAGAAATCATGTCCAAAATTGTACTCTGTAAGAGCGGGAAAATTTGGACCATATGACTGATAAGATAACATGTTAGATTTATGAATGGGGAGGAGAAACATACAACACCACGAGCCAAGATCATTTTTAATTGGTCAAGACGTCCAGATAGGACGGTCTAGAAGCCGAGTTTAAATACTCAGGACAGCTCTTTCTCTTGGCTCTTCCTCTGCTTCTCTTCTTCTTTTTTGCCACCGCGTTTCGACGCTGCTCTTTGAGCGTGCTCTGGCCTATGTGCCAGCTGCCAACACAATGAGAAGAAAAACCACCTAGTCTCGTTACATTCTTTTATTCTTTTACTTTAATTTCTTGTCTTTCCGTGAGAGTTTTGTTAAGTTAAGTTTGCCGCAAAGTCCAGCTTCGACTGCACCCGCCTCAAACTTCAACCAGACCAACTCCGCATCAAGAGCCAACGCCCAAGACTTTACTATGAAAGACCACTGAACTCAGCCAATCAGCAACCTCGGGAAACCCCTTTCTCCAAAGACGACAAGGACACAAGGGAATCCCTTAAGGCAACACAAGCAAGTACAACCTCCAGACTTTTGCTGAGTCGGTGCAGTTTAATATAAATTTTAGCCTCATTGAGAAACTCAATGCGAGGGTCAAATGATTGATGGTTCAGGTCTATGCAATTGCACATATTGCTGTAAACTTGGGATTTCACATTTCATTCTGTAAACTCATCCTTTCCTCTCTTTCTGCAACGTGTGAATGTGTGAATGCGTGTGTTCATGTGTTAGATTAGATTAGTTTACATGTTTTAGGTTTATATAAATAAAGTCTTATTTATATTGAAAAGAGAAGTATCTTGTGTTTTGTGCTTACAAGTTAATGTCTTAATCTGCCGATCTTGTTACTGTGCTTATTAATAGTGTTTTCACTATATTTTGGATTTTAATATCCAGTGCAGAGTTGATGTTATACGGCTCGTTCAGTGACTCGCTGCCGATTCAGTGATCAGCCGTGAAACAGTGATTCTGTTCAAATTCCCTATAAAATCATAAATGATTTCCTTTGAGCTAAATTGACTTGTTTCCCTTATATATATTACTTATATATTTACAATTTCTACAGTAGACAGCTAACAGCCAATTTCATGCTTACATTACAAGGTCAGTTTCCTTGACAAGTTGACTTAAAGAAGAACATACAGAACATATAAGGCACATCCTGAGTTTAGTCTGTTGCAGGGATTTAAAGGGAGAGTTGATCCAAAAATAAAAATTCCATCATCATTTACTCACCCTCACATCATTCAAAAACTGTTTGCATTTCTTTCTTATATGATATGACGGTATTTTAAGAAATGTATGTTTGTTTGTTTTTTGGTCCATACAATGAAAGTCAATGGTCACCAAAATGGTTTGGTTGCATAGATCTTTTGTTTTACATTGAAATTAAAAATAGTGTAGAATTTACTTTGGAACAATTTTCACTCAGAAACTGCAAGTAAATTCCACAAATAATTACAAAGAAACTGCAAGTGACACAATGAATAAAACATGAATAGTATTTGAAATAGTATTTTCTTGTAAAATGTACTCTATAATGATCATCTAATGATGTACAGTGTAAATGCCAAAAAAAGTTGTAATAACAGAAATGAGATATAATGACAGAATTCTCTTCAATTGACAGCCCTAATATCTACATGATATATTTTTCAAATCCATTAGTATGCTTTTTAGATGGATCAGCAATATCCAGCTGTTCTGTTTTCTTATTTTGTACATGATAATATTGTGGGGAAATAGCTGTCCCTTTTCATCTGCAATGGCACTAACTTTTAACATCAGCACCTATGTCAGAGGCGTTCTGTCTCTATTAAAAGTCACCGCTGTGAGCCGTGTGTTTAGATGCTAATACAATGAAGCGTTAAGCCTCGAGTACCTTCTTTGTCTGCTCTTCAGCCAGAAACGTCGATGCAAGCTTCAACACCAACCAAACCTGACATCACAATGCCCATTAACCACATACATCGCTCGCTTGCCTTTTGGTTGAATCTGCTCGAGACAGTCAGTTTGGACTTATTTCACACTCTGAATGCATGGTTTGTGTTGTTTGTCTGCTTTTACCGGTGGAATGAGAAAGCCATCAAATTGAGAATCAGCATTGGTTAGATCATCAATACAGATCTACATGCCATATACTGTGTGTAATGAAGCAGAGTCTAAACTTTAAAAAATGTTTCTTAAAGTAAATCCACCAATATGAATGACTTTACCTCTACACATTCATATTTGGGGTTTTTATGAAAGGCTTTTCAGATCAGAAAGTTGAAAGAGCAAACAGTAATGAAGCACAGATGGCCAGAAGACACAAAGGACAGGTTTTTCTTCCCTCAGTATTATCCAGGACAAACAACAGCAGTGTTACTAGGAGAGAGTTGTGGCAAAACAACCGTGAAAAGGTCCTGAATGACTTTCATTATCATTTGGTCAGAGACATGAAAAGGAGACATGAAACGAGGGTCTTTTTTGAAAAATAATAACAAAGGCTTTTCATACATATACAGAAAGCTAACACAAATGCATCCAGCTATGCCCAAGTCATTTCTGGTGATTTAGTTTGAAGAGTTCAGCTGGAAGATAGATATGATTTCTAAAGCAATTCTTTGCCATCATGTGCTTAGACAGAGGCATTCTGACGCTGGCTATTCTGCTGTCATACAGAGCCACCACAGAGTCTGACCGAGCGCTGCTCTTTCTGCCATTACTCAGTCTGCTTTTCTCTGAGAGCTGTCTGAGAGACTGTCTAAAAGAGATGCTTTATTTTGTAATGGAACAAGCCCAGTGATGGACTAGCTACGCGCTGCTCTACAGAAAATGAGCCAAGCTAAGCTAAACTGAAATCTCCTCTTCAGAGAAAGAAGCTTGGTACATTTAAGTATCATTTTAGTTCAACACTAAACTCTAAAACTTCGTGAGTAGCTGTCTTTTAAGAGTTACAACTGATTTCAATACAGGATCAACGCAATAATGATAAGTGACATTAAAGTATATTTTAGTTTATCATAAATGCTTGTAAGTACATTCAGCAATACACTTTCAGCATATTTCATATTATGAAAGTACATACAAAGCTTTATGAAACAGGTTTTGCTTAATTATAAAATATTATTTATGTAATTGTTAATTTAACACGCAATTAAACATCCGAAAATATTCCATTCAGTTCATATTTAAGTTTATTTGTGACCCTGGACCACAAAACCAGTCACAAGGGTTAATTTTTAGAAATTGAGATTTATAAATCATCTGAAAGCTGATTAAATAAGCTTTCCACTGATGTATGGTTTGATAGGACTATATTTGACCGAGATACTATCTGATACTATCTGCAAAAAAATTGAAATATTGAGAAAATTACCTTTAAAGCTCTCTAAATTAAGTTCTTAGAAATGCATATTACTAATCAAAAATTAAGTTTCAATATATTTACAGTAAGAAATATACAAAATATCTTCATGGAACATGATCTTTACTTAATATCCTAATGATTTTTGGCATAAAAGAAAAATCGATCATTTTGACCAATACAATGTATTTTTGGCTATTGCTACAATATACCTGTGCTACTTATGACTGGTTTTGTGCTCCAGGGTCACATTTACATAATAAACTTTTTTTTTTTTTTTTAAAGGATGTGCAAAAGTGTTGTTATTTTTCAAAAGGGTACACAAAGTTTGGGTAAATTTGCCTGTTTTTTAAAGCCATTTCGTAGATACTTTTCAGTAGGCTTACTGAATTATGTTTATAATCAACTTTTCTCATGCTTTGTCTGCCTTGGATGATTGTTTTTTTTCATTGAGATTGTTGAAATGCATTCTGGGATGGTCTTCTCTGCAAAGACTAGACAATAAAATACGGTCACACTTCATTTTAAGGTCCAATTCTCGCTATTATCAAACCATTAACTCAAACTCCTAATTTACTGCTTATTAATAGTTAGTTGTAAAGTTCACGTATTGGGTTGGATTAGGGATGTAGAATATGGTCATGCAAAATATGTGCTTTATAAGCTCTAATAAACAGCCAATATGTTAATAATAGGCATGCTAATAAACAACTAGTTAATAGTGAGAATTGGTCCCTAAAGTGTTACCAAATATAAAATATGGATGCAAAGAAGATAGATAGATAGATAGATAGATAGATAGATAGATAGATAGATAGATAGATAGATAGATAGATAGATAGATAGATATTGCACAATGCTGTTACAATTAATTTTGGATTGTGCTTTGGCTTACCATTACAACAAAATGCTAAATAAGCATTGTCGCACCTAAGTGAACCATTAGCAATTTAAAGAATGTCGAGTCACTGTAGCTTTATCTTCCAGCTCTTTATTTTAGACTTGTCCTGTGACATTAATTAAAGAATATAATGTTTAAAGTGATATTTTGTTACCCCGAATGAAAGCGTATTGATTTATTAGAGCAGATAATTAGCCTTACAATTGGCCCCACGGTTACAGCCAATCCCCTGATAACTGAAAGACCGCCAGCACTATTTCCCCATCCAGCTCTACATACTCGTGAACATGCTTTAATTAAAGAGTTTGCTCTCTTGGTGCCACTTCAAGTGTGACAATATGATTTATGTGCTCCTCGTTGTAAAATCCTGATAAGCAATTATGAAGGAAAAGGTTATTTTGTGTACTTTCTGGACAGATACAATTGTTGAAATCGTGTCGAGTCGGGGAGCGGATGAATGAGGTGCACTTTACTATCAGCGATCTCTTTGTCTGTGATCAAATACATTATCAGCTTGTCTTTGCACCACAGATAGTCTCTTGTAGCTCATCTATCATTTAAGATAGGACGTGTGAAGCTGGTGACACCTCGTTTAATGAAGCCGCCACTAACAAGACGAGGTCAGCACTTTCAAGCTTCACCTACAGATACAGGAAGCTCCTGAAATTTACCTGGGATAAAATTAAGACGCGCTTTTCCTCTGCAACTTTAAATGGAGATGCAAGAAGTTTAGTTAGAGCTAAACAAAACAAACAAGCAAGCTAAAGAATGATAAGCACATTGCAGAACAAAAAAATCCTACATAAATGTGAGCTCATGAATATTGGATGCTGTGCATCTTCCTGTTATGAATAATCATACAGTACGCCGGTGCAGGATTAGTTGGCATAATTTTTCCGCATTTAGTTGATTAATTAAAGTCATGAAATGCTGATGGTGGATATTTGCCTGCAATGTTTTGATGAGAAATAATGAATTACGGGCGGAAAGCCTCGCGTCTGTAATCATCCGCGTGCACTGCTTCGTCTTCAAAGCTATGAAGTGAAAATGGGATTTAAGAAACAATATCACTAATTGCTAAGTCTTTTAACAAAGCTTCCCACGTCATAAGAGTTTGCTAAAAAAAAAAATAATAATAATTATTAACCGAATGTGAGGTTTAGTCACATCAACCAGATCTACAAAAGAAAAAAGACTTAAAACTGTATGTATAAGCAAATGAGTGTTACTACATATATGAACCTTTCTTTTTCAAAAGGCATTTATACAAATGTAATTTTACTGCAGTAAAATTATGAGCATATATACAGATATACAAATACAAACAGCATAAAAAAGTAGATGCATTGTTTTCCGACACTTATTACATTTAATGTATTATAGTTTAAATTTATATTAAATGCAATTAGATGAACTGACTTGAAGTTTATGTTTTTGACCCACTTTAGTAGAACTTACAGTAATTTTATAATTACTTCTATTGTCTTTGAAATATGTTTAAAATAAAAAGGCACCTATGGTAAACTAAAATATTCTTTAATGTCATTTCTATTGCAACTTGTATGCCATTTATTAAATATATTTGTAATTACATATTTGTAATTATTAAGTTGTAACTGAGCACTGAGAACTGAGATGTCATGAAACATCCTCCTGTTTACAGCTCTGTGGTCTCTCCTGACTGAGGTCTGAGACATCTAAGAGAATGATCACTATGGGTACTTAAGAGAAAAGGTCAGGCCTCTATATACAGTGTCAATTCTCAGGCCATCCACCCATCCTGCAGGTGCTGGCTTATTCTGTCTTATTTCAGTTTGCATTCATTGTTCTGTCTACTTTCAGTTTTCTTAATATTGCACAAACAGTAATAATCTGAAATTAAACTGATTTTATTACTTGAAAATAACTGGTAATGTTGTTTTCATTTTATGTGAGTACTTAGTTTCCTTCCCTTTTTGCTTTGAACCACAAAAATGCTCAGTCACCCACTATGACTATTAATTTTATGCATCATATTAAAAATAAGCCTGCATTTGACTTTTTGCCATTTCCTTTTAACTTTTTCAAGCTTACAAGCTGAACTTTCACCATAAAGCATGAAGTACATGCCAGTTTAAAGGGTTAGTTCACCCAAAAATGAAGATTTAGTCATACTCAGGTCATCCAAGATGTAAATGAGTTTGTTTCTTCCTCAGATTTGGAGAAATGTACATCACTTGCTCACCAATGGATCCTCTGCAGTGAATGGGTGCCGTTAGAATGAGAGCACAAACAGCTGATAAAAAACATCACAATAATCCACAAGTAATCCACACGACTCTACTGAAGCAAAAGCTGCATGTTTGTAGGAAACAAATGCACCATTAAGACATCTTTAAAAGATCACTTCTGATCAAAATATGAGTCCATAATACATAATATTGCTTTCTCCAGTGATAAAGTCCATCCACTGTTGTCCTCTCACATCAAAATTCACCGACATGTTTGTTTAGATCTGTTTTGGACTGTTTTCACTTGTAAATCATCCTTGATCTGTGCAGATTTCTCTCCTAAATCAAATGAGATGATTTTCCACCAGAGAAGCAATATTATGGATAGAGGACTCTTAACTGAAAGCAACAATTTGAAGTCATAAATGAATTTATTATGGAATTGTTTCTTTCAAGAAAGTAATTAATTTTTTACAAGATGTTAATTGATGGTGTGGATTACTTGTGGATTATTGTGATGTTTTTAACAGCTTTTTTTAGACTCTCATTCTGACGGCACCCATTCACTGCAGAGGATCCACTGGTGAGCAAGTGATGGAATGCTACATTTTCCAAATCTGATGAAGAAACAAACTCATCTACATCTTGGACGGCCTGAGGGTGAGTAAATATTAAGCAAATTTTCAGTTTTGGTTGAACTATACCTTTAAGTTGTTTGTAAAGAATTCAAGGTTGTATTATAATAATGCTAACAAAATTCTACATTAGTTATTTATGTTGCATATTACATAGACAAGCAAATATAAACACTTTATATGAATGAATTATAAATGAATAAATTTATATCTCTTTCACACACACACACACATCATTAATTGCTCCACTCTTTTGTTTCTTCATTAGACAGCTGATGTAGAAGCAGCTCTGCTGCAAGACTGAGTCTGAGATTCATTGCAAAAAGCAATTAAGTGTCTATTGGTAAGTATGTCACATGAACAAAGATTGTCAAATTCGCCCTTGTTTTCATGGCTATAGTACTCAAGCAGGTTAATAAGCTTATGTTTCCAGCTGAGCATGTTATTCTTGCATGTGCTCTGCTGATAATGGTTACCTTGTGAACACACAGGTGAGTGCTGGCACACATTTACACACTCTCAAATACTCAAAAGACATGAGGAGATACTGGGACTGAACAAGCTCTGCTACTTTCATATGGGAAGTTTGGCACATGTTTGCTCTATTGTTTACTTGTTAGGGCTTGTGCCAAAACACATTTGTCACCAGCATAATAAATTTTAATAAAGCAATGCATTAAAAATTAAATCAACATTACAGCAAGCCCTTCGGAGTCTTAAATTCAAAACTTGACATGTCTTGGCTGAACTGCAACCTGGTAACCTGAGGCACAAGTCGAGTTTTGAACATGACTTGAGACTTGAGATTTGACTGACTTGAAAAAAAAAAATATCTTGGATCCAAGTTTCAACAGTATATGTGCTGAATCAGAGCCACTGACTGACAGAAATTCCCTGCACTGGGATCAGACCCGACTGAATCATGCAAAAAACTAAATGTGAAGCAGTTGCAGTGGCATGAACTCAGATCACAGACTTTTAAAGCAGCAGCACATTATCATGATGACCTGCATCTTAATTAGGACATTTATCCAAAAGTCATATAAAACCTTGATGTGCAGTTCAGTTTGAGTATCTGTAGCCACTACACTTAAAGGTGCCTATATTCACAACAAACACGAGCAAACTGTTCAACACTCCAACACAAGCACTAAACCAGAGTCATAACCTTCTGCTTTTATCCAACTCTCAAGAGATGGAGGGTAAAACAGAGATGAAGCACATTCTGAAGTTTGAGAGTTCAGAGATATTTGAAGATCACTGCACTTTTATTTGACTTCTGCTGTCTGCAGGAGAACAAATCTAAATTGAAGGGCTGCCAATCAAAATTGTGAGTTGAGGTGTCTGTGTGTCCAAATGTGCTGGTATTTTGCTTCGATTATAAGCACTCCTGTTTTTCATCATTTTATGAAAGCAGTATTTAGCTAAATTAATAAATGAATGAATGAATACATTTCAATAACATAATTTTTAAATAAAACTGTGTGTGCAACCATGTAGGTGTTTTGTGTTGATTACTGAGTATTTAGCAACATTTAACAAAATAACTTTTAAAATAAAAATATAAAGAAAAACATTTTAAGTAAAAAATACACAAAAAATTGCAAATATATATTTTTAAATAAAGAAATAATGTGTGCAAACGAAGATGTTTTGCTAGTATACAATTACAGAGGGAATAAGCACTCCTGTTTTCCATTATTATATGAAAGTAGTGTTTTGTCAAATAAATGAATCAATAATTTTTTTATTAATAAATAAATGAAAAATGTATGTTCTGCTAGTCTTTGATTACTGTGTGGAATAAATAAATAAATGAATAAATAACATGCATGCACTCATGTAAAATTCAGCAAAATTTTGCAAAATAAAAACATTATGTAAAAACATTATTTTCATTACAAATGTAAATATTTTTTGTTAAATGAATAAAATAAATGTTTAGGTGTTTTGCTAGTCTTCGCTTACTGAGGGGGTAAGGACTCCTGTTTTTCATCATTATATGAAAGCTGAATTTTGTAAATAAATAAATACATAATTAATAAATAAATAATAAAAAAAATGTGTTTGTGCAACCTTGTAGGTGTTTTGCTTGTCTTTGATTACTGAGCGGGCTAAATAAATGAACAAATGTTTAAAAATTAACAGCTTAATACATACAATTTTTTTAAATAAATAAATACACAAACCTGACATATTATCACAGATTCTTGTCCCTCTGAACTTAATTTCATCCTCAGACCTCTGTTATAAGCCTTTAAATCTCTCTTTAAATCATGTCAAAGACAAAGGCCACAAGTGAGCGCACCGCACCGCCGCAGCTGCAATGTTCTCGGTGTTAATGGTTGGCACCGCTGTTAATTTGACACGGGAACTTTATGAGTCCCTGAGTCACTCTCATGAAGTGTGTGTGTGTGTGTGAACACACCTGTGTGAGCGCAGGTCAACCAGACAGCATTTATCTTCACCGACACACTGATTAGATGCGACCTCTTGTCATCTGTGCTATTGTTTCACAGCACTAATAGCCTTAATGTTCAAATGAGCCCTGATCTAGGGTCAGTGACACCTGTGAGCTCATAACTGAGATCAGGGCTGAAACATTTACTCAGACTAGCTGTCTGTGATTGGGGTAAATGCAAATATCATCTATGTCACAGAGACAAGGAAGTTCATCTTTCAGACTAAGCAAAGAAAAAGGTGTTGGCATTTAGACTGGCATTAGATAGACAGTGTGATATAATCCTAAAACGCTAAAGTGTTTGACATTTCATAAATGAAAAGAAGCACTCCGATAATAAGAGCCATTGTTCAGCCGACATCCTATTAGCTCTAATACTGACAGTAAATGAGCCACTGAAATGAACTCACAGAGACACGGAAAAATACAACCTGGAAAATTAAGCATTTTAAAAGGAAACTGGGTTTGGATTGCAGGGCGTACAATTGTTGGACGGAGTCTGCGCTCACACAGGTGCATTTAATCACCAGAGCAAGAGAGAGTAATGATCTCTGGCATCTGATCTGACGTCTGAAGACTCCCATAGTAATGGAACAGCATGATATCATAGTGTGAAGGATGACTCTGTAAATCTCTATGTCTACATTCATCTGGATGCGTGTGAAAATAGCATTTTTGTTTCGATACAACCCAAACTAGTGTTTTTAAGAATTCTCCAAAAGTTGCTTGTCCACACTGAAAAGCACTAAAAATTTATTTGTATGCGTAAAATGTAATAAAAGTTCACTGGGATGATACAGAGAGACCAGATGTAATAAAGTAATATAAACGCTATTCTTTTGCAATCTTGTGCAGTTTATCTTTGGCAACTAAATAATCAAAAATAAATAAATAAATACACAAACTTGTGGATGCAACTCTGCATGTGTTTTACTTAGTGCTATTTAGCAAAATATTTAACAAAATAAAATTTTAAATAAAAAATGAAAAAATAAATGTAAAACATTTTTACAAAATATTTTTATTAAATAAATAAAGAAAGAAATGTGTGCATGCAACTGTACAGGTGTTTTCCTGAGTGGGTACTTGTGAAAAAATAAATAAATAAATAAATAAATAAATAAATTAAATTTTAAATAAAATGAAATTAAATATTTAAATATTTTGCAAAAAATATTTGAAATATTTCAATAAAAATATAAAATATTATTTATTTCAAATATAATTTCACAATTTTTTTCTTACATAAATAAACGTGTGCGCAACCATGATGTTGCTAGTCTTTGATTAGTTTTTCATCACTGTATGATAGCAGTATTTTGTAAAATAGATAAATAACTTCTCCATACTAGAGTACTAAGCTAGTACTCCATACTAAGCTTTTTCCAAAAGATTCTTGTCCACCGAAATGTCAGAATGTGCTAAAAACTTACTGCACGTGTAAAATGTCATAAACGGTCAGTGACATAATACTGAGAGACCAGAAGTAATAAAGTTCTCAAGCTATTCTTCTGGCACCATCATTTTAATAGCAAAATATCCCACCACTGGTACATCCAGGTTGCACTCAATCGCCATTTCATCTAAAACACAATTGTCCTCATTTTTTGATGCCATCCAAATATGACTGCAAATTTTCTCCCATCTTTGCGTGAAAGTTATAAGAAGATTGTAAAAAGTAACAACTTTAGATCAATACAACACAAGAATGTATTTTAGTTAAATTAACAGCTTGCTATACAACACTGAATAAGGAAATGTGGACAAATTTGCTTAATGCCCTGTAACTTTACAATAGAAATCACAGACATACTGTATGTCAATATATTTATTATACATGCGCTATTTACACTTTTTCTAATGATATTTTCAGTTCAAATATTACATTAAATTTAGCAATTTTTTTGACCAAATCATGCATGCCTACACAACAACGGAAAGTGTGCCAACATTTTCTTTGGCTTCATGTTTTTTCTTCTGTGGAACACAAAAGCAGCTACGCTATATTAGAAGTCCTCTATGAAGATTTTCAGATTGTGCACATTTGAATTTCCTGTTTTGGTGAAGTTTATGCTCAGTTTTGCTCCTTCAGTGAGCAGGTTTGCATTGTTATCCAAAGAACATCTCTCTTTTGTCAAAAGCGCACCAGATTTGAATGATACGAGATGTTGATGTATGAGAAAGCTATTGCAGAACTTCAGAATCAGACGAATGTAGTGCATGAATCACATGGGTTACTTTTGTTGTACGTTTGGAACATGACAACCTCTGTTCCTATTCATTGTTTTATGGGAAAGAGCATGTAGTAATTGATGAGTTTTATTTAGGGAAAAACTAACCCACTATCCAATAACTTTTTCATTGCACACTGAAAAAAAATAGCTTCACTTTTCACAGAGAAATTGCTAGTAAATTTCACAATTAACCAGTAACACATTGAATTAAATGTGTAACTTTGAATTAAAACTACAATACTATTTTCTTGTAAAAGTTTTATGATGAATCGCTTGCTGTTTTCCTCATTTGTAAGTTGCTTTGGATTGAAGTGTCTGCTAAATGAATAAATGTAAATGTATTTTATGTACAGCTAAATTATGTGTTTGTGGTGTTTTGAGTTGAAGGAGAATAAACTTTGACGTTTCTATATCTTTGATAATTAAAGCAAGAAAATAATATCAGATATGTTTTGTAAATATTTTCAACTGTTGGATGACTGCACAATTAAGTTTCATGGGGAAACTTATTGAATATTATTGAAAAAAATGCAGAAAGCATGAGAACTGAGCAAGAATTACTGAGCAGGTCACCTTTTAATCAGACGTGTTGTCTGTTTTTTTATTATTATTATTATTATTATGTTTTTAGATAATTGTTCAATCAATGATTATTCAGTAACACTTCATGATAAGGTTGGATTAACATAAACTAACAACGAGCAATACATTTGTTACAGTAGCTATTTATGAATTTTTGTTAACATTAGTTAATAAAAATACAACTGTTCATTGTTAGTTCATGTTAGCTCAAGTCCATTAAATAATAATAACAACAGATACTTTCTGATAACAAACAACGTTTGATTTTAAAAGCCTAATGTATTAGTAAATACTCAAATGCACATTAAATAAAACGAATACATGCTTTAGAAGTATTTTTATTGTTCATCTTATCTAACAGAGCTCACTAATGTTAACAAATGAAACCTTATTGCAAAGTGTCACAGATTATTCCATTAATCTGCCATTTCTTTTTCTTTAAGCCTATAGTTAAAACAGAGTCTCTCCAAAAACACTTCCAGATCTAATGCATGTCCATCTGGCTCTTAAAACACACACGACTCCTGACAGCTTCACATAAACACTTACAAATTGTCTCCAAAGCTATATTTCTACTGCATCCACAATCCTTTCATCTGTCTTTCCTTGTACATCCATTTATTACCAACTTCCGAACAATTACTTTATACATCTAAACACGTATTTGTCACTCTGACAGGAGATCAGAAAACATCTGCGCTGCACGAACTCTCGAAGCGAAGCCCGTCTCTCTCTCTTACCCTCAGAGAAGCTGATAAGCCCCAGCAGATGAAGCAGCTTGAGCGAAGCGCACACGATCACCACGATGCCGAGCGTCTGCAGACCCTCTGTTTCCCACATGGTGCTCACGGCGACCCCCTGCTCCTGCTCCTGGTCATGCCACCTGCCTGACTCTCCTGACCCCGCGCCAAACTCCTCCTCGCTCCGGTTCGCTCCCGCCGCCGGCGCGCACCGGCCGGGCAGCCCGAGGCACCCACGTGGCGCTGCGCTCCAGTCCCGCTGCAAATCCAGCCTGGGAGGCTGAGCTTCACCACTCGGGGTCCGAGTCTCCCCACACAGAAGAGTCAGAGATGCGAGTGTAAGTTTGCAATGTGAGGGTTCAGTGAGGAGAGGAGGATGCAGAGACAGAGAGAGAGGAGAGAGAGAGAGATGAGGGGAGGGAGGGAAAGGAAATGAGGACACTGGTGCGAAATTATAAAGGAAAAGTGTGAAGGAAAAGTAATATTCAGTCGCTTTCTCTTCCTGTCCTCACTTCCTTCGCTTAAAACCAGTTTAATCTAATTCCCACCTAATTTACACTACTGATACACACCGGCATGTCACATGACCTCTACTTCAGCACAACATGCTGTTTAAACCAGATCAAAAATCAATGCATAATGAACTCATCCTTTAAACGCTTTGACTGTGCATTTATTTGCACGATGTCTATACTCTAAGGAAACCTACAGCATCGATTACACGATTGAAGAGGAAAGTCAATAAACAGCTAAAGTGCACTCGCTAAATGAGCCTTAAAGAGACAATCCACATTAAAATTCTGCAATTATTTATTCACCCTCATGTCGCTCCAGATCCACACTGCTGTTGTTGTTTTCACTATGCTGCTTTTTTCCATAGCCTACAAGTTTAGAAACCACAGGTTATAAAAACTCCATAAAAGCAATCCGTTATGACTCATGAGCAATATTTCAATTACTTTGGAAGTCATAGTTTTTTCATAGTTTTGTGTGAGAAAGTTTCTGAATTGTAAATCAATATTCTCTCTCAAAACAAATCATTCATACAATCTCGTAAACGTACGCTTTTTCAATTTTATTGAATGTGCACTTCAATCTTAAAAGCATTTTGTTTATATATATAATCTGCATCTGTACTGTACTTGCAGATTATATATTATTGAAATAAAACAGCTGTCTAACACATTTTTAAATTAAAACTTATACTTTTAAATGATTGTTTTAATTTTCTTTAAAGAATTTTGATGTGTTGATTAACATATTAATTCACATGTAAAGTACTCAATTATAATGTTAAATTTAGTGTTATTCAATATTACATTTAAAGTTACTATATTTAAAATATACTATGTTGAAACTTTATCATTGCAAATGTGCAAATATATACATGACACAAATTTCAGTAAAAAATGATATTAAAGAATATTTTAATGATCTTAAATGCTTGTTGGCAGGAAACTGTAACAATATTTTGAAAACAGTGGGGGTAATTATGAAATTACATATACAAATGTACTTAAATCCTACTTAAGTGGGTTAAAAAAATATGATAAATTTCTGCTAATACATAGCTTTTAATATAAATTAAAAATATAATACAATTTAATTTGCAATTAACATGCACATATAGAGTATATATATATATAGTATTCTTTTAAAAAGCGTATATATATATATATATATATATATATATATATATATATATATATATATATATAGAGTATATATATATATATATAGAGAGAGAGAGAGAGAGAGAGAGAGAGAGAGAGTATATATATATATAGTATTCTTTTTAAAAGACAAAAACATCAGCATGAAGATATACAATAAGGGTTAAAAAATAATGACAATGTCATTTTTAACTCATTTTAAAGTGCCCCTATTATAGATTTTTGAAAATGACCTTTCATGCAGTGTGTAACAGCTCTAAGTGAATGAAAACATCCTGCAAAGTTTTAAATCTGAAAGTGCACCGTGTATAAAGTTATTGTCTCTCAAAAGAAAGAGTCGACTCTGAATAATTGAAACGAGTCATTTTTAAAATGAGTCCTAAGCCGTTTCATGTTGACATCAACATGAAACATTAGCACATTGCCCGTCCACTTGTTGCGCGTGCAGACCTGGGAAAACTTGATTTTCACGTTGGTCTGAATGAAAATGCAAATTCATTCTTTGCCACTAGGTGCTGCTTTTGGAGGAGTTAAAAGCTCACAAACACTGCTTTAAATGAAATCGACCAATCTCTGCAGATTAGCGTCACACAAAGGAGGGGTTTGGAAAAATGAATCGTTGAACGAATCGTTTGGGAGTCGTTGAACAAATAAGGTAAAAATAAATGCATATTATAAGAAAATGAAAGTGTTTTTTGACCTTGCATGCATGTCAACCTGTTGTTTGGTACTCCCAAAACCAAAATATGAACCTTTCATAACCCACAATAGGGGCACTTTAACATTTTCAACTTTCATTTAGCAATCAAAAGTAAACTAAACTAATTCAATGCAAAACTCATTATAGCTTAGAACTACTACTTTTGAGCAGTCATTCAAAGAGAGTGGTCTACATATATTACAGCACATTCTAGCACCCTAAAAGCCACTATCAGTGCTCCTTCCCTAAAAATGCATGACTACTGCCACCTTCTGGCCCATAATATCAGCCAATGCATTGAGCTTCAGTTGAGAGATGTCAAAGGATTGTAACATTACACCAACACATCAGTTTCACAGTCTTACAAGATTTGCATTCATTATCCAGCATAATTCATAAACAGTGCCATTTGCATGTATTACAGTTAATTCAGCCAAATCTCTAACTGCTTAAAGGTCTCATACCAAATGATTATATTCCTTTTTTGGAGCAAATAATTTAGTGTAGGATTATTAATGCCACTCATGTAATTATGCAGATTATGCCTACAGCCATTTTTAATTTTACTCATTGTGTTTTCCCCCCTCCATCTGCCTATAATAGCTTAGTTTTATTAAAACTATGACACTAGCCTTTGGGAATCATTTAGCAACTCACAGTTTCTGCCCAAAAGGTTAAAAAAAAATGCATATGCAATGTTAAAAATTGTGATATACAACAGACGTAAGTTAATTCAGCATGCACTCCATTGACAGCTATGGCCATCGCCTCCTGTTCTGTGTTGTCCTTCTGTGACATCTTTAAAGGTGATGTAAAATGTGAGAGAGTGTTGATGGAGAACCCTTACTGGGTCGATTTCTTATCTCTGTCAAGCAAAGGATGTGTCTCAGATGTGAATGCTCTTTGTTCTTCGATTTCTGTGGGTTATAAAATCGATTTTGGCCAGAGATCACGTATTTCCATTTTACGGTCAAAGCCTCCCTGTCCTGTGGGGACTCTTATCAAGCCTGGCCTGTCCAGCGGAGGGTTATGTGAGGAAAGGCTGTCCTGATTCACACATACTGACATTCAGAGAGGCAAGTCAGGACCTACAACACAAACACTGCTCACAATTCAACTCTTTAACAATATCCTCATTTAAAGTGTCAGAGGTGCTGTAACGAATCGAGGGTGACCTCTCTGTCAGTGAAGTCCATCACATGTTCACATTATGCAAAGGCACTTTTGTGATTGATGCCTGTGGATAAAAACACACGTGCAGAAAAAAGAAAAAAACACCTGCCAAGGATAAGACTGTGCCTCAGACTCGGAAATATGACAGTAGGGCTGCATGACATCATAAAAACTGAAATTGCAATATTTAAATAAATAAATACAGCAATTTTTACCCGATGACTTGCTCTATTTGTAAAAAATGAATCATTCTAGAATGATCGAGGTGTTTTTTTAGGGGAGTGCATATGCGTAGAAAATACAAATAAAAAAATATATGAAAAATTACTGTTTGCTTTGAAGACTTTCCTTTAGGGCTGATCAATTTGGGAAAAAAATAAATAAATAAAACCATAAAGTGAAAATATCTTTCCACTTAGTTATCACTTTAGTTACTGTTTTTAACCCGTTTAATATGTTCATAAAATAAGTATTATTATGACTTTTATTGTGATTATTATTAAATAGAAATATTAAACAAAATAAGAATATATTATCTTGATCATATATTATTTATGCTATACAATTTTTTGGTTGAAATAATACAACTGTACTGAAAAATATTGATTAAAAATATAGTATTTAATAAAAAAATATGAAACGTATATAAATCAATTACATTATAAATGCTAAATTCATTTTAGTTTCCCTTACTCATAACAAATCCTTTCAATTTAAAGGCATTCAGAATAGAACAGGAATAAAAATGTAAGCATAAAACAGTTGTAGAAGCATTTATTTCAATCATTCATTTAAAGTCATTTATTTAAAGCGAAACTACCAGCATGAGGAAAATGCACTATACACACAAATCCAAATGTGTTTGCTTTGTGCTTATTTAGTCCACTTGACGTTAACTGCATTATATAAGTCCTTTTGGAATATTTGGAAAAATATGATACAACTGTAGAATTACAATATTTCTAAGTTCCTTCATTTTCAAACATTAAACCATCAAGCTTTCATTTTGGCAGGAAACTGCAAGAGGCCTTTAAAACTTCTTTGCTGGCAACAGGTTTATAAATGATGTGACGAAATGGTTAACACATGTTGCGTTCCCAAATGCATGTTAAAGCGACCCAAACTCAACGGCTGTGCTGCTTTGAGATACTGAAAACACTGCAGGTGTGTAAATGAACACAGTGCCTCGCTTCACTCTGAAACCCCCTGTGCATACTTAATAAAACTGCAGCCTTTGGGTTTTGATAATCATGCTGAGCCATATCACGTTTTAGATATATTTTTCAATATCAATGCAGTCCTATAAAGATGACAACAACAGTCCAAAAAAGTCTCATATCCCATTCAAAATTCATGACACTTGTAGCTTTAAGACCCATTGTATTTTATAAGCATCAAATTTAAGCAAGTACTTTCAAATGTTCACTAAAACAATGTGAAAATACACTGTAATTTGTGCCACAACAACAGCTGTGCCGTGCCTCAGGTAGGCTATAATTGCATGCTTTATGGCAATATTTGCAATACCATAGGAAGCAATGTTGGTTTCCAATATTTAGAAAGCAGTGAAATTAGCCCGTCATATCCTCAAATCCCCAAAAGCACTGAGCGTGAAATGTAAGCAATTAAAGCCTGTGAACCATGGCGGCCCTGGGCGCTGCTGAATACACAACTGAGGGTGAAATTACAGTTTCTGCCCACAACATACAGACCACAACTCTTGAGAGAAGTTGTCATGTGTCTAGAAGTGCCCTCTAATGTGTTTATTAAATCTCTGTACAATATTTTGTAATGGCTCAAATCGAGGTTTAACTGCCCCCAGTTCAAGCAGGACCCTGGCGGTCCGAATAACAAGCAGCAGCCTTGTTATATGATGTAATGCAAATGATGCAACATTCAGTAAGATAAGCATTGCTGTTGAAACTGCTGTTTGATGAGAATGTGTGGTTTTGTTCCAGCACAGCCGGCTGATGTGGTTGGAGAGAATTATATTTGTGGCAACTGGCTGGGACAGATGGCTTAAAATCGGCTTAAGGAACAAGACGTTTGTCTGAAAACACTGACCTGCACCTCAATCTATCAATCAAGAACAGAACAACATGGCAGTTTCAATGCTTACAGTGTAAATCTGAAGGATTGACTGAGAAGTTAGTAACAAGAAATAATAGTGAACTATAAGAATGGATTACCTTTAGATAAATACTTTTGATTACCTTTTTCAGGAATAATCAGAAAAATGTTATTCTACATATTCATTTGAACAAAATGAGAATGCTATGGATGCCCATTTCTGCCATGGAATGTAAAAATAAAAACATTTACATTGTATATAACAACTTTTTTTTTTTTTCTCAATTGACTCGCAATTGAGTTTATATTTAACAATTTGGATTTTTTGCTCTCCTAATTCTGAGAAAAAACTCTGAATTGCGAGATAGAAACTCAAAATTCAGATATAAACCAGAATTCTGAGATTCTAATCGTATAATATATAAACTCACAATTCTGAGGAGAAAGGTCTAAATTGTGAAATATAAACTCGATAATTAAATTCAAAATTAAAATAATAAAATTAAAATAATTTCTAGAAAAAAGTCAGAATTGTGAAATAAGTCACTTCTTTATTTTTATTCTGTGGCAAAAAGTGATAAATAAACTCTTAGATATAAGCTAAGAGTTCAGAGAAAATTATGAGGAAAAATATTGTTATTATCTTATTTATTTATTTATTGTTCTGGAATGCCAACTTTTCTCCTTTTTGTTAATGTTATTTTTTTCTATCTTACCAGAAAAGAAAGACTGCAAATTTTAAACATGTTTAGTTGCTAATGGTTAACTTTGTCAACTTTTAGGAGGGGATTTTGGGTCTTTAAACAAAATACACTCAAATTGGCTTTTGATTTATTGTGGACACTAATTACTTGTTGTCGCTGTCCAATTGTGAAACCAATTGATCCAAAAATTCAATTGTGAAACTTTTCGTGTCGCACCTGGTTATAACGCAGTGTTTCTGACATTTCTAAGACAGGAACATTTGAAGAAAATTATGTGGCATTTGATTGTTGTGCTGTCAGCACAGATATATGAGTAGCTTTTAAATGTCAAGAGCATTTCTGTTCCATCACCTGTGAAAAATAATTGGTCAAAAAACTTTGTGGATTGAAGATAAATGACCTAATTACTATAATTTTCTTCAAGCAGAAAAAAAACATCAGCCTAGCGTGGGGCAGAATAGAAGATACATGCCTTCAGACAAAAGGACTGAAAAAGACGAAGTAATACTGAAACCCAAACAAAGAATGAGAAAGATGCACAATTTGACATATTACCAACTGGCAGCATTTCCAGACAGAAACCCATTTTATCAGTCAAATTGACAACAGATAATGACTGTGTGTTTTGTGGCTGCTGCTTCAGTCTCTTCATCTGGAGCAACAAATCAAGTTTCACTTTTTAAATGTTTCCCCAAACTATTCCAGTGCAACTATTAAAGGGATAGTTCACCCCAAAATGAATATTTGCTCTTTTTTTACTCACCCTCAGGCCATCCAAGATGTAGGTGACTCTTTTCTTCAGTGGAACAGTAAAGAAGATTTTGAGCTGAAACTGTGGTCCTTGGTGATGCTTAAATGCAAGTCAATACTGTCACTTTAAGAGTCAAAAAAACACATAAAGGCAATGTGAAATTAACACCCATAGCTCCTGATGATATATTGGGGTCTTATGAAGCAAAACAATCAGTCTGTGCAAGAAATTGAATATTATTTACAACATGATTACCTGTAATCCAGAGCCTCAGGCAACAGGGAAATAAGATTATTTTCTGTGAACTGGTTCTTTTGGACAGTTTGTTTTGATTAACTGGTTCAGTTCACTAGTTTGTTTGCATAATTGCGCAAAGGTATGATGTATACACAATTAGATTATTAAAGCACCTAATACTGATGTGAAGTATGGGTGTTTTACAGTACGTGTCTTGAAGCTTTTGTTCGCAGACCGGACATCACTTCGGACCGTTTGCCTGAGGCTCTGGATTATGTTGTAAATAATGTTCAGTTTCTTGCACAGACCAATCGTTTTGCTTCATTAAACCTCAATATATCATCAGGAGCCACAGGTATTAATGTTGCATTCCTTGATATGATTTGTTTTTCAATTCCCAAAAACGTGCAGCCGCTGACTTGCTGCATTTCATGAATCACCAAAAGACCACGGTTTTAGCTAAACATCTTGGATGGCCTACGGGTGAGTAAATTAACAGCAAATTTTAATTTTTGGGTGAAATATTTCTTTAAGACTAAGACCTCTTTGACTGTGTCCACCCATGTGTTTAGTACACAGCTTGTACAAGCGGTTACAGAAACTTTGCATGTCTTAAAGTATAAGAAGAGACATAAAAACTAGGGCTGTCAGTTTCACCACAGGTTTAGTGCTGATAGACTTGAAAAGGAAATGGAAACAAAACTAACATATATTGAAAATACTGACTTCTAAACTTTCTTTCCTCATCTGTCACAATAAGGTCTTTGAATTGCTCACTTCTTCATTTGTGGGCTTTTCTTGATTAAGGTTATTTTGAATCTTTTTTGATTGGTTCCGAGTGACTCAACATGGAAGAAATAAATAATTAAATAAAAGCTATTATAATTCAATGAAGAGAAGCCGAAAAACATGTGAAACATGAAACGTTTCTATCAACATCAATAATTTCCCTCACACCAGAAGCTAATAACTTTATCTATTCTGGCATGAGTGCACATTTAATAGCTGCCTGCAGCAAATGAAGAAGAAAGAGACTCAAGCATCTCTGAAATACAAGAGTCGATGTGACAGGCACAAGACTTTTGAATGACATTTATCCACTAGCGTCAGAAATATACTGGAAGCCTAATGTACGCCAAATGTGATGTTTTGATTTGGTCTGACAGCATACAAATAACCTGCCAATATACACTCCTAAATTATGTGTTATTTAACTTAGATCTTTTATTCTAATGGAAAGAACAGTCATCCTGGATGAATCTGAGGTTAAAAGCATTGTCATAAAAATCAAACGAATGAAAAAAGCACATTTCCATAGTTTTGCATTAAAACTGCAGTTATGCTCAACATGTGAAACCAAACTTCCTTCTGTTAACAGGATTATTTTTCTCATTTCAGATATCTCGCTTTCATTTGGTTTCAGTCACAGCATCCAACCTGGACTGAAAAACGCACCTGCGCCCACATTCACACACACACACACACAAACACACACACACACACACACACACACACACACACACACACACACACACACACACACAGTCACACCAATAGTTTATTATTGTGACAGAATCTGTTTGAACACAATAAAATAAAAATTGATTTACAAAAGTTACTTGAAATAGCATAAACGTTAACTGAAAAAAAGACTAAAACATTAACATAAATGAAAGTAAAATGGTAAATATACAAACAAATCACAATATTAGTAAAATATGATTAAGTAATATAAAATCTAATGTACATCTACATATAATTAGATTATCAAAATCTAAAAATCATAAAAACCTTAAAATCTAATCAATTATTACAATCTAATATAAATCTAAATATTAATAAAATAAAATTAACATAAAATACTACTGTTATGTAGAAGTAGTTTGTTAATTTTTTTATTATTATTTTTTGACAGCCTTGTGGTTGAAAAACTGACTGCCTAATTAAAATCCTAGTCTGCAATTCAAAACCATGAAACTAAAATGCATTTTTATGCTGTGAAATTCTAGTTTATGTTAAAACATCAAATATGCCAAGGCATCATCATCTTCCACCTGTGTTTCCCTGTATTACATTACAGTTATTTCAGGCTTTAGGACATATTGTGAAATTGATATTAGAAATGAATAGGAAAGGAGATGAGGAGTGACTGCCATGATTATAGACTTAAGAGGCATTAAATCAGTATTTGCAACAAATCTCATACAACAACTGTATTGTTGTAATGCCACCAAGTGGCTGAAATATATTACTGCAAGATCCTCTAGAATGTTCAAACAATTCTCCTGAACAATGACTCATTGTATTGCCTGAGCAGATAATATATCAGATAGTATTATCTACTTTTTCTATGACAATCAGTCCCATATAGTAGGTGTAACAGCATACGTCTGAGAGCCTGCTGTACAGTACACACAGAAGGACAGCAGATGGCTGTGAGAGCAGTGGTCTCAGGCCTAACAGGTGACTGATTGGTGCCGGTGTGTGAGCATTTGGTTTCACACTGATTTACACATGGACTAACACCACCCTACTCAATCCCCGCCTGCACCGATCCTTCACTTCACTGCCATCCACTGACTTCTCTGATCCTCCCTTCTGGAAGAGTGTCATCACAAAATATCTATCCCAAAGAATAGTCTGTTTACAATGATCAAGATACTTTAAAAAAGAGTATTTATTATTTAAATAATGCACTTTAAAAGAATACACTTAAGTGTGAACTGAATGTAATGTTTTGGACACTTAATTGCATGCTAATAGCATTTACATGAAAATGTATTATATTTTCAATGTACAGTGGGTACGGAAAGTATTCAGACCCCCTTAAATTTTTCACTCTTTGTTATATTGCAGCCATTTGCTAAAATCATTTAATTTCATTTTTTTTTCCTCATTAATGTACACACAGCACCCCATATTGACAGAAAAACACAGAATTGTTGACATTTTTGCAGATTTATTAAAAAAGAAAAACTGAAATATCACATGGTCCTAAGTATTCAGACCCTTTGCTGTGACACTCATATATATAACTCAGGTGCTGTCCATTTCTTCTGATCATCCTTGAGATGGTTCTACACCTTCATTTGAGTCCAGCTGTGTTTGATTATACTGATTGGACTTGATTAGGAAAGCCACACACCTGTCTATATAAGACCTTACAGCTCACAGTCCATGTCAGAGCAAATGAGAATCATGAGGTCAAAGGAACTGCCTGAAGAGCTCAGAGACAGAATGGTGGCAAGGCACAGATCTGGCCAAGGTTACAAAAAAATTTCTGCTGCACTTAAGGTTCCTAAGAGCACAGTGGCCTCCATAATCCTTAAATGGAAGACGTTTGGGACGACCAGAACCCTTCCTAGAGCTGGCCGTCCGGCCAAACTGAGCTATCGGGGGAGAAGAGCTTTTGTGAGAGAGGTAAAGAAGAACCCAAAGATCACTGTGGCTGAGCTCCAGAGATGCAGTCGGGAGATGGGAGAAAGTTGTAGAAAGTCAACCATCACTGCTGCCCTCCACCAGTCGGGGCTTTATGGCAGAGTGGCCCGACAGAAGCCTCTCCTCAGTGCAAGACACATGAAAGCCCGCATGAAGGACTCCAAGATGGTGAGAAATAAGATTCTCTGGTCTGATGAGACCAAGATAGAACCTTTTTGGCTTAACTTCTAAGCGGTATGTGTGGAGAAAACCAGGCACTGCTCATCACCTGTCCAATACAGTCCCAACAGTGAAGCATGGTGGTGGCAGCATCATGCTGTGGGGGTGTTTTTCAGCTGCAGGGACAGGACGACTGGTTGCAATTGAGGGAAAGATGAATGCGGCCAAGTACAGGGATATCCTGGACGAAAACCTTCTCCAGAGTGCTCAGGACCTCAGACTGGGCCGAAGGTTTACCTTCCAACAAGACAATGACCCTAAGCACACAGCTAAAATAACGAAGGAGTGGCTTCACAACTCTGTGACTGTTCTTGAATGGCCCAGCCAGAGCCCTGACTTAAACCCAATTGAGCATCTCTGGAGAGACCTAAAAATGGCTGTCCACCAACGTTTACCATCCAACCTGACAGAACTGGAGAGGATCTGCAAGGAGGAATGGCAGAGGATCCCCAAATCCAGGTGTGAAAAACTTGTTGCATCTTTCCCAAAAAGACTCATGGCTGTATTAGATCAAAAGGGTGCTTCTACTAAATACTGAGCAAAGGGTCTGAATACTTAGGACCATGTGATATTTCAGTTTTTCTTTTTTAATAAATCTGCAAAAATGTCAACAATTCTGTTTTTCTGTCAATATGGGGTGCTGTGTGTACATTAATGAGGGAAAAAAAAATGAACTCAAATGATTTTAGCAAATGGCTGCAATATAACAAATAGTGAAAAAATTTAAGGGGGTCTGAATACTTTCTGTACCCACTGTATATTAAATGCAATTACTGAACTTTAGAGGTTTTTTTATTTTTATTTATTTTTTTTTTACTTAAGTACATAAGATCTTTATATCTAATTTAATAATTACTTATATTGTTTTTGAAATATGGCTAAAGTGTAATGCCGGATGTACTGACAAGCATTTACGATAAACTAAAATAAGCTTTAATGTCATGAAACTATTTAAAAATATTTGAAATGACACATCTGTTGCAATTTAGTGCATTTAAAATATATTAACTTTAAATGTAATATCAAATAACACTAATGAAGTATGCTACTTTACATGTGCTTTAGTATGTTACTGAACACATCAAATTAAGTGTACTTCTTTAAAGCATGACAAAAGATTACTAAAACATAATGATTTAAAATAGACTTTAATGTAACACTTTTAATTTTGCATTGTTACAAAGTGCACTTTTTAAAAATGTACTTAAGTGTGTTAAGAAACAGTCATGAAATTGTCTAGCTTTAAGTACTCTTAAGTGGCCTTTTATTTAATTGGTATTAAATGCAAAACAGTTTTTTTTTAATACTTGTAAGATTTAAAGTGCAAAACATTTAAGTGCACTTCTTTTCACAAGTGTTATAACTTATCATGTTCCCTTTACTGCTCACTGGTGGTTCTTTATGTGACTTTCTACTTCAGTCTGCTGCATTCACAATCAGTGTTGTGCTTGCTCTGTTTTGGATCTTGTCAGAAGTGTCATCTGTGCTCTCATGTCATCTGATATCATGCCTGTGTCGTTCGGTGGCACGCTGCCGTCACTCACTGTCACTCCAGCAGAGACGAGGTGACTTGGGTGAAAGAAGCCATTTGCATCCGACCGCAAAACCTATCTATTTTTAACTGCAAGTCAGGGAGGGCACAGAATTACTCTAGAGAAAAAAATAAATAAAAACAACAACACGAGACTCAGATTCAAGTCTTTAAAAAATAAATGAATAAAGGATTTTACTGCTTCCTAAAACCTCTTGACCAGTTAAAGACAACATCTCTTAAAGGGACAGGTCACCTAAAATGCCAATTCAGTCACTATTCATTTCAGCTTTAATTTTCATATGTAACATCTATAAAATGAGTGTAATTTAAGTTATTAACAGATTTTTTTTTTTCTTGTGAGCTATTAGCTATTGAGAATCATTGTGTTAAATTGGATTAGTTTGATTTGTGAAGGAATCATTCATACTGAAACCGAATAACCTGCTTCACTGAATAAATCTGACTAAAAAGACATAATGCGTTCACTAATCAGATGTTACAATTTCTTTCATTAACTCTCATTAATGTGCAAATGAGAGCTTGGGAAAATTAATATTTTTACTAGAAAAAGTTGCATTCTGTTCATTTCAGAAGGCTACTTTTATGGTGCTTTTATGGGGTTTTTGTTTCTGTTTTGTTTAGTTAAAATTTTCAACCAATGCAACTTAGAAAAATCATATAAACTATTATAAATTTTGTTAATATTTTGAATTTTTTTTTTTTTTAATAAATTAGATTAGTTTTAGTTAGTTTTAGTATTTTCAGTCATTTTATTTGTTTTTTAAAGTGTCTTTTATTTATTTATTTAGGAAGAGTTTTAATTAATTTAGTTTTAGTTATTTTAGTACTTCAACTAAACAAAACGCTTTTGGAACTAGTTTAAAAGTAATGAAAAGATTTTTTTTTTTTTATGGTTTTAGTTTTAGTTAACAATAATACCCCAGCTCTGCTCTAACATAAAACATATCAAATAAAATCTTTACAAGGTAACCACACACGCCATGGCTTGAAGTGGATATATAGGAAGAGGAAATGCAATTTCAACATTGCAATAAATATTAATGATAAATCAGCGGAAACGCCACACTATTGGCTCTGCCAGGCTGATTCATTTGGCTTGGGAACGCTGCCATCATTACATTCATTTGAATAATGCACTGACACTGCAACCGTCCAATTACCTTCATTTACACTCAACAGATAAATCAAAGTATTAATGCCTAATATTAGCATAAGCAGCCATTGTTTGTTCAAGCTGCTCCACCACACTTTTAAAACTGAACGATGAATAAGATTACTGGTGATGTCGTAATGTCTGATGTACACAACATTAAACTTTATTTTAAGAATAATAATAATAATAATAATAATAATAATAATAATAATAATAATATAAAGATTTTCTTTGTAAAATTTATCTAGGGAGTGATCGATTCCTTTTGAAGTCAGTTTGTTGTCTATAATAAAGGACAAGTATCATATTTATATCAAGCCTAGCCGATCTTTCTTAAATAGTCACGAAGAGTACAAGCTCAATATAGAAACCTGTAAGTCCATTCATAAGATGACACAATAAACAATCACCCACTCATAAGCTTGTGTAGGTTAATAATAGAGGTGATGAGAAACAGACCATATGCTCTGCAGAATCTGAAATAACTTACAGGACAGTGTTTGTGGAAGTCATGCATGCTTCAAGCTCAAAGCAATGACAGACCGTGAGTTAACAGACTGATCTAACAATTAAAAACAGGGCAGAAACAAACTGAATCACACAGCCAAAGTGATACTTTGTCCACGTGCAGGTTAGAAATGAGCCCAGACTGTAATGACAGTCAATGCTGACCTTGAAGGTAAACCAGTAATCCGGACTGTAATCTGAGCAGACTTTCACAATGACAGCAAACCAGCTGCCTTGTAGATTGGGGGGATTTTGCTGAACATAGCCTATACTTACAACAGTTTTATTTATTTTTTATTTTTTATTTATTTATTTGGCAACAGGCTTTTAAAGGGGTCATCGGATGCCCATTTTCCACAAGATGATATGATTCTTTAGGGTCTTAATGAACAGTCATTTAATATAAATTTTAACTACAAAACTTTTTCATTTATTTGAAATTAACATGCAATTAAGTGTCCGAAAACATCACATTCATTTCACACTTGAGTATAATCTTTTAAAGTATATTTCAGTAATATGTGTACTTCTTTTTCAGCTTTGTCACACAAATAAATATGAACACTAAATTAGCATTACTATTGTAATTGTACTTATTTTTTGTCAGTAAAAAAAGTAATAAATAACTGAAAACCATATCGACAAAAATATGCAGGATACAACTGTTTCTATTCTTTTGAACTTACATTCAAAGTCCAAATTCATGAGAACCAATAATCACCAGATCTACATAAACCTGAAGATACGTTTCAGAAAATCATTTGCTCTGAATGCTGCTGCTAAACATTCATGATTAGCTTAGAAAACATCAATAAAGAACACAAATTCAAGTCTTTTCTTAGTACAAACACTTTAAACCTTTACACAACAGATTCTGTCCCCAATTCTTTGAGATGAAAAAGCATAAAGAAATCTTCTCTGATCTTACCATCATAGCTCGCCTCTAAAAGTCCAAACTGCTCCAGAACCTTAACAAAGACAACAACCACAACCAGGACTGCGATCATCTCGAGTCCCTCCAAGTTCATCATGCTGACGGGGTCAGGTCATGCTGTGACCGCTGACCGCGCTGGACACAGAGATCAGCCGTCAACATCATTCAAAGAGCCTGCATCTTCTCACTGAGAACAGATGAGAGGAGAGCCGAGGGGGCGGAGAGCCAAATTAAAGATCAGAAAAAATAAAAACACTGCAGAAGGAGGGACCTGAATGGAAATCAATGAATCATGACAATAAAAGAAAACAGGAGGGAAAATATCAAATGAAAAATAATGGACATGGAGGAAAATCCAGAGAGAAGCAAAGCCTGATCTTAAGCTCTAAAAGCAGGTGAAATCTCTCTGAAACATCTGACTGCATGTAGTGAAGTGTCACAGCCGGCCCGTGAAACTCGTCTTCACACATAAACAGCATGTGTCCATCAGAGAAAACACCTCAAGGTTCTGCCACGTACACCATATGTTGTCAAGGAAACAGGTTTCTGCAGCAAATCATAAAAAATAAACTCAACAGGACACAATGACCGAAAAAACAAAACAAAAACAAAACAGTTTTGTGTAAAAGAGTTTACAATTTTATCTTCATTATTATATTCCATATTATATTTTTTAATCAGCTTTTATTTTTATACTTCCAGTTTTCATTTTTGTTTAATTTTTACTCATTTTTGATATGTGCTATTTTTAATCAGTTTAAATTTTACTGTTAGAGTTTATTTTTATTTCAGTTTTAGCTGTAGTTTCATTTTAATTATTATTATTATTATTTTCCAGATAGGAATTTTGCACTTCAACATAAACTAAATGAAAATTACAACTGAAATAAGTTTAAGTTCTTCATCTAATATTTATATTTTATTATTACAGCTTTATTTCAATTACCAAAACTATTTTAATAGTTTTAGTTATAGTCAACAATAATAACTCTGATTCAAACCCCATCTCAAGAGAAGATGTGGTGATTTCATCTGAATTTGTAAAATTTGATTAGAATAACATAAACACTTTTAGTTTTCAATTTAGTTAAATTTTAACAATTTTTTATATATACTGTTTTGTGTTATTTTTAATTAGTTTTTAAGTATTACTGTTAGAGTTTATTTTTATTTCAGTTTTAGTAGTAGTTTTACCATTTTAATTATTATTTTCCAGATAGGAATTTAACACTTCAACATTCTGATATTTCAGCTTTATTTCGATTATCAAAAATATTTTAATAGCTTTAGTTTTAGTTAACAATAATAACCCTGATTCAAAGCCCATCTCATGAGAAAGTGTAATTATTTTACAATGTGGTGATTTTGTCTGAATTTTTACACTGTAAAAAGCTGTAACCGGTAATAATTACATTATCTGATCTTACCCTTAAATTTAGTTTTATTGGTGTAATCTAATATATTTATATAATTTTTTCAGTGTTTCCTTTTTAATAAATTTGCAAAGTTGTGATAAATCCAGTTTTTGCTTTGTCATGGTGAGTGGGGTGTAGATTTATGTGGGAAAAAAATAATTTAAGCAGTTTAACATAATAACGTAACATAACAAAATGTGAAAAAAATGAAGGGGTATGAAGACTTTCTTTAGGCACTGAAAAAAAAAAAAAATATATATATATATATATATGTATATATGTATATGTATATGTATATATGTATGTACATATACTCTTCATATATATATATCATTTATGTACTTTAAAATTAGCATTTCTTTCTGGCTACTCTATATAGGTTTCTATGTAAGTACTGGTATTTCTGAATAGGTTGAGGCTGGGATTTAGCACATTTGAAGTGAAAATACTTGATGAACATTTACTGTGTGTGGAGAGCATTCACTCAGTATCGTTATCTCATTTTTGACCAAGATTACCAAATGAAGCACATTTTTTTTTAGCTTAACATTTTTCCAGTGTTTATTTATTTATTTATTTATTTATTTATTATTATTATTATTAGTTTGTATTATTTTAAATATTACTATTTGTTTACTTTATTTTTTTTATTTATTTTAGTTTTAAGTCTATTTGTTTTTCATTTTAGCTCTATTTCAATTAACAAAAGTATTTTAATATTTTAAGTTAAAGATAATAACCCAGATTTAAATCTGATCACATGAGACAATGTAAAAAAAAAAAAAAAGTAAAAAAGTTACAAACTGGCATGAACGTGTGTTGTTGGTAAACTACAACTCATTAAAAAACTGTAAATGAAATTCAATTTGCATCATAAAAAATATACAGATTTGTATTTGAAGTAGAATTTAAATGGAATTAAATACAAATGATTTCATATAGGAGCTTCGTGTATAATAATAAAATTTTTTCACGATGAATTCATATTACAAATGTTATCGTACTGGCATTGTATGAACGTCTGTTTTGTGACTGTTTACATTCTTTAAATTGCAGTTGCAATAAATTCTTCTTCCTGCTATTACTGCAATTCATTTTCCAGCAAATGGTTTTAATGGGAGCCGATTCTTAAATGCTGAATTCTGTCAAACATTGTTGTGCAAAGCTTTATACAGCATGTTTTGTTTTCTTAATATCATCATTCATCAAGCTGATTACTGAAGAGATGTCGAGCATCTAATTACCATATGGCCTTTTCAAAGCTACAAAATGTTTCTATTGTCTAGGATTTACTTCCTAACTTTGCAGGTATCCCTTCTCCATGTGAATGATTTGAACCAGCAGCACTAGAGGGAAAGTGATTGTTGTGAATGGCTGCTTTTTCCTCCTAATCACATTATTGTGGACGATTTGATTAGAACAAGAGGCCTTTTGATTTGTCTGCTAATGAAGGTGTATTGTTACAATTAAATTAAGCTCGCTGCCTCGCACATAATCGCAAGGTCACAATGTTAGTAAACTGTGATTCATTCATCTTTTCTCTTTTGTACATTAAGTCCAGAACAAGGGCTTGTTAAAATATACTCATGGTGCACTCAAATATTTTATGTATGGTGTGAATTAAAAGCCTAAGATTGGTTTGCACATCCTGAAGGAACAGCAGCGGTTCTGGACATGTAAAGACTTGATTTCTATTATGCAAGCAATAGAAAAAGTGAATTAATATCAAAGGGTCATGAGGAATCCAAATCATCATCTGAGATAAAATAAATAAAACAGCTGCAAAAAACAGTTGTGGAATTATGAATAAAAAATGACTTCCATAAAACAAATAATGTAAAATGAAGAGACAGAACGCAGAAGGAACATTATGTTTCCTCTCAAATCTGAACCTGGAATACTTGCCAGAAGAGAGAAGATTGCGACTATTGAAGAGAATGATGGAGTTGCATGGATCTGTTGTCCTGAACCCAATAAAGCACAGCACTGGAGGTCGTTTTAAAATCACGTCATCTTGTGGTTCACCTTCCTGTGCTGTTTAAATGTTTATGAAGTTGCTGAGCACAGATCTCCAACCACAAACCCTGAAACCCTCCATCTCTATAATTACATCATGAGAGAAAATTATACAAACATACTATTATAATTATCACATCACATGTCTATTCATAGGCGCACTGCAAACTAGCTCATATTTACAGGATTCATGAAAAGTTCTTGAAGTTTAATATACGTTTTTCTAGTTTTGATCCGCTTTAAAATATTTAATCATCAAGATATTGCTCTTGTGAAGAGTAAAAAGTGCTTACAAGCTTCTTTTGAATTGGCTATTTCCAGAGTTGTAAAACAATAGCTATAGGAAAAAACATTTTTGTTAATTGAAATAAAACTGAAATACAATAAAATATAATGTATGAAAAACTTGTTGAAGTGTTAAAAATGTTAAAGTATTAAAATTACTAAAACTGGAATTAAAATAAAGCTAATTAAAGCGAAATATAAATATAAAAAATAAATACGACAAAAGCACATTACATAATTACTAAAACTTAAACCAAAATTAAAATGAAAACTAAAAACATTAAATGAATAGCTAATTCAAAAGCTTAATAAATACTATAAATAATACTATATAAGGTAGAAGCATTTTCATTAACTGAAATACAGTTGGAATAACAAAATCTAAATATTATATGAAAAACTTAAACTTTGGCGACTAACTGAAACAAAATATTTTGAAGTATTAAAATGACTAAAACTGGAATTAAAATAAATTAAAGCTAAATATCAAAACAAAAAACTAAAACTAAAACAAAATTAAAATGAAAACTAAACAAAATACAATTAAAAGCTAATTCTAAATATGAATACATACTATATATAATTCTAAGCATTTTGAACTAAAGCTGAAATAAAATAAAATATAAATATTAGATGAAAAAATTTAACTTTGGAAACTTACTATAATAAAATAAGATGAATTATTACTAAAACTGGAGCTAAATAAATTAAAGCTTAAAGAAATAATTTTAAAAAATCTACTAAAAATTACAAAAGCATAACATAATTATTTTAATTATAAAATTCAAATGAATATAAAAAGTTAGTTCAAAATATTAATAAATACTATAAATGAAACTATACAAATACTACAAATTATTTGGTATTTCCAATGAATCACTTGAACCAGTTCAAAAATCAGTTTGAATCAAAAGGTCATGAAAATGCAGTGTTCAGAAAAGTGGGAAATGTTTTTAAGAACTAAAACTACAGATTAAAAAGCTTTGACACACTATAAAGACTTTTCAATATGAAACATTTTTTGCTCATATAATAATTTCCAGCATAGCCAATCATGCGCAGTGAACGGCACAAGCTGAGACTAAAGATTAGCACAACCAGCTTCTGATTGCTCCACGAGCAGCCGATGCATTTAATTACTCCTCCTATTGCGCTCAAGCATGTTACATGTGCATGCATGAAAGAACACACACGGCGATATTCCATCTTATTCAGATGGCTTTATGAGCTCATGAAATACACATCTACAAATCAAGAAATTTCCAAAGCCTGGTATCCATAGGAACACAGAAAACAAAGGGATCCATACATAAGCACGGAGACGGAGGTGTCTTCATACACACAATATGCCCATGTGTGAATCTTCCATTCACACTCCCCTTTTCACACAGGTGAGAAAGAAAGAAACCAGTGTTCCAGACACACACACACACACACACGCTGTCCTGTCTGAGTGATTACGTTAGCGAGCCGCACAAAGGCTGCCATCAGTGCCGTGAGCTATATTTAGAGGGAGCTCAGCTGCTACAAATAAAACGGTAACAGATAGGACTCTAATGGCAGCCACCGCAAGCAACTACACAGAGGTCACTGCTATGAACAGCACATGATTACGTTTTTTGCAAGTTTCCATCATGAAAAATGCAAGGATGAAGATTGACAAATGGTTGTTAATGTCAGCAGAAGCATGCAAAGTGAATGACACGTTTGCCTGGATCAGTTCATACAGAGATATTTCTCTTTAACAGGAGATTGTTTGAGCAGAATATGGAGGCTGAAGGTCAAGTTCAATCTCTAGATCAGCGCTTCAAAAGCATTTTGACCTGAAGGCCCACCGCTGTGCAGCACAATAATACAATTCCCCCAAATCACATAAACATATAATATTTTTAATTATTCTTATGGAATTATGAAAAAGCTGCTTTCAAACTTTGTTTTCAAACTTTATAATTATTATTATTATTATTATTATTATTATTATTTACTATTGTTATATATATATATATGAAAGATCTGAACTGCAAGCAGGCCAATTCAGCACCCGGACTCTTCTACTACGAAGCCATGCTGTTGTAATAGCTGCAGTATGTGGTTTTGCATTGTCCTGCTGAAATCAAAGTTCAGCACTTTTTTTGTACTGATGTATCATATGAAGTAGCAACTCATGGGATCTACATGAATCTAATAAATGACCTATTTTGAATTCAAAACGGTGATTTTCAGTGAAAGGTATAGTTTGCATCTCTCTTAACAATCTCCTCAGTTTCTCTCGAATGTAAATCGAACGCCCATTCACAAATATCCCTTGATTATTATTATTTTTTTTTGTTTGAGTGACAGATAATCGCAAATGAACTGATAGCCTATTATGGTTAATCACTTTGCCCTCTCAAGCAACGTTATGTTGATTGACTTCATGAGTGAAAAGAAATGATACTGTAGGTTAAGTTAACCAATCTCTGTTTGCTCACTTTATTTGACTGTTCTTTTTCCCTTTGTCTTTTTCTGTTCTGCGCCCCTTTCCCTCCTCTATTCATTTTGGTCATGTGACTGTGTCTATGACAGTTATGTGGAAGGGTGAGCTGTTGGTATGTACTCGCTTGATAATAAAATGCATTTTGAACTCGTTTAAAATGCTAAACAAAATAAAAAATATCTTTTCTTTCATTATTTTAACAAATAAGCTTTTGAGTTTCGTCAAAGCTGACTAAAAGTGATCGAGGATGGATAATTTCGACGAACTTGATGAATCTGTGATATCTTCTTCAAGGCATAAAAAGAAAATAAAAACTGGAACTTTTTCACGGAACCTTGCAAAAGCAGCAGGTTACAATGGTGAGGGAAAACTGCATGTAATCACAACCATACAGTCTATGATCACAACAGCAATGTTTGTCAGGAGTCTACAGTATATTGTCAGCTGAGGAGACTACAGAGATTAAACAAGTGTTTTTGTTTAACACTTTGTTTGGAATTATCTGCTTTTGCCAAAAACAACTATTGGAGTTATCTGCTTTTGCAATAAAACAAACTTTTAATATATGAAGAGTTCGTTTGCAAAAACAGATAACTCAGTTTTTAACTATTTTCAAAAAGCTTGTTTTTTCATTGTGCATTCCAATTAATCTCAATCAAACTGCAGTTGGGTTATTTTGATTAGGTTAAAAAATAACTAAAAAATACAGCTAACTAACACAATAAAACACAATAAAAACATGATAACATGACAAAAAACATGATAACAGGAGTTATCTGATTTGCAAATAAACTCTTCATATATAAAAAACATACTTTCAATGAACTTTCATTTTGCAAGTTACATGTATTTGCTTAATCAAAACAGCCCAACTGCAGTTTGATTAATATTACTTGGAATGCACAATAATAAAAAAACAAAAAAACAAAAACATGATTTCTGAAAATAAATAAAAATGGAGTTATCTGTGTTTGCAGATGAACTCTTCAAATTTAACTTTATCGGCTACTATTATGAACCACTACTCAATTATTGTGTTAATTACTGGCCAGATTTTATAAAGGCTGCATGTATACACACACACACACACACATTTTGGGTGACTTATGGTTGATGTATTATGGGGCAAAAACAAAATCTATGGGAACAAAATAAAAAATAAAAATCTGTGTGTAAAGCCACCATTCATCAGTTCAAAGCAGATTCAACAAGAGGATATAGCACATAGCACCTACAAATCTGAGATAAAAATGAATTATTCTTGCTCTGTGGCCCTTAATCAGCTTAGCATTGGATTCTTAACACTTGATGAATGTGCTTGCAACCAGAAAGCCTGCTGGCTGTGGAAAGTAATATCATCAATAATTCAATAATATAGACCATTAGGGAAAACATTCTTTTATTTATTATTATTATTTTTTTAAATTTTAAAATTAACTTTTTATTTAACTACATGCAGGAACTTGGAAATGTGACATAGATTTTGGAATGTTTCAAACGAGAGAATAATATGAATAAAACTGAATGAAAAGTGAGCTTTAGATCAGAATTATTCAAATATAAGGAATAATTCAAAATAATCAATCGCATATGTGATTGATTATTTTGCAATGTATATAACTGTACATAGCACACCACAGCTCTTAAATGGATTCAGCAGATTTGGCGCAACAGGACTTTGCTGCCCTCGAGTGACTAAAGCAGGGAAGAGCAACATGACTTGATAACGTCAGTTCAGCAAACACAGCAGCTCAGGATCAGTCACTGAGAAACATTCAGCTCTGGAAAGATTACACGTCTTATACAGATGTGTTACCTGATTTCTGTCTTACTTTATACTCAGCATTTCTGTTGTTGGTTTGGAAAGCTTCTCAGGCATTCAGTGACGTAAAAAGGATTTAATCCAGCACACAAACCAACAACAACCAGGTGTGATGTGGTCTGCTACAGTAAGTGCTCTAGTTGCCTTGTTTTCCACCTGCTGTTTCTGTACATTTTAAGAAAACATGAATAAAGTGTTCAGAGTCAATGAGAGAGAGAGAGAGAGAGAGAGAGAGAGAGAGAGAGAGAGAGAGAGAGAGAGAGAGAGAGAGAGAAAAAAAAACACATTACTTTTAAGATCCAAAAGTAGGCCTTGGCTATAAAATTAGCTGAGTCTGTAGAGCCAGGTGTCCTCAATCTTATTGCATTTCTCAGATTTTTTATAGCAATTATATGTATACATGTGCGGGTGTGTGTGTGTGTGAACTGGTTTTCACTATGTTATGGAGAACAACAAGTAGAGTAATACTAGTAAATTTCGACCTTGTGGGGACATTTTTCTGGTCCCCATGAGGAAACAAGGTTATAAATCATACAGAATGAATGTTTTGAAAATTTGAAAAAGCAGAAAGTTTCCTGTGAGGGGTAGGTTTAGGGTAAGGGGACAAAAAATACAGTTTATACAGTATAAAAACCATTACCCATGATAAGGATACTAGTGTGTGTGTGTGTGTGTGTGTGTGTGTGTATCTGGTCTTTCTCTCATTGTACTTTGTCTTAAGTATGTAAAAATATAATGCTTAAGAATTAAAATTTTAATGTTGTTCATATAAACAATTTTTTTAAATAGTTTTAAGGCAGGTTTTAAACCATTTTTACCATTTATTAGTATTTACAGTTCATTTACAGTAACAATGGATTTCGGTGATTAAAAGTTGCACTTAAATATGAAATACTGTATGCTATCAGTCATTGTTTATGTTTGTTATGAACGATTCTTTTGAAAAATAGGATATGTTTAAAATTAGTAAGGATGGAATGATCTGGAACGTGCCTGAGAAATAATTTGAAAACATCACGTGGGAAAGTTCCAGTCTCCAGAGAGCAATTTATAATTTCAAAGACATTATAAATGAACACAGCATGATTTCTCTGAAGAAACTTGGGGATTGGATCTGGAGAGCGAGAGTGACGCTTTGCAGCGTATGCATAAACATAACAAGGAAGCATAAAACATTGGATCTCCTGACTCTAGTTACTTTTCAACATTTTATAGTTTAAAACATTTAGAGATTAAAGATATGTGACTGTTGCATGTGTTTATGAAACAAAATAATTTTAAGAGCGTTTTGGCTTATTTAAACACAGACTGTCTGCACACAAACGCCACTATACATCAGTTTGTGCAACAACAGGTAAGTTTATATGTCTATAACTACAAGAATGAACTGAACAAAGTCTTGGAAGTCTTGATGTATACAGCTCAAATGTCGAAATTTTTGTTGAACAAAACTAGCTACACTGTTAGACATTTCTGTAATTTCTACAGTTATTTACTGTATATCACCCAGTACAATACTGGAAATTCCCTTTACAGTAAATAACTGTAATATCCTTTGCATCATGGGAATTTTCTGTGACATCAAACCCCACATACAGAGACTTACTGTATTTTTTAAAATTGCTGTATACTACTGTATTTGCCGTAATGACCTCTTTGGCGCCATTCTATTGAGGTTGTTTTATTTTCCTCATTTCTTACATTTGGATCGACACGATTTGCCCTGCACCATGTCTACAACGCAGCATCACCTTGAGACTGACTACACTGGACGTGTTACATCGCTTGAAATGATTGGAAAATCCATTTGTCCTTCGTGTCAGAAACAGTGCGAGTGCTTGGAGTACATCTGTACGTCAGAAATATACCGGGGCATCACTTTACTGTCCGCATCCACTGTAGTATATATAATGGGTTCTATATTGTCTTTTCGAGTCGCGCTGCACCACTCGCGTCTGAGGAAGACACGGAAGCAGCGGGGCAGCACCACAGGTTTTGCCCGGGGATGAACCCGTCCAGAGCGGAAGAGCTTTGGAGAACATCTGCACTGTGTGTGGATGCACCTTACGAGATAATAAGACCAGCAAGCAAGGTAAAAATATATGTACGTTTGTCTGTGTGTTTGTGTCATATTTTTGCACACCAGTTCAACATGCAATGCAGGGAATTCTGGGAACGTCGATTTATGGTTTTTCCCTGTAAATATTACAGGAACTTACCATTAACCATTTAACAGGTTTTTACTGTAGCATTTTCACAGATTTTTACCGTTAAAATCACGGCCATTTTTTACAGTGTACATACAATGTTTTAAATAAAGAATTTGATATTTTGTAATTATTGTGTCTGTTTTATTGAATGTCAATAGTACCTATATAGAACAAAAATAAAATGATTTCTATATAACATGATAAAATCTAATGAAATCTATATTAAAATGAATGAATTACAGTAGTATACTGATGAATTTGATTATTTTTTACAGTAATTTACTTTAAAACAGTACAGTTTGCAACTGTAAATCAAATACAGTTTGCTACTGTAAATCTTAATTACAGTAACTTACTGGCAACACTGTTGCCAGTAAGTTACTGTAAAAACCCTTTGAAATGTCTAACAGTGTACGTAGTTTCTTATTATTTCCCCCAAAGCTACAACATCTTAGCATGCGTGGCTACGCAAGCATAACTAAGCCTCTCTATATGTACGTGATCGGACACTTTAGCGAGATCACAGTCATTAATCCAGAGCCAAACGTGTCATTTAGAGGCCTCTCAATGAACTCTATGAAGAGCCATGATTAATTCTGAAATAAAATGCATTTGAAAGTCATGGGAAAGGAGTGAATTGACACAGGCTTTCAACCAAAGCACTCAAATGGCTTTTGTCTGTAAGCACAACCCAATGTAAATGCTAATTTAACCACTTCTTTAAACCACCACATTCTTAGAATGCTTTATTATCATATATATACTGAGTAGTGTTAAGTTAAATAAATTCATTTACCTTTAGAGTTATGCAAGCTAGATAAAAAATGAGAATGATCATGACAGGAAACGGTTCCATTAGCAGTTCTCACATGTACTTTCCTCAGATTAAAGTGTTCATTGCATTAATATTCATCTCAAATCATCAATAAAGCTCCAACACTGTAATCTGATTCTTAAGCTGATGACTGATGAGCCGGTTCTTTTTAGTGAATCCACAACATCCAGCGCACCCATTTAAATCTGATTACCAAAGGAATGACTTTTATGATTTAGTTATTTGTCACAGAATCAAAAACATAAAGAATTTTTGTTACTGTTGTTATGTCCAAAAAGCCATGCCATTCTCACACTACACATCATGTTCTTACGCAATAATACATCGCAGAGGACAGAGGACACTGACAACACGCCGACAGACAAGACAGAACAGGTTACTTACTTCTGGTATGAAACAAATTCTCAGCTTCCAAATTTTTACATCTTTTAAGAAATGCAAACAATAAATGCTGTTTTGTGGCTCTTTAATGTATCATGACAGATCGCTGTATTGCCTCAGTTCATGTGGCATGTAAACCAATAATCTCTTCCTCTTTACTAGTTACTTCATGAAATAAACATGAATGAACTTCAGAAGGTGTCTTGTTTCAACTGTGGAAAGACGTCAATACACACCATTATTCAAGTTTAAGTCCACCGACGTTAATGTACTCTCCTGTCTGGTTTGTTTGTCGGAAAAATTGGTCAGATCGCCTGTCAATCAAACTCTCTGCAACCTAAGTCCAACTCTTACGATCAGTTTCTTATTTAGTAAATCAAAAGCATAAAGTACAGCCTTCTATAGACTATGCGATTTCAGCAATCTTACAAGATCATTACAAATCAAACTCACTGTATGAAATGGGTTTTATAAACTTGGGAACGACTTGTATGCAGACTGTATGATATTGACACCTGTAGGCTATGACACACGTTACTATTGAAGAATAAAACATCATTAGCATGCGCTAGTGGTAAACAAAAAGAGCAGGACAAATCACAGTTTGGCAGTTGTATTTTTTATGTGTGCTGAAAAAGAAAGAGGAAGCTGCAAAAGAGGAAAGGAAAACAGTTTGAGGTAAGCAGTTTTAAGTTTTAGCGCATTGATCAACATGCCATTTCATGTTGCATTTTTATTGGCTGCTCAGTAAATGTGGGTCGTAGCAGCAAACACACTGTGCAATGATCATTTTGAATTTCTGACAATGGCAGAAAATTATCACAGGCTTTTTTTGGTCACAAGACTGTGACATCGGGCATCTTTGAGCCTCTCTCACTGTACAACATTATACCACCGTTTAAGAGCCACGATCACAGAAATCACCACGATTGTTTCACGATGCCAGTCTTTCATCTGGGACAGCTGAAATCATGCAGTGTGTCGCAGGCTTAAGACAACAAAATTAGATTTCCAAACAAAATAGTCTTATGGATTGTTCTTTTTATCACAAAAAAATCACAAATGCTGAATCAGTTGGAGCTGTTTGTCAATTAATCTGACTCACTTCCTAAACTGCAATGCTATGCTACTGATGCTTTGTTACACCATGTTGTAGTTAAAGTAATAGGGGTGGGAGAAAAAATCGATTCTCCGATGCATCGCGATTCTCTGTGAGACACGTGCGCATTGCTTGACAGTGTGGGCTTCCACCCGCTGTGTTTTCTTTAGATAGGCTATGCTTTAAATATGCTTTCATTTATGCCGTTCGGAATGCAGTACTATTAGATGCACGAAACTCGCGCACTAACAGACTTTCACGTGCACTTTGTGTTTATCCTGAAGCTCGATTGCGGCTGCGGTTAAATGCACTTGCATTTCCGAATACTTTTATACGAAATTGATGTAGGCTACACACAGTCAGTTATGTTTTCAGAGCAGGACAAAACATCTGATATGTGGAAATAGATCTGTGCATTAGTGTGAATGCAGCCTGTTAAAGCTGCTACTGTCTATGATCTCATCAGTAATAATCAAACGGCAATCATGCTGAGGGGGGAAAAAAAGAAACTATTGTCTGTAAACTTTCGGATACTTAAAGAACACTTATTTTAAATAAGTATTTTTTTAAAGTAGCTTGCTTATATAATTAAGAAAATAAACTAAATTTTGCACAAAATAAATTTTATATAAAAATTTATATGAAAATGTAGTCATGTGCAGTAAAATTGAAAACTGAGAATGTGACGCATCGTGATATTGAGTTGATAATGATAATCGTAATTGAACTGAATCGTGAAACCAGTGAAGATTCACACCCCTATTTTTAAGATGGCAGTACTGACATACAGAGATTCCAACTATAAACAAAAAGCATAGAAACTGCAATTTTGGTTAAAATGTAAAGTTGTAAATATGTATCTGCACAGCAGAAGAATTAATTGGGGAAAAAATGTAGATCAAGAATCGTTTTGGAATCGGATCATGACTCCCAGAATCGGAATCGGATCGTGAAGTGTCTGAAGATTCCCACTCCTATAAAGTAATGAATAAAATCAGTGTTGTTACTGTTAACTAAATCTAAACCTAAAACTATTTGTTTTGGCAAAACAAAAAATGAAATAATAATATAATAATAAATAAATAAAATATCAAATAATATATATATAAAAAAAATAAGTCAAAGTCTTAAAACTACTAAAACTGAAAATAAATGAAAACTATATTGAAATATAAAAAACTAATGAACATGACAAAACACAAAGGTAAAATGAAAACAGGAAATATACAAATAAAAGCTGATTAAAATAAATAAATGAATAAATGCTATAATAGCAAATACATAATTATTTTATACATTGTTGCTTTGTTTTAATTTTATTTTTGAAATTATCCCAGAATTTCTTTCATTCTTGTCCATGTAAGTCTGATCATTTGTATAGAGCAGCCTTAACTGTGACAAACAACATGTCATTTTTAGTGGTTTCTGTTTCTGTGTTTCTGGGTAGCTTGTCCACTGTAAATCTCATCGGTCCAAAATCCTGCTCCACAGAAATCCTGCGTCACATCCTGTGAAATAACTTCTTATTGGCTGTGATCTTGTTGCATCGTGCAGCAGTTTAACATTCAGCGTGGAAGACAAATTGTGTGTCACTGCAAACTTGTCACATCATGCTTGGTTAGGACATGGAGTAAGACTTTCTCCTCTGTGTTGTTAAATTAAGGCAGCACCTGTTCAGTATGACCAATGATTGTTTAATGGTCTGCACCTGTCAAAACTTCAGCACGTCCTTAGATGGCCTTTGTGAAGAAATGAAGCTAATGGAATGAAACGTTCCCGTTACAAAAAACAAAAAACAAAACAAAAAAAAAAAAAACAACAAAAAAAAGGATTTTGTGCTGTCACGGTACTAAATGAATACCAAGTTTATGTACTATTATATAGCATTCGAAGGTACTTTAAAGAATACCATAGTTTTCCGATGGCACATTTTTAGTCCATTTTGTTAGTGTCATATAAGAGCACGAATGAATCAAACTATTTTGATATTCTGACAATTCCGCTTCCTTAACGGTTCCATTAAGTAATTAGAAAGAAATATGCTTTATTTCATGTTGTATTACAACATGCTTGTAATTAACCGGACAGTTTAATCCAAAATATATTAAAAAAAAAAATCTGTCATCATTTGCTCACTTTAATGTCATCCAAAACCTGTATAAGTTTCTTTTTTCTGCTGAAAACAAGCAATGATATTTTGAGAAATATTTATAGAACTTTTTCTGTCCATACAATGGAAGTCAATGGAGATCAAAACAACAATGGGGTCCACCAGTACCCCTGCTCCCTATACGCAGAGTACGCAGTTTGCGTAGGGCACCAACTCCCAGAGGGGCACCATCCCAGTTGCTCAAAAAAACAAAAAAAAACAAACAAACAAAAAAAAAAATAACATTAAAAAATTTAAAAAAATCTTTCCTTCTATATTAGTAATAATATACATATACATCAATAAAAATCTAAACATGAACATAAATATAACTATAAAAAAAAGGATTGTATGATGAACGCAGTAGGCAGTATTAAGCACACGTGACACGCCAAATCCCGCATCTGCGCCCGCGCTCGCTCTCACCTCATGTTTGCAGCTGAATACAAATGATAATAACTGATGGACAACTAGGCTATATCAAGGAAAAGACATCAGCGCAATCCGGCGCAGAGAAAGGAAAAATAAAAAAGCCCGAGATGAAGCCCGTACATCACTTTCAGGTAACTACATTCATAATCCTGTGAAACGTTTTTGACTGTTGACGTTAGTAACGTGTTTTAATGTCGGTAATAATTTCACCGCCACCAACAACGCATCTGACTTAATATTATAGTTTCCATGACTTAAAATGTATTATATAAAAACAACGAGGCAATATATGGTATGTGGTTTAAATATGGTTTCATTGAATAACACTGTTAAAATACATAGGCAAATGTAATACAAAATAAACAATTTACATTATTACAAATGCCTGCAAAGGGCACCAAAGGCCTGATAATTGCTGCTGTTACGCTTACAGGATGATCAAATCTTTGTTTAATATTGACCAAACATTTAATTCAAATATACACTTATTTATTTATTTATTTTTTGGCCACCTTTTTGCGATAGAAATGCTACAGCCTCTTTAATTTCTTCAACAAAAACGTGGACATCACAACCCTTACGAAAATTAATCATGGTTTTATCATAGTAAAACTGCTTAATTTTATTTTGTGTGATTTCTGAATGCTTGAGACAATAAAATCAATCACACTGTATTAATAAAATCATAGCCATAGGTAACTGTCTAGAGCTACAATTGTAATTTATTAATAATACTATTTAATTACAATTTATTTATTTAATTTTATATTTTATTAAAGTTCTATTTTGACCCCTTATAGTAGTTTTTTATTTTATTTATTTTTTTTATTTTTGAGGGAGGGGGCATAACAATACTATTCTGCTTAGGGCACCCATTTGGCCAGCAGCGGCCCTGGGCTCCACAGACTTTCAAAACAAAACAAAACAAAACAGAAAAATAACAGCACAAAACAAAAACAAGAGCACAACACAACCAGGGGTGATTCTAGGATTTTTTAATGGGGTGGCACAGTGGGGACCAAGAACCAGTCAGGGGGGGCCCATGGGAAAAGTCATGTGCCCCAACACAAGTGGGATGAAATGGTACTGCACAAGTGCCTGGACAACTCATTTCTCTTTTTATAAATATAAACCACTGAACAGACAATACTTGAATTAGGCATTTAGATAATACTTGTTCTCAACTTCTTTTATTGTCCAAACAGTCTGTGTGTGTGTGTCTGTGTGTGTGTGTGTGTGTGTTTGTACTGGTATATATGGTTTATGAGGACACAAATGTGTATAATGACATGGGTACTACAACGTAAACATGGTTTATGAGGACACTTCTTGTGTCCCCGTAAAACAAAAGGCTTAAAAAACATACTAAACGGTGTTTTATGAAATTCAAAAATTGCCAGTAGTTTTCTTTAAGGGGTAGGTTTCGGTGTAGGGTTGATGTAGAGCGATAGAAAATACAGTTTGTACAGTATAAAAACCATTACGCCTATGGAGAGTCCCCGTAAACCACAAATTCAAGTGTGTGTGTGTGTCTTGTGAACTTTTTGTAAAAATTACTCATGTTCTGACTTTCACCTGTTGCTGCAAATAGATTGCTGCAGATGTAGTCCTCACTGGCCCTCTCTGGCTGGCTCTGACCTGTGCTGCCAGGTTCAGGGCTACTAATTTCCTGGCCTATTTGGCCCTGCCTGGTGAATTGGCTCTGGCCTGCAATGCACTGAACTGCATCTACCTGTCTTTGACATGGTTTCTTCTTGAAGAAACCTTGAATGTATTGCTGCTGTGCCTGACTTTGTCCCCTTTTCATTATTTTTTACATAAAATTCTGTCTAAAAAAAAAAACAAAAAACTAACTTAATCATCAATATTACACAAATAGTACATTTAATAGCCATATTCTCATCTGATTAAAGACAAGAACATTTAAATGTGAAGCTGTTCTTGGACATTGCAAACGAAAATAAAAAAATATGAGACTACCACAAAAAAACTGTTTATTCAATACAAATAGGTGTTTACTATTCTACATCTTAAAATTCCAAGTGTCAGAACGCTAAAATTATTAAAACCCCATATTTTAGCGTTTACCACGCTACTGCAGACTATTTGGGAAAGTGATGCATTTAATCTTTGAAACAACAGAAAGAAACGTGACATAATGATTTCTCTTTCAAGCGGTGCTGGTGCATCGCGGCAACACAAATAAGCACAATCTCTAAGGAGCTTTTCAACATACATTAACGTATTTCATATATAAATATATAGGCCTGTAATTATAATTTAATTCTTATAATGAACAGACATGGTCTGCAGCCTGCAAAATCATGCTTCTCCTGTTTGAGCTGTATTTTAAATACGCCCGAATTGCTCCTGCGCCGCATATGTTATACTCTGATCAGTCTGTGCTGTTAGGGGGGCACAAGGGGGGGCCAATCATATTTTGAGGGGGGCCAGTGCCACCCCGTGCCACCCCTTTAGACATGTCCCTGAACACAACCCAAAACAATACACAATACACAGCACAAAACAATACACAAAGAACACAAAAAAATAAATAAAAGTAAATAAAAACTAAACTAAAAAAACCTAAAAAAAAACAGAAAAACAAAACAGATTAACAACACTACAAAAACAAAACAAAACAACAACACACACACACACACACACACACACACACACAAAGCCTACAAAAACAAAAACAAAAAACAAAAACAGCAAAACAAAATCCAAACAAAATAAAATCCAAACAAAACAGAAAAACAACGCAGGAGAACAAAAACAACAGCAAAAAAATTAAATTCAAAACAGAAAAACAACAAAATTTTATTTTGAGACATTATTCAATATGTCGTCTTTTGTGTTCTGCAGAAGAAGGACAGTCATACAGGTTTTGAGTGACATGAAGGTGAATAAATGATGAAGGAATTTTTATTTTTGGCTGAACTCTCCCTTTCAGTATTGTCTTGATGGACTGGGTGTGGCTGTAAAGAGGACGTGATTACATCTTTTCCACTGGTCATCGTGGCTTGCAACATGTTAATTTGACCCTTGGTGAAATGTTTGGCTGCATAACTCTGCATGAATATGGAGAGTCATGTATAGCTCCTATAGTGACAGCTGCTCTCCCAGCGGTGGGCACGGAGTCGTGTTCCTTCTGTTTGCCCTGTTTATAAGTGTAAACACCAGAAGGGCCAGGACTGAAGTGGAGCCAGAAGCACACCGCACTCACTCCCCTGCAGACAACTAGAAAAACAAAATCAATTAGCAAACACGCTGAGAGAACAGCCAGTGTCTCCTGACGGCACTGAGACAGGATCCTTCTGCAATGTGCCATCGCACACAAATAGACAAGTTCTCCTGAATCCTGTGTATGGATGAAGTAGGACTGTGTGCTCTTAGTGCACTTCAAAAGCACAAGTATATTTCCCCTAATGTATAGGGACGGATGCTTTTGTCAGAGCGGCGCTGGTTAAATAGAAGCTCTTGTGATGGCAGACCGACAGGCTGCTAAATGAATGGCAAGCATTAGAGTGGGGCTGGAGTGGCTGGAAAGCCTTCTGTTCAATGTTTCTGAAAGCAAGTAGGCACAATCATCAAAGCCCTCTGGATGCACACTTACGCCGGGACGCCCAGGACTATCTGAAATACTCCTCACAAGTGGACACACACGTACGCACTTGACACACGCTCTTCTCTTCATGTTCATGAGTCACTCTCATAGAAGCGCACACACAAAAGCCTTTCTGAAAACACAACAGACTGAAATATTAAAACTTTGCTCTGGAAAATGTCACAGGGGTACGCTGCCGTATTATTTCAAACAAAATGGTGAAATGAATGGTTGAAAAAGAAAATAAAGGTCGATAAGGATATTTCATCACTCGTTTGGACTCAAAGAATCAGCATGCAACAATTATGCAACAATAAAGTTTATAGGCTTTTAAGGTTTCAGAGAAGCATAAGGGAAGTTCATTTAATGCTGAAGTTCATTTAATGCTGCTCTATACTAAATAATGGAACGGTTTGTTCTGGTTTTAAATGGTCAAGCAGAGTTTCAAGAGTGACTAATCACTCACAATCAAATACAGATTGGATAATAACACCAGAGGAACATCAGGACAGGAAAAAAAAAAAATCTATTTCACTCTTTTAGGAGGCACAGGTGAAACATCTAAGTATAAAGAGATATATGACATTTAAGTCTTGTTGGGAGGAAAAAAGATTTTTATCTTTTTCCCACCAGCATTTTTTTTTTTTTTAAGTTGGCAGTCAACACCAGCATTTTTGGATAATTTGTACAAAAATTCATGTCCACTAGAATATTCTGTTGTATGAATATCTGAACATGCAATATGTCAAAAGAAAGAACAGAGCCAATGCTTTTAAACAACAACAACAAAACCCTGGTTTATTCTATATTCATGCATTATTTTATCTAGTTATTTTTTAATCAACATTTGAATGTGGGTAAGTTTCATAAAAAAGCAACATTATGAAGAAAAAAATAGAAAAATATGAGCTGAGAAAATTGCATTTTTGGTCGAAGACTCTGGATCAGATTCAGAACAATGATCAAAACAGATGGAGTTGATGGCTTCCATCAACACCCAAAATCTTGCACAGTCCTACCACTTCCTGGATTGACATTTCATTTGGTAACATCAGATCAGACAGTTTTGATTTGCTGTTTAATTTTTGATGATTGCATTATTTCGAATATGCATCTGCTTACATACGCAATTGCTTGTTTCTGCTTCTTCGTCGCCTATGTTTGATCCAGACATTGAGTACTCATTCAGAAGATGTGTAATAGCACCTCCTACCGTAAAACAATGAAACACAGAAAGCCGGAAAATTCTATCAGTGGCGGGGAAAGAGTTAATAGTATAAGGTGATTGCAGCATCTCCCACAAGGGTCTTATAGGGTCATGCCATCCAAAGCTAAAAAGATCAGAAATCGGAGAGCAATCTTTCTTTTTCCCTATTGCTTAAATATGCCTCTGTGACCCACCTGGTATTAGATATGACACTTAAATACAAGCATTATGGCATTGCCATGACAGAACATACTGGATATTTTATTTTTTTAATTTTTAATTTTAATCATAATTTAATTCATGCCTAGGTGTGAACTGAATCGTAAAAGTTCAGTACATTTAAAATATATTTACTTTGAAAGTAATATTGTATAAAAATACAGTGAAAATTATCAAGTGCTTTACATAAGCTTTAGTATGTTAGTCAACACATCAGCTGTACTTCTTTAAAGCACAACTAAAAATTATTAAAACATGATTTACAATGTACTTTACAGTAAAACTTTAAATGTGACATTATTACAAAGTGCACTCTTTAAAAGCATACTCAAGTTTGTTAAGAACCATAGTACATTTTATACTGCATTATAAATTATATTTATTTATTATTTAGTATACTTTGTGCACTTAAATGGCATTTTATTTCATTAATATTATATTGTCTTTTTTATATACTTTTTAAGACTTGAAGTACATTACAAGTACACATTTAAAACAAGAGTACGTCTTTTTCACAAGGGTATAATTTATATCTAAACTATTTCATATGTATCGTTTGTGAAATGCAACTCTTTGAGGTATACTATATGTCTCTTTAGATGCACCATCTCTGCAAGACAATGCCATGGTATTGTGTCCAAAAACATGGTAATACTGTGGTGCCCTTTAGTATTTTGTTGTTAGTGTAATAAATCATCCAGCATTCTCCTCTAGCATCCGAATGTCTCCACAATAACAAGCTACACACAGTTCAAATAAACTTGGTCCAAACAGACTGCTGAGCTCCCAGTGTGGGAATCTGGGTTCCTCTGATTTCTGCTTACAATGCACAAAAACTGTCTTCTTTATGATATATTGCCTAGGAGAAGGACCAAGGCTGCCCATTCATTCTATTCCCAACCTGTTCCACAAACCATCCATAAAATATAGGTTGGGAATGAGACACTAAATATAACTTTCTCTATAGATATAGCTGTTGCAAAGTTCCTCAACCTTCACATCCCAAAGGTGGAGAGAAGAGAACTTGCTTATTCAAGCAATGGTCTCCTTTGAAAACAATCATCAGTTTAATGCTGTAACTACAGTGTGTTATGTTCAATTACGTACATTTTCATCACAACTGTTAGGGTAAACTATAGATATTGTCCTGTTGAGACTTGTGTTGAAATCTGTATTTCTATGATGAGTTAAGCCGAACGTCACCTTTCCAATCTGCAAACTATGCAGAAAAACATGCCGGGTTTCAAAGTTGGATAAATATTTGCAGTTTAAGTGGATAATCAGAACAGCATTACAGAATTTTACCTGGACATCCAAATGAAATGAAATGATTTAAAATGAAATTATTTTAAATTAAATGCTGTGATCTATTTTACAGGATTTTTAGAAGGAATGAAATCGTATTTTCTTGCAATTGTACTCCAACAGTCTTTTAAATTACAACTTCAAAAAATCATTTCAGCACTGATTTAAATTACACTTCCTTTTTATTACTTCAATTACTAAAAAAGGCACAAATAAAGCATTTTATCCACACTTAATTAACACTTAGTTGCAGCAAATGTTTACATTTAAATTTATTTACATGAGAAAAAAAAATGGTGGTGAAACAATTTTCAACCAGAAACTGATAGTATATTTCAGAAATAATTACATCGAAATAATTACAATATATAATCAACCAAGCATTAATTTTGGGAGTAGAAAGACTGAAATTGTATTTTAAAACAATGTAATAATCTTTTCTTTATTTACAACTTTATTACAAATCTGTTGTTGTTGTTTTTTTTTTTGTTTGTTTGTTTTTTTTTTTACAGTGTACAGTATTGACCAGCAATTGCTTGACTCACCAAGAAAAATTCAGTACAGTGAGAAAAATTCAGTACAGTGAGTCACAACAATATAAAAATGTTATACACTGGTGTATTCTCTCTCTATGATGATGAAATGTTACACATAAACCAGGACCGCTTTAAGACACACATGCAGTTTCAGGTTAGAGATATTAATCAAAACCAAAGCTCTGCCTCTTTAAACCAGTCTCAGTAGCAGGGATGCAGTGAATAAGCTAATCAGGACAGAGTACGTTTTATAAACTTTGCTGGGATAGCAGCTATTTTCTCCCCCTTTTCGACTTTATGTAATGTATGTAATGTATTCCGCATTATGCAAATGTACGAATGACTAACCTTAATCATCACAGGCATGAACCAGATATAAGAGAGCTACAGACAGCAGACAGACAGTGCGTGTAAAGAGAAAATATTATCGCAGTACCTCAGATTTCAAAACAATAAAAGACTAAAAGACAAAAATCACAGTCCTAAACTCAACTGAAATGAGAGCACAATGCATGAAGGAGTGTGTGCTGTCAGATTTATGTGGATTATGTGGAAGGTGAATGAGATTTAATTTCACAGTTTGATGGCCTGGCAGATATTCCATAAAGAGTTCCTATAAAATCAGGCACCACATCACTAATGGTCCATTCACTAAGTTAATACTGGAGAGCGTTTGTCCTCATCCCTTAGAGACTGAAGTTTGAAGGTGCTTTTATATGTTCAAAAAATGAAAGAATATTAATTAATTTATTTTTTGGAAGAAAAATATATTTATTCATTTATATATTTGTGAAAAAATAAATAAAAAGGAGTATATTTTGCAAGAAAATACCATTTTAGATTAGTTGTGAAATTTACAAGCAGTTTCTGAGTGAAAATCATTTCAATGTAAAAGATTTTTTTTTTTTTTTTTTTTTTTCTCCAGTGTAAACTGCAGAAATCTTCAGTAATTGTAATTTGATTATTCACAACCTCTCTTTCCCACAAGGAATCCTCTGTATTTCTTGGTAAAAGCCCCTTGTACAGCCTTTCTGAGGAGTTCTTTGGCCACACAATAAAGAAGCATAAAACCATGAATCATCGCTCTGTGGTGCTGTACTCAAGGCAAAAGACAAAAAACACCCACCAGAGGAAGACGACGTCCATCTTATATTTAAAAAAAAAAATAAAAAATAGATTCAAATGGATACATTTGTTTGTTACATACCATATCACATTTGAAAGCTCTACACTGTAAAAAAATGAACTTATAAAATAAAGACTGATGAGTATTCAAAATTCAAAATTTAAAAAATTCAAAAGTACTTAATTCAAAAGTACTTCAAATTCAGTCTACTTCAAAATTACATTTAATTCAATGTGTCACTTATTGTTTCTTTGTAATTATGAAATTTACTAGCAATTTCTGAGTGAAAACTGTTTCTACACCTTTTGTGTGTGTGTGTGTGTGTGTGTGTGTGTGTGTGTGTGTGTGTGTGTGTGTTTCAAATTCTTCAATTTTGCATTGCTTTTTTAAATTTTTTTACTGGTAACACTTTAGTTTAGGGACCCATTCTCACTATCAACTAGTTACTTATTAGCATGCGTATTACTAGCATATTGGCTGTTTATTAATAGATATAAAGCACACATTAATGCCTTTTTCTGCATGACCATATTCTAGATCCCTTAATCCACCCAATACCTAAGCTTAACAACTACCTTACTAACTACTAATAAGCAGCAAATTAGGAGTTTATTGAGGCAAAAGTCAGAGAAAATCATTCCCCAAGCTGAAGTGTGACCTTTTAACTGAATGAATTTGCTTAAAAAATAATATTATCAGCATAATAAACTGAGTAAAACATTAATTTAAAAACTTGATAAGATCATGTCTTATAATTTGGTAATAATTTAACAGCAGCAGCACTCAAGATGCATTAGCTCCACAAGTGTGTGTAAAACCTGATGATCATGATCTCCAGCATGATTTGAGACGGATCCAAAAAACATCTTGATGCAGAATCATCAGTACTTCTTATTCATCATAACATTTCTATGTTTTACATATTTCAAATCCTTAAAACTTGTTCTATTTCCAGGTTTAGACACTATTTTGAATCCCTAGACTTCTGGACTCCACTTTACAGTACATCTATATGTCTAATTAAACAAGTACAAAGAGCATGCAATGCACAATATAATATCCTCTACTGTAGTCTTTACAGCATCTCTGACTCACTGTCACATAATGAAAGCGCTCTTTACTGCCTACCTGTCCTTTTTCTCCTTTGTTTGGTTTGCAGAGAAAATATCACCATCAAAGCGCCCATCTTGCCCCTCTCGCCCTCAATCTCAGTGGTTCGCAAGCTGTTTCAGAGTTCTCCTGGAACAACTGTGGCTCTCCTCAAGTGCACTTTCCTGAGTCCTGCTTTATTCTTCACTCGCAGACATGAAGATCTCAAGGATTTCTCCAGCCGTCTCACCAGTTTTGATTCTGATCTCAACCAGTGCCTCCAAGCTGCTCCACTTTGGCACAGTTGAAGAGCAGTTTAATTAAGCTCCCTGCGTTCTCGCCGTACGCTCGGTTGCCGTGCCCCCACTCTTTCAACAGATACATCTTTGCAGGAAACGAGGAAGAGGCGGGAGGGAGCGGCGAGAGGAGGAGGAGGAGGAGGAGGGGAAAAGGGCACAGTGTGAAGTGAGCACTGTTGCTGCCCAAGAACGACCAAGTGGCGTTTGTCGACTCTGACTTCTGTTCGCTGGCTGCTTTTAATTCAAGTGCACCAATCACGGCGGAGCCGGTGCTCATTAAAACGACAGAGATTAATGCATAATAATACGTCTACTTCAAACCAGCAGTTCTCAGCAGCACATACACTTTGTTTAAACCGATATTTCTCCTGTGAGAAATGCAAAAAAGCTCTTTTAAAGTACCGGTGTGGTGACTAGAAAATTGGTGGGCTGCTGCAAAACTGAAGTGACTTCTCCGGAAAAACATATTAATAGTGTTTTTTGGAGATTGCAGTATGTAAACAACAATTTGATCTTAATCAGACAGGCGCATTGGCGTGGTAATTGCTATCCTGCAATCGCAAGAGGTGTAATTTAAGAGCGATGTGCATCTGAGAGTCCACTTAATCATGAATCCAGGAGGAGGCAGTGACACATGGGGTTTTCTCAGAAAGTATCAGCGTGTGAAGTTAACGCTGACTTCCATGGAAACTCAAACCGGGGGTTGCAGGATGGAAAGAAAGGCTCTTGAGCATCAAGAAAATGCATTATGAGATGCATGAGAATATGTTTTTCTGCTGGGAAGTCTCTCTTCTTAAAGCTACTGATTAGCAAAAGCACGCAGAAATGATTGCCCATGAATGTGTGGGTGTGCAAATTGCAAACATAAAGAGCCTTCGCTTTGAGACACAGTTCAAGCTGTTTCCTACTCATTCTTGCAGTTGACAGATGACAGCTAATTTCTGACAAAAGGAAATGTGCTACATACATTTGAATCGCTCAAACATTACTCATTTCCTTTTCTGTAAAGTACTTTGACATTTCATATCCGCTGGGATGTTTTTTTTTTTTTTTTTGGTGTTTCTCAACTGGTGTTGCTATAGGATGCAGATTTATGAATGAGATTTGAACACTGGACATCAAGTGGTGACCAAACCAGAACAAAAACGGATTAGTTTTTTTTTTTTTTTTTTTTTTAAAGTATACACATTAAATAATAATAATAATAATAATAACCTTATTAAGATTATTATGGTTATTATGCATATCGTAAAAAATAACAAAAATAAATACATAAGCAAAAATAAACTAATAAAAATGTATTATGTATTTTGCATATTGTAAAAAATAATATATTATATATATATATATATATATATATATATATATATAAGTTTATATAACAAACATTTATTTATTAATGTATTTATATTAGATATACAGTGGGGAAAATAATTATTTTAATGTATTTATATTAGATATACAGTGGGGAAAATAATTATTTGATCTGATTTTGTAAGTTTACCCACTTAAAAAAGAAGGGTTTATCATTTTTATGGTAGGTTTATTGATAAGAGACAAGACTATCCAACAAAAAAAATCCAGAAAAAGCAGCATACAAATGTTAAAATTTAAACATTAAACATTTAAAATTTAAAATTTACATTTTAGTAAGTCAAATAAGTATTTGACCCCTTCGCAAAACATAACTTAGTACTTGGTGCAGAAACCCTTGTTGGCAAGCACAGAAGTAAGACGTTTCTTGTAGCTGGTCACCAGGTTTGCACACATCTCAGGAGGAATTTTGGTCCACTCCTCTTTACAGATCCTCTCTAAATCATTATGGTTTCTTAGCTGTCTCTTGGAAACATCTCAGTTATGTATGTAACCCTCGTTCCCTGAAGGAGGGAATGGAGATGTAATGTCATAGTGACTGACGTAATGGGATCTCGCCAGAGAGCCCAATCACCTTTGAGTGTTAACAAAACAAGCCAGTGACTGTTGGCGTGCGTGCGGGTATAAAAGGAGAGCGCGTGCAAACGCACATCAGTTTTTCGTTGAGGAGCCGAGACTGTGTGCCCCGGCCGTACAGCGGTGGTACAGCAACTGTGGCGACGGGACGTTACGTCTCCGTTCCCTCCTTCAGGGAACGAGGGTTACATACGTAACCGAGACGTTCCCTATCAGTCAGTCACATTCGACGTAACATCATAGTGACTGACGTAATGGGATCCCTATGAAAACGCCACTATTGCTGACCCCCTCCAGTGCCCTGCGGAAGCCGGCAAGTCCACCCACACCAGTTGGGACGGAAGATAGGACAGGGCTTAGGCAGAGATGAAAGCCACTGCTGTTCCGTACAGTGGGTATGGATAACACTGGGAAAGCGTACCCAAGTAGGGGAACGCTACGGAAGCCACATCCTGCATAAAGGAGGTACGATGTGGAGATTACACATATGGACTGGCCAAGGGCAGTACTACATATGGAAGTCTCTGAGGTAGACTCAGCCAGCCTGGGGTGAGATCAATACACAGCAGAGACGGCAGAAGGTCTCTGCCAGGGAAAGACACGGGCTCACCGTGAGGGGAGCCATGCCATGGAAGAATACACATGTGCGATCAACCGAAGGGGAATCACTACACACGGGCACCTAGCCCAGCACAAGGGCTGACCTTGGGCAAACACACAGTCGTGGCCTAATGGATAGAGAGTCGGACTTGTAACCCAAAGGCTGTGGGTTCGAGTCTCAGTTCCGGCAGGGATTGTAGGTGGGGGGAGTGAATAATCAGCACTCTCTCCACTCTCAATACCACAGCTGAGGTGAGACCCTTGAGCAAGACACCAAACCCCCAACTGCTCCCATTGGCTGCCCACTACTGTGTGTGCACTTGGATGGGTTAAATGCAGAGCACAAATTCTAGTATGGGACACCATACTTGGCCACACATCACTTCCCTCCCTCCCTCCCTTTGGTGACTGCACAAGCAGGAAGGCTCGGCTCCGAAGCGAAAAGCTGATGTGCGTTTGCACGCGCTCTCCTTTTATACCCGCGCTGCGGGGCGGGGTGCGCGTGGCGAAACACACACGCTAACTGTCATTGGCGAGAACCCATTATGTCCGTCACTATGACGTTACGTCGAACGTGACTGACTGATAGGGAACTTGAAGTTTCAGCTCCCTCCACAGATTTTCTATAGGATTAAAGTCTGGAGACTGGCTAGGCCACTCCAGGACCTTAATGTGCTTCTTCTTGAGCCACTCCTCTGTTGCCTTGGCGGTATATTTCGGGTCACTGTCATGCTGGAAGACCCATCCATGACCCATCTTCAGTGTTCTGGCTGAGGTTCTCATCCAAGATTTTACAGTATATGGCCCCGTCCATTTGCCCCTCAATGTGGTAAAGTCGTCCTGTACCCTCAGCAGAAAAACAGCCCCAAAGCATAATGTTTCCACCTCCGTGCTTGACAGTAGGGATGGTGTTCTTGGGGTGATAGTCAGCATTTCTCTTCCTCCAAACACGATGAGTCGAGTTGATGCCAAAGATCTCACTTTTGGTCTCATATGACCACAGCATATTCTCCCAAGCCTTCTTTGAATCATTTAAATGTTCATTGTCAAACTTCAGATGGGCCTGTACATGTGACTTCTTGAGCAGAGGGACTTTGCGGGCACTGCAGGATTTCAATCCATTGCGGCGTAGTGTTACACCACTGTTTTGCTTGGTGATTGTGGTCCCAACTACCTTGAGATCATTAACAAGCTCCTTCTGTATAGTTCTGGGCTAATCCCTCACCTTTCTCATGATCATCCTTACCCCATGAGGCAAGATCTTGCACGAAGCTCCAGACCAAGGCCGATTGATGGTTGTTTTGTATTTCTTCCATTTCCGAATAATCGCATCAAAAGTTGTATCCTTCTCACCAAGCTTCTTGCTGATGGTCTTGTAGTCCATTCCAGCCCATTCCATTGGTAGTGGATCAAATACTTATTTGACTTACTAAAATGTAAATCTTTTTTTTTTTTAACATTTGTATGCTGCTTTTTTTCTGGATTTTTTGATTGATATTCTGTCTCTATCAGTTAAAATAAACCTACCATAAAAATGATAAACCTTTTTTTTTTAAGTGGGCAAACTTACCAAATCAGCAAGGGATCAAATAATTATTTTCCCCACTGTATAGGTACAAAAATATTTTTTATATTTTATTTTACATGTTTTTATATTAACATGAACTGCACAGGTTAAAAATATGCATGATTATTAAGATTGATTATTAAGATTAATCACAAATGAATGTGTTTTAATGTAACCTGATTGAATTTTCTTATCATAGTTTTGTTCATGTTTTTTGAGGACGAGGGCATGTCACACAAGCTGTCTATGTTGGCATCGCCTAATTTGGCTCCAAATACCACAACGCTTGTTGCTTTTGACGTCAACAAATAAAAAACATGGGAAGCATTTTCTCCTCCTTTTTATTTCTTTATTTTTATTTATTTTGCCGTATACTATGCATGCTCATATGGTTAGTTAGCACCATTTTCCCAAAGCAGACCCAGGATGCATTTTTGGGTCACGACCCACCAGCTGAAATTCATTGGTTTATTTGATGAAAACAGTTGAGTTTTCTTCAGTGACGATCAAAGGTGATAAAGTGTCACAAAAGTTCATATAAAGCTCCATCACAAGCTTTTTTTCACCATACATAACACACCGAGCTTCACCTGAAGCAGCTGGAGAGTTCAGCTCACCTCTAAACACAGTCAGTCACACACATACACGAATACGCTCAAATCACCCGTCTCTTCCACCCACACCTCCGTTCATCCACAAACCCTGCGACCCTGTACCAATTCACCACAAAGAAGCGTCATCAAAGGCCAGTTTTCTCAGCGTGTCAATGGCCACTTTAGTGAGCTCAGTGTGCGGAAATGATCTGAAGGTCCCTGCAAAACAGAATGAAGGCAGACAGAGGCGCCTCTCTCCCCCTGCTCGCTTTCATCTTCTATCAGACACTGTATGTATTAAATTGGTGGAGATCTATGAAATATTTCAGTAAAGCTGTGTACAGTAACTTCTGATACAGGGGTGAAGGGAAGAAGGCTTGAAAAACGTTTTGGAGAAGCAAACATTTAATAATCTCCATTCCACAGGTTGAAAATTGAAAGTAATATGACCCTTTTGAATAGATTTCTGTAGTCCAAAATGCGAAAGCAATCTCTGAGGCTACATACACTGAATAAACAACTTAAAAATGGTAACATCTACATTAATTGGTTTTATTCCAATCAGAAATATTATTTCACATCACTTAACCTAAATTCATTCGTTCATACCAACAAAACAAATTTTTATGAGTTAAATCAGGAATAAATGTCTCTTTAAGGTAACAATTGCAGGTTACCACTTTTACAGTGTATAAAATCCGAGGTGAAGTTTCTGTGAGGTGGGTTGGTTTTTTTCCTCTTCAAGTAACCAAAGTCACCGAAATTGTAATCAACACGCTATAAAATTACTAATACTCAGAATATTAGAGTCCATTAACTTATGTGGTGAGGGTACACAGAAGTTTTTCAGCACCATGGACAGCGACAAACAGCAACTGTACATGACCAGCAGATGATCCGAGAACGAATGAGTTTGTAAGTTTTACAGAAATCATCTTTCTGCATGTACTTTATTCAAGGCGGATGCCATACTATGTCACACTTTAGTTTGGGGACCAGTACTCATTACTAACTATGACGTTTGCCTCAATGAACTCCTAATTTGCTGCTTATTAATAGTTAGTAAGGTAGCTGTTAAATTTAGGTATGGGGTAGATTAAGAATAAGACAATATGTGCTTTATAAGTACTAACAAACAGTCAAATATACAAGTAATATATACACTAATAAGCAACTAGTTAATAGTGAAAATTGGTTCCAAAACTAAAGTGTTACCAATGCTTCATGAGTGAAAACATGGCTGTGAGGGATACAGTCTGTGAAGTGAGAAGAGCTGGGATGTTTTTGACACTGTTTTCATCACTATGATTGCTGTCGCTGTTGGCGATTTGATTGTAAAATTTTAACTGCAAACAAATTAGCTGTGGCCCTTTGTTTATAATGGTTCATGTGAATTCTTAATTTTCTTAAATGTTCATAACTTTTTTCTAACAAATAAACACATATATATACATATATATATATATATATATACACACACACACACACACACACACACTGGATAGGGTTACTAAGCTTTGAGTTACTAAACAAGCTTTGCAACTAGTATCAAAGTAAACTGCAATCAAGCTGTAAGACTCACAGGATGCAGGGGGGGAAAAAAAACAATATTCACATCTATTATCATTGCTATTTTGGCAAACGTAAAATAAAAAAAAGAATGAATGCTGAAATTTAGTTCACTCTTCATCTTAGGTAGCCATTTGATACAACATACTTTTTTTATGTACATAAATCTTGGTGTATTGTAGTGACCTTTAAAGTACTTGCATTTAATTAAAGTAATTTGTGGTTACACTTTACCCCTAACCGTAACTCAGACTCTTACCCTCCGAACTCCAACCCCTAACTCTACTCCTAAAACTAACTATACTTCAAGCACATTAGAAGTAAAAGCAAACATTTTCCAGAACAACATGCATGCATTTAATATTAGTACACAGTAGTTAAAACATTCTTAACTTCATTTCAACAAGGAATTTATCTAACAGCTGAAAAGAGCAAAACTAAACTATCCCAGTATGACCACACAGTGGCAGTATGAGACAAGATGTGGAATATTTGAGAATACCCGTGTAGTGTTCCATAACTATAACCATAAGCAGTGCTCAACAATATATCACCATCATAGACTAGGCAAATCACATCTGTCTTTTGGCAACAATATTATTTGAAACATCCTATGAGAGTCTGAAATGTAAGTACACATTCACAATTGCATTAAAACAAAAAACCCTGACTGGATGAAGTTTCAAAGATGCCAATAGTGCAATGTGCAGCAATTTCTGTGCCAGAAGTGTCCTAGTGTTGAAACAGCCACAACTCATTTATTTCACTAGTAAAGTCTCCATTAATGTTGGGGGTACTGAGATAAACTGAGTAGATCAAGCTGCTAAACCCTGTAAAGCCTGACATATTATATAATAGTTAGAAAAAAACCTTTAGACAAAACATAAAAACATTAAAAAAAAGTTAGCATATGTGTCTTCTGTTGATCATATCATATTTGATACGATATACACTACAAGGCTCATACATCAAACATTAAACAGCCAACATATATACACACCCATATATATATATATATATATATATACACACACATACATACATATATCAGTCACTCTATATCTTCCAATAATATGCCTTAGTAAAATGATATTTAAATGCTTACTTTTATGATCTAATCTTTGTATAAATCTCTGTATAAATGTAAATCTCTGTATAATGCAATGTAATTGTCACAATACAGCCTACTGTGATGGAGACAGGGAGATGAAGGAGTGCGGAGTCAAAGGAGAATCAGCAAACAGTCTTTATTCTTCAGAAACAAGCATGAACACACACGTAGGGAGAGTGAAGACATTCAATTCCGGATGGGGAACAAGGCAAGACACAGGGCTTTTATAATAAACATAATGAGTCGACTAAAGGGACACACCTTGGAATCAAAATCAAACACGGCTGGATTCTAATGAAACTAATAGAACTAAACGGGGACAGGAACAGGAAAAACCAAATATGGACATGAGGGGAACAAAACACAAGACACATGAAACACAGGTCTGACAGTAATACAGTGATGATTCAGAGATGAACAAATAAACGTTCCTAAAAAGCCTGATGATCATATTTGATACTCACATTTTAACATTATTTTTTGATAATTATTTTGGATAATCAAGTAAGTCTAAGTTACTTCAGTCCAGCAAGTGTTCATCTTGAAATATTACTGCAAGGCTCAATTTAGACAATAGAAGGCGATCTTGTTACACAAATACTCATTTAACCAACGTTTTTTTCTAAATCTTAATCTAAATATTCATTAAAACTGCATATAATTACTCTGTAATATAAAAACTTTATATAAAATATTATATATTATATAAATATTTATATTATAGAAAATATTATAGAAAATAATATCCTTCACTACCTGTATCTCTTATACCTTTCATACCATACTAGAATAAAAATTGAGGGTTCACATTATGAAAAATGCTAGAATAAGTATGATAAACAAAACAGTAGGCTTGTAACATCACCTGATGTTTTTGAAATTGAGGCTTTGTGAAATGTAAGTCTACCAATTCAGAAATGAACCTGAAATGATCTGCAGACTGGCTGGTGCATGTGTGAATCCACTGGCATTGCTGGTGTTGGTGCTGTTAGTATTAACTGCCAACTGCTCTCAGCTCTCAGCAGCAGGTGCCCTAGTCAGCAGTCTCTGTTATGCCATCACACACATGCCTCTTTGGCTAATGAGAATAATGACCTGCTGTTTCTAATTACAGCCAAATTAAGACGGTGGCCTTCAAAGGACACATTTGAGGGACTTCACACATTCAGAAGCAGTTGCTTTACATGGCATCTTTTGTTTTACTTCAAAACTGCTCGTAATACACACCACGGGCTGTTTAGATGCTGTTCAATTTACCTGTGAACAACTATCCTTATGAAAAAAAGTGCAAATAATTGTTATTGAATGTGCACTTGTAGTGTGCTTCAAATCTTAAAGTGCCCCTATTATGGGTTATGAAAGGTTCATATTTTGGTTTCGGGAGTCCCCAACAGGTTGACATGCATGCAAGGTCAAAAAAACACTTTCATTGTCTTATAATATGCATTTATTTTTACCTTCTTTGCTCAATGACTCCCAAACGATTCGTTCAACATTTAATTTTTCCAAACCCCTCCTTTGCGTGATGCTAATCTGTGGTGATTGGTCTGATTGGTCTCATCTTCATTTCATCTCGCCTGTAATGCCTGATAAAGCAGTGTTTGTGAGCGCAGTGCTGCTTTGTGTACAGCGTTACCGGGGAAACAGCTATTTTACCGCTCCAAAAGCGGCATCTAGTGGCAAAGAATCAATTTGCATTTTCATTCAGACCAATGCGAAAAGACCAACAAGTGGGAGGCAATATGCTAATATTTCATGTTGACGTCAACATGAAACGGCTTGGGATGCGTTTTAAAAACGACTCGTTTCAATGATTCAGAGTCGACTCTTTATTTTGAGAGACAATAACTTTATACACGGTGCACTTTCAGATTTAAACCTTTGCAGGATGTTTTCACTTAGAACTGTGTTACACACTGCATGAAAGCTAATGTTCAAAAATCCATAATAGGTCACTTTAAAAGTAAAATTTGTCTGTGCAGCTAATATTAATGAAACAAAAAGCCACTTAAGTATACTTAAAGTGTAACTTAAGTGCACTTTCATGACTATTTCTTAACACACTTAAGTACACTTTTAAAAAGTGCATTTTATAATAATGTCAAAAAACTATTTAAAAATCATTGTTTTAATCTTTTGTCATAGAAGTACACTTATTTTTAAGTCTTGACTAGCATACTAAAGCACATGTAAAGTACCTGAAAATAATTTTACCTCTAGTGCCTTGTGAAAAAGGAGTACACTTTAGCATGCTTTTAAAAAGAGCACTTATACTTTAAAGAATATACTTAAGTGCAAACTGAAAGTAATATTTTTAATTGCATGTTATTTTCAATTAAATGAAAATGCATTAGTTTAAATTTATATAAAATGTAATTAGATGAATGTAAGAGTTTTTTTTTTTAAGTATCACACTTAAGTATGACCTAAGTACATCTACAGTACTTACAACTGAACTGTCTTTATTTACATATATTTATAATTCCACATTAGTAATTATGAATTAGAAATTTAATGCATTTAACATAGTCTATATTTAACTTCAAGTGTAATATTAAGTGTTGGAATACATTAAATTATTTTTTTTTTTTAAAATAATATTTCCATAATAAAGCAAATCTTAATAGTATGTACTTAAAATAGCTCAACATCAGGTTTGTTTAATTTAAAAATGAGTAATAAGTTAATTGCACTTGTGATTTAGAGGTACCTGCTAAATAAATGTGGCACTGCATGATTAATTGATGGAGTGATTCATGTAGATGTTGTCTGTATGAGGAAGCGTCTGCTGCACAGCGAGAGCACCTGCAGCCCCAGTAGACCGTCTGACGCAGCTCCGCCGTGAGGACCGCTGGAGGGCCTCTTGCTGCAGGTGCTCAGGAAGCTCTCAGCGAGACACATTTGGACATCTGTCCTGCTTTACAGCTAAAAAATGAAATGCCTCGAAACAGTAGACTGTCTCAATGTACTGTAAATCATCTAAATTTGTAATCAGGTTTTGACTATAGATGACTGCAAAAATAAAGCATGATATTTTAATGGGGTCATCTTATACAAACTGTCATGATTTATTTTAACATGACCATTCTTGCAAAAGAACTGCAATTAATTGTACTGAATGTACACTTTTAGTGCACTTCAATCCCTAAAATTATATTTCATAAAAATGTACTTATGTAAATGAAATAAAAGGCTACTTAGAGACACTATGTTATAACTGTTTCTTAGCACACTCAAGTACACTTTTAAAAAGTGCACTATAATAAAAGTTAAAAGTTTTACTTTAAAATACATTTGACATCTTTTTAAGTATCTTTTGTCATGCTTTAAAGTATGCTTATTTCGATGTGTTGACTAACATGCTAAAGCACATGTAAAGTACTTAATTATCATTTTAACCACAGTGTGTCTTTCAATATTACTAAATTGCAATTTCATCATTACAAATGTGTAATTGCAAATATATTTAAATACATGGCATACGTATTTAGTTGATCATAAATGTTTGTCAGTACATTCAGCAGTACTTTATCCATAATTCAAAGACAATAGAAGTATGAAATTACATATAATTATGTACTTAAGTCATACTTATGTTGGTCAAAACACACACGCACACACATACACACACACATACACACCCACACACCCACACACACACACACACACACACCATGTTTTATGTAGAAATTCCATAGGCGTAATGGTTTTTATGTTGTACAAACTGTATTTTCTTTTGCCCTATTTCTAGATTTTCAAAAAAAAAAAAAAAAAAAAAAATCATTTTGTATGATTTATAAGCTTGTTTCCTCATGGGGACCAAAAAAATTATAATATATAATAATATATATTTTCAGAAAAGCAAAAAAAAAAATAAAAAAATGCTAAAGGTTACTTTTTTTCACAAGGGCTCTTTCACTGATTCTTGAATCAAAAGGTCTTTTTAATACATCAAATACATCAATATTTTATGTATTAATAATAGTATCTACTCTACTTCTTCTTTATTGCATCACTGCGACATATTTTCTGAATTCCAAACATGGATTGACATGTATATTCATTTCTTTGACATCAGCAAGAAGCAGGAAAAATGCAGCTTAATGTCGTTTCAATAAATAAACAGGAAGGATGTAATTAAAATTAATAATTAAATTTAATTAATTAATTAAATTTATTTTTATATTTTACATTTAACACTTACTTCAAAACATGAAAATGCTGACATGACTTAAAGCACAATATATTACTTAAAGTGCAACACAACCATGTTTACAACCATTCTAATATAGTATTTATTCTAATTTTGATTTAGCTTCCATTTTTATATTTTTAATTTTAACATAATGTTTGTTTATTTGTTTCTATTTAACTTTCATTTATTTTTTATTATTTATATTTATTATTTTAATTTGTTATTTTTTAGTTTAAGTAATTTCAATACTTCAACTCAAACTTATTTTCAGTTATTCGCCAAGGCGACATTTCATTTCTTATTTTAGAAATTTATTTTGATATAAAATATTTCATAGAATATTTATGTAATATTTATTTACATGTTTATTTTAGCTCAAGGTCAAGATCTTCGCCTAAAACCAAATTCAGAGTCGAGCATGTTCATAATTATGTAGTTCTCTTAAGCAGCTGATATTAGCTAAATGATTCACAGCCAGATGGGCACAAATACATCAAAATTTATTTAAAATAAAAATAGAAAATACTGTGTGGAAAAATGTATTTAAATACAAATATAAAATACTTTGTGGAAAAATGTATTTAAATACAAATACAGTATTTTGTATTTTGAAAATACACAAAATACATTTGAAATTGGCCATCTAGTGAAGTAACACTATTAAGGCCTGTTTACACCAAGAATGATAATTATAAAGATAACTATATTAATGTATTCTAAGTATGCAGTGCAGTTGTGTCATCTGTCACTTTAAATGCTCAAGGTTTTTAAAGCAGAAATGATTCCGATTGGCTGTCAGTGTTTTTATTATTCATCATTTTTGTGCTGTTATGGTTACAGTTGTGGTGTGCTATCTGCTATTCACTATAGGATGTACTCACACTAGGGGATCTGATCCATGCTTGAGCACGACTGACCCCCAAAGTCCAGTTCATTTCACAAGTGTGACTGCTCTGTACCGCGTCCAGTGCGGTTCGTTTAACCATGCCCTTGCCCACTTGAAGAGGTGGCTCTGGTGCGGTACACATGTAGTGTGATCGCTAACCGCGCAGGAACATGGAACAGTTAATTTACTATTTTTGTATGCGCTATTATCATCATTATGACAGCAAAAATCTTTATTACTACTTGGATATCACAATTTTTAATTAATTTAATTTCGAGTACATTTAGATTTATAATGGGTCTGGTTCTCATCTTATTGATGAACAGGTAATGTTGTAATGTAGTTGCCACTGTATTAATCCTGTGATATCTGTCTGTTAGCAAAAGGAAAATCACACTTGGGCTTTAGTACAAGGCAACTGTGCCTAGTGTGAGTATACCCTTAGAAAATTTTTTTTTTTTTGAATTATATTTTTATTATTAGCATTATAGTTATATTTGTCTTGGGGTACACACACAGAAAGCTGCTTATTACTCATTTATCCATGTTTCTTTATCACTCTGACGTGTCAATAGCTCCTGCCCACTAAAAGCTCCACAGATATATTTGCACACCACGACGATATAAATTATATAGAAAAAGTCCAATCGATTTACACTTTATATCATCACCAACATATATATTGTCATAGCAAGCAGTAATGATTAAAGTTTAATGAACACATTTGACTAGCTAGTTGATAAAACCAAAAGAAAAAAAAAAAAAAAAAAACTAACAAGACTGACTAGTGCTAATGCTATGTTCCCCTTGCTAGTGCTCTTTTTTTTACCTGCTGGGACAGGAATGCTTTTTTTCCCCCCACAAAAGCAAGATCACCTTGTTTTAATGTTAAAGTCATGCACATAGTAGTGCAATAACAATTTCAAACAATTTGTATGGTTTATACACAGCAAAACAGCATGCATTTGACTGAAAATCCAGAATCATTAAAAAGCTAACTCTAACAAGATAGCACTGTGAATGATGATATAGTTGTCAACAAATGGGATGCTACATTTTATTCAAAATTAAATATCTTAAATATCTACGATTTTGGCTTTAAGATGATTTTCCCAGGAAACCTAGCGTCCTCCACGATTCCTATTCTTTCCAACAGCAAAGCACTTGAATGCGACGTGCTTCAGGACTTCTGAAATTGGAAATAGGAAATCTTGATAGCACACGAAGGCAGTATTATTACTTATTTCCTTACAAGAATCCAGAAAATGTCATTACCCAATTCTAGATGGAGTCATACAGCTGCAGCTCACATGCATGAAAGTGATAAGTCTGAACTAGTTGATACAGGAAATCAGCAGTCTAATAAAGAGGTTGATTGGCAAAAAGCATGTTATGTATTTTGAAAATACAAAAATACTAAGATTAAATGTATTTAAATACAAAATACATTTGATTTTTTTTAAAGGTATTTAAATACAAAATACAAAATAGTATTTTGTATTCCAAATACGTATTTTAAATACATGTATTTGAAATACTGCCCATCCCTGTCCACAACAATATTAGCTCAGGACTCAATTTAGTGTTATTGCACTAAGTGATAAAATCCAAATCTTTGTTTTCATTTCTCTTCACAAACACTTTAATCCATTTTTGTCCAGTTTTATTACACCATCTTGCACTATTTGTTTCTGACTAATAAAATTGTGCAACCAAGCATTTGATAAAAAAGAAAACAAAGCATTGGGTCTCATTTACGCTCCTCTGATGCAAAAACGATACAGTACAGGGAATCTATGACCGACATCAAAGTTCTACAGATTAATTTTATTCAAAACAGAAGGACAGCAGCAACCGACAGCCTCATCCATCATGTGAAATATCCACGGACATCATGATGCATGTTGCTTTATTATACGGCATCAGCAGCAGGTTTTTTACGCGATCCAGAGCCACTCACACGACTGACAGCTCTTTCATGGCTGTAATTCACCGGCTCTGACAGTAAGTGGCTGTGATCTTGTAGATGGTGAGCTGTCACAAAGCAAAGCTGTGCTGATTCTGAGACTTTGAGAGAGAGTCTGGGTTCTCGAGAGGTGGTCAAACGCTTTAAGCTTTAAGCTTCAGGTTAAATGAACCTAAAGACAGACACTAAATACGGTTAGTAAAAGGGTAACAGCTACCAGCAGCCACAGCTGAGCCGCTCTCAGGAAAATTAGCACAAGTTTCACAGGTACATTCAGACCTCACAGGCTACAGTAAGCGTTTATCTATTTATAGCACGCTGCAATTCAAGCACGCCTGGGAAACCCTTTCCTCTGGATATAACTTACTGACTGAAACCAATACTCCCCTCTGTAGCTCAACCCTGTAACGGAGCACTTAGCGTGCGTATGCCAGCCGACTCTTTTTACACATCGCTGCCGTGCCAAGGTAACACCGCTGCCATGCAAATGAGCCGCATGCGTGTGAGATGCATGAAACCTATTTGCATGAGTTGTGTGAAAAATGTAAATACAGATTGAGGTGTGATGAGCGCAGACGCTGATTTAGGAATCAGACTTTTCATCTGCTTGTGTAAAAATGTCTTCAGCTGATCTTTAGTTAAGCCATAAACTTAAAATGTTACTGATCAGTCACACCTTAGCAACTTTTGTCATCCAGCACATTGTCTGACAAGATACTGCTGTTCTGTGGAAGTCTTGTGTTTGGATACATGTAAATGGATTTTCTCAAATATTTAATAATAATAATAATAATAATAACAGTATACTTTTAATAACATACTTTTAATAACAATGTACAACTACTACTACTACTACTACTACTACTACTACTACTATTATACTACTACTACTAAATATGTGATTATATTAATTATATATTAATAAAAACTTATTAATATTTATAATTCCATTAGAATGAATTATTTCATAAATGTATAAAATGTATAAATTTAATAGTAGTAGTAGTGGAGGTAGTATGTAACAAGGAGTTTTTATTTTTGAAATTTTAATTAGTATTTTTTTACTAATAACAGCTTTAATAATAATAATAATAATAATAATAATAACATATTATTATTATTATTATTATTATTATTATTATTATTATTACTGTTGTTATTGTCATATTAAAATAATAATTATAATAACATTATAATTAATTAGTAAACAAAACAACTACAGCAATTATTATTATTATTATTATTATTATTTTAAAATCATAAGTATTATAATAACATTAAAATTAATTAGTAAATAATAACAACAATGATTTTTATTTATTTATTTATTTATTTATTTATTTATAATAATAATAATAATAATAATAATAATAATAATAATAATAATAATAATAATAATAACAACAACATGATATTTTAATACTTTTGTTATCCACAATAGTCTGACAAGATATTGCTGTTCACATCAACAGCGTTGTTGTTGTTGTCTTTGCAATTGTTATTATTATTATTATTATTACATGTTTACATTATTATTATTATTATTATTATTATTATTATTATTATTATTATTATTATCATTATTATTTTACATTATTATATGTTTGCATTTAAAATAAATAAATAGAAACAAACATTATTATTGTTGTTGTTGTCTTTGTCGTTGTTGCTGTTGTTATTATTATTATTATTATTATTATTATATTTATTATTACATGTTTACATTATTATTATTATTATTATTTTAAATTATTATATGTTTGCATTTAAAAATAAATAAATAGAAACAAACATTATATAAATAAATAAATAAATAGAGGATAAACATGTTTTTTTATGTTGAGAAGTGCAGTTTTGAGGCAATACTTACATTTATTTTTCTTTATAAAAACATGCACTGAGAAATCACTTACAATAAGGCTGCAAACACAGCATTATAGTAATGCACTAATAAAACTAGTAAATAGGGTCAGTCCTCAGGGAATCCCATCAATAAAATCACTTCAGTCTTCACATTTGACAACAACTGAAGAAGCGTAGTAAGACAGCCTGTCAGACCTAACAACACCAATCAAGGGGGTTGGGAGTCAGCAAAGAGCCAAATATTGATCAGGAAAGGCCTGTGGTAAAGCAGCCATATGCTGATCTTCATGCAAATACACACATAGAAACACACAGAAAAATGTCATATCAACTAATGAAAATATATGGCATGTTCTGTCTTATTTGTCCAGTTGAACTCCATCCATATGCCTCGCATTATATGCCTAATACCTTCTTATTCGCCCATTTATGGACCTATTTCAATGGTCTATTCATCTTATTCTGTTCCCTAATTACACACAAGCATCAACCGTACTCCTGTTTGTGAGCGCTAAATTAATCATACTGCACACGTTGTCCACGCAGTCTGTGTCCTGTCCTTTTTTCTTGCAGGACACACTCAAAAGATGACAGGTACAACTGTGTATTCCAGCAGGACGCCAGCCTAATTCATTTACAAGCGTCTGTGATGGATGTGTTGACACATTCTGATGATTAATGGTGCAAACAGTTCTGCAGAAAGTGCATTGCTGTTGTTATCGGTACTAATAACGCTGAATCCGGTGAATGAATGCAGTGCACACAAGCGTCTGATGATGGACAGAAAAGTCGCCGGATTACAAAATGAGGACGGCTGTGTATCTAAAGCCGGCCATGAATTAATCATGAGGTTAACCTGACTAGCAGAAATGCATACCTGAATTATGCATCAAGCTTATTAATATTGATTTCCAGTGATGCTGTTTCGTTTTATCACCCGGTATGGGTGAATCAGTCAACTTTACACATGTTTGAACATTTTTGTGGAGGAATGAGATAATGTTGTTGGTTTTTTGATAAGGAGATTTGGGGTAGTACTGTATGCGAATGACGTCAAAGTCAACAGGTCAGTATATGTTCTTCATGATAAAGGACAAGCAGCATCTGACATCTCAAACACACACTCTGTGGACTGTGTCAGACGCCTCAGGAAATGTGAACTCATTATACTGAGGTTATGTATTTGTCAGAACCCTCTCCTACAGCAGCATTTCTTAAACCTGAAGAAAAATCTTCAGTATTTTAGCAAAATTTAGTATTATTTATATACTGTTAAGTTTTTTTTTTTAATATTTTGTATTTTTAATGTGTATTATCAGGTTTTATTTTAGTTTTAGTATTATTTTTAATTTTGTTTTTTATTTAATTTTTAATTTATTATTTATAACTTTATTTTATTTTAAATTTGAATATGATATTATATTTTATATTTACATTTATTCCAGTGTATGTGTTAATTTGTTTAGTGTTTTTTTTATATTTGTATTTAGCTTAATTTATTTTTATTGCCACTTTAGTTTTAGTAATTTTTGTATTTTGATTTAAACATATTTTATTCAGTTCCCAATCCAGCATTTCTAGTTTCTGTTTAAGGTATACATGTAAGTTCTTCATCTAATGTTTATATTTTATTTTTATTTTTTATTTATTTTTATTATTATTTTTATCTTTAGTTTTAGTAATTTTATTTTATTTTATTTTTAATGACTTTTAATAGTTTTATTTTCATTGACAACAATACTAAATTAGTAATTGATGAAGAAATTAGTAAGTGATGAAGAGCGAAATTAACAATGATTGCCGATAAAATTACTTTTTATTTCAGTTTTAGTTGTATTTCATTTAGTTGCCATGGCAACATATCTAATTTTCTAATAATCTAATAATTAAGTTTATTTATAGAGCAAAATTAACAATGATTTATGACAACAGACTTATTTTTATTTAAGTTTTAGTTTTAGTAATTTTAGTACTAAACTTACTTCATTTGTTAGTTGCATGAGACATTAGTTGATGAGACAAGTCATTTGAGTCATTTAAGATTAACTTTTTCATTTAATAGAATTTATTTAATTTCAGCTTTATTTCAATTAACAAAAATTATTTTTAAAAAGTTATAGTGTAGCAATCATGATACACTATAAAACTACTGACTTTAATTTCACTGGTGATAAGTATAAAAAATAATGTTAAAATGAAGTATGGTTTTATTCTATATAGTGTTCTGTGGGAATGAGCGAGATTCCCATTTTTATGGTAACAGTGACTTTTCTGATTGGTGGAATTCTCTTCTGAATGGAAGCATAGTATTTCACTGGGAATTTGGCAATTTTTTTTTTATATTTAAAAATCTAATTTAATTCATTTTAATAATTAGGCTGAAATTACACTGGCTTATTGTGGCTTATAAAAACAGATGAAAAGCTACTTGGTTTCAAAAAAGGTTTGTTCTACAGAACAGGGACCCGAAGGAAAAGCCTTTCAGGAATGATAGATGCACCACTGGAGTTGAGTTTACTGGCTCTTTAAATCTTGATCTCCCTGGACCTTGAGTGATAAGCATTGTAATATTTCTTGGTGCTGTTCAATGGAAGTCATATAGCTGGAGGCCTTGGGTCTGCAGTGATGTGAAAATAAGAGCTGAGGAAACATTCAGGGTGTTAAGAGGGTGTTAAAGGCTGCTAAAGTGCCATCTGCTAGATAATAATAAACCACTTGACCTCTACACTTAAACTCTCAAAACTGTACAAAACAGTGAAAGCCAATACTAGAGATTCTGCCTCTTCAGGTTCTTATTTATTCTATATAATAAAGCAATGAACACAGTTCATGAATTATTCATTCAGTTTATTTATAGTATCTTATTTGCACATTACATAGCCTCTAAATAATTCACGGCGTATACATACACAGCGTTGTCCATCGCTCAGACTAAAGATGTGCGGTACAGTAAGCATAGGTGTGTTATGAAGCAGTAGGATGCAGGTCAGATGGGGAGTGACTGGAATTGGCTCCTGTGAGTCATTCTGTGACCGGGATCAATTCCAAATCAATGATTTCATTTCCTGCTTCTGTGGCTCAGGAACTGGACTAGAATGGGGTTAAGAATGCCAACTAGGATTTTCAGTATTAGGGAACCAATCCCAAATAAATGGGTGTAATTCACCAGAAATGCTCACTATGGCAAGTATCACTAATGATGGGGAAAACGATTTGTTGAAAAACAAAAATCAATTTAAAATGTGATTAAAAAAAAAAAAAAAGGCTTCACAATTTGGCCAAGGTTTTGTGAATATATACCAATAAGGCAATTAAAAAATAAATAAAGAAATAAAATTATATTCCTAATTTTTTTTTTGTAATATTTCACAGTAAAACAAAAAACAATTATTTTATATATTTATACATACACATATTTACTGTCACGTGTATGTTCGTGTTAAGTTTCCTGTTTTTCCTTATTTGGTTCTGTTCCTGTTCTCATTAATTCATTGTCTAATCATCGTTTAGTCCGGTCACCTGTTTTGTATTAATCATCTCGTTTGCCCCTTCATTTCCATGTCTTTATAACCCTTCAGTTCCTAGAGTTCTTTGTCCTGTCTAAACGTCATTTAAGTGGCTGTGTTCTCCTGATTTTCCTGAGTGGATTTATTAAAAGACTCTGTTTGTTTGATATCTGCCTCCTTCGTGCTCTTCGCCTTGGCAACCCATGACATTTACACACACACATTTAAAATGTAAAATTACAATACTAATATTTATGGCTGTCTTTCTTCATTTTCAAATATTAAACCATTGTTTATTTCGATGAAAAAATGCAAGGAGCTCTTCAAGCTTTTTTTTGTTGTTAATAATCCAGCCCAGCCTGATCTCATTGAATAACTGCTTCTCATTACAAGTATGCACTGAAAAAATGGTGTAGAAACAATTTTCACTCAGAAATTGCTATTAAATTTCACAAATAATTACCAAGAATCTGCAAGTAACACTGAAATATTACATTTTGAAGTAGAAAAAGTTTTCTTATAAAACATACTCCAATAATCTTTATTTACAACTGAAAAAAATAAATAAAAAATTACTCAATGGGAAGATGGTTGGCACATGTTGCGAACCTGACACACATTTATAGACACGAAAGATACCTTATGTCATGCAGTTTTTGAATGAGAGATGCATCCAACTGCTGTTACTTTTCAAAGTAATCAGACATAGATTTCACCCATCTATATGGGCGAAAATATACCACAGATTTACATTGAATGAGGGACCAGAGCCAGATACTGTATAGAGAAAGAGATCAGAATATCATATACAGTGGTTATAGATATAATAGATATTGTATGACTACCAACCTAAATAAAACTAAGTGTAATGCCGTACAAACCACAGAACTACAACTGAAAATCACATGCTTTGTCTTAAAGCATCATTGGCTCTGTCATGGTTAAAATATGTCCAGAATTTTCAAACATGAAAAACTGAATAACACTGCTATATATAGCAGTTATAAGGTTAACATTTGAGTTAATATTGACACTGAAAAGCTGTCATACTTCTTTTATAATTGATAAGACAAAACATTTTTATGCAAGCTCGCTGTATGTAGAAGTTCAAGAGGACATGAAATAGATTATAATAAATCATTTATGATGCATGTCTTTTAAAAAATACTGATTATAATAGTAGACATAGTCAGGTCTCTAAGGCCTTTATAATCCTCCACTCTGCTCTTTAACATCGAGTGCAGTACATGTAATGGTCATCTGCAGGGAACAGCATCCTGTCACAATGACTCATGGTTACCTTTCACTGGCCATTACATCACGTGTTTCAATAGACTCACTAAACACTGGAGTGGCATCTTCAGCATCGGTTATACAAGTACTGCAATACTAGAGAAAGCAAGCAATCAGTGGAGGTATGACACAAGAAGACTTCAGAGAGCCATACTTGTGGCCTCTTAAGAAACCCACGTAGATATACTAAATATGAAACAGAAGAAAAAGCACATATTAATAGCACAATTGCACATATTTATGAAATGCACTGACTAACAGGTTGAACCACAAAATGAACTGCCCAAAGTCTTAGTGAATGGTGTTCCCCTTTCAGTCGGTCACTCCGAGTCACGTCGGATGACCGACGAAATTGGGATCTCGCCAGAAGACCAATCCACTTCGAGTGTAACTAAACGAGCCAATGGACATTGGCATGCGATTATTGCATCCAGCTGCCGCTGATCACAGCGTGAGCATAAGAGGCAGCTGATGCACCGCATCAATTATCCTTTCGCTTCGGAGCCGAGCGGTAGTGGTTAAAGCTACTGCTCTCCCTTCCAAGAGAGTGTTCTGCGAGCGAGTGCGGGCGTTACGGCGCGGCAGCGGTGGTCACGGTGTCCGGGAGAGAAAGATCGTCTTCCTGCTGACAGCCACACTAGGAGTGTGCGGTGGCCAGCTCCCCTGCGTGCTTCAGCACTAAAAGAGCATTTCTCTGAAAGAGCAATTTCTCTAAAAGAGCAACACGGGTGATCGCGTCTTTTTAAAGATGTCTTTTCACCCGTGCGTTTCTGGGTGTGGTCGTTTCCTGGCGCCTCAGGACGGTCACGATCGCTTCCTCACGTGTCTGGGCATTCAGCACGCTGAGGTGGCTTTCGTGGATGGTTCATGTTCTTCTTGCGGGGACATGACCATCTCGGAGTGCGACTCTGCTATGTCAAACATGGCAGAGTCCCTCTGCCTGCCGTGATCCGGCGTGCACACTGGATCCGGTGGAGTTAGAGGTGATTTGAGGATTACGGTGAGGGCTTCCCCAAGTGGAGCTCCTCACCCCTCAAGCACTCCGCAGCCGGTGGACCTGCCGAAGGAGCGCGCTGGCCACGCGTTTCCTTCGGTGCCCCCTCTGACAACCAGATGTCGATCACCGCATCGGAGGGCGGGCCCTCTCTCTCCGGGGATGACGACCCGGCTGCGTTGCCCCCTTCGGGTGTGGTAGCGTTGTCCGTGCCAGACCCAGAGATGACGGCTATGCTTTCCCGGGCCGCCGAGAATGTCGGGCTCGTGTGGAATCCTAAAAAGCCACCGTGTCCCAATCCTTCGAGGCTGGGCGAGTGGTTCCTCGGTGGGGGTGGCGCTGGTTCTCAGCGCCCCCCTCCGGTGCCATTCTTTCCGGAAGTGCATGAGGAGCTGACAAGATTGTGGAGGGCACCTTTCACTGCCCGAAACACATCTTGTAGTTCTTCCGCTCTCACCACCCTCGATGGTGGAGCCGCTTTGGGGTATGCGGGCATCCCCTCGGTGGAACGGTCTGTGGCCATGCAACTGTGTCCAACAGCCGCTTCCACCCTGCGGGGTGATCCGTGTCTCCCCTCACGGGCCTCTAAGTATTCGTCAGGTCTAACTGGCAGTGCTTGTAGAGCCTGTGGGGAGGCGGCTTCCGCCCTCCACGCTATGGCGTTGCTGCAGGTCCACCAGGCCAAAGCACTGAAAGACCTGCACGAGGGTGGTCACGACCTGGCGGTTCTACATGAGCTGCGTGCTGCGACGGACCTCGCGCTACGAGTGACGAAGGTGACCGCACAGTCTCTGGGTTGTGCGATGTCCAGGAGCGCCATCTCTGGCTGTGTCTCGCTGACATGAAGGGGCAGGAGAAGGTACTCCCATGTCACAGACCGGCCCTTTCGGCGACGCTGTCGAGAGCTTTGCCCAGCAGTTCTCGGCAGCCCAGAAGCAGACTGAGGCAAACACATCATGCGCCGGAGGAAACCTGCTGCTTCCACTCCGGCTGCAGCCACTCAGCCTGCTCGTCGCCGTGGGCGCCCCCTGCGGCCGTCCCCGCTCCCGCGCAGCCGCAGCAGCCTTCACCAGGCAGCGTCGTGGAGCCGGTCGCAGGCAGGACGCCCAGCCCGTCCAGGCCCCCGCCAAACCTGGCGGCAAGCGCAAGTGCAAGAGGCCCTGGGACGGTCGACCCAGAGATGGAGGAGACTGCTCATCGGGAGATGGTGACTGCACCACTCCCTCCCCCGGAGGAGGGCCGGGTGGAGTATCTTTTGTTCATTTTGTTCCGCCGCTGGCCCAGCAGCCAGCGGTACCCAAAACATCAGTAAAGAGCGGTCTCCTCAATCTCTGGGTCTCAAGAGGAGGAGAGTGGTGATCCGTGCATCACAGGATCACTTCCCTCCTCCTCTCTCGCCAGCAGGCAGCGGGTGGTTGCCCAAGAGCACCCCTCCTGCCCATTCGTGGAACCAGGTAAGGGCAGTAGCACTCCAGTCCCCGCTTCAAGTCGTCAAACGCCGGGCTGTCACAAGCCTCAAGCCGGGTTCCTGTGTCTCCTCCCACGCGAGGAGAAATCAGGTGAGTGCTACACTACACACCCAGACCCCGCCCCCTGCCGTCACAGGCCAGGCCGTCACAGGCCCTGGGGCCGGTCCCTGTGTTCCACCTCGCTGCCCCACCGCGGGCATGTCGGTGGGCCCGTTGGCCCCGCTGGTGCGGTCTCTCGGAGCCTGGTTAGCGCTCCCCAGCCCGTCCCGGTGGCTCCTGCGGACCATCAGACTCGGCTATGCGATTCAGTTCGCCCGGCGTCCCCCCCAAGTTCAGGGGCATCCGGTTCACTTCAGTCAAAGCCGTCGATGCCCCTGTCTTGCTCGCGGAGATTGCAGTCCTACTGGCGAAGGATGCAATAGAGCCGGTCCCTCCAGCCGATATGAGGTCGGGGTTTTACAGCCCTTACTTCATTGTGCCCAAGAAAAGCGGTGGGTTACGACCGATCTTGGATCTGCGAGTTTTGAACCGTGCACTTCACAAGATGCCGTTCAAGATGTTGACGCAGAAACGCATTCTTGGATGCGTCCGTCCCCTAGATTGGTTTGCAGCAATCGACCTGAAGGACGCGTACTTTCATGTTTCGATTCTCCCGCGAGACAGGCCATTCCTGCGATTCGCGTTCGACGGTCGGGCATATCAGTACAAGGTCCTGCCCTTCCGGCTGTCCCTTTTCGCCTCGTGTCTTCACCAAAGTCACAGAGGCGGCCCCTTGTTCCCCTGAGACAACGGGGTGTGCGCATTCTCAACTACCTCTACGACTGGCTCATACTTGCACAGTCTCGAGAGCTGTTGTGCGCACACAGGGACCTGGTGCTCAGGCACCTCAGCCAGTTGGGCCTTCGGGTCAATTGGGAAAAGAGCAACTCGTGCCAGTGCAGAGGATCTCTTTTCTCGGCATGGAGTTGGATTCGGTCAACCAGACAGCACGCCTCACCCAGGAACGTGCTCAGTCGGTGCTGAACTGCCTCAAGACTTTATCAGGCAGGACAGCGGTCCCACTGAAACTCTTTCAGAGGCTCCTGGGGCATATGGCTGCAGCTGCGGCCATAGTTCCGCTCGGTCTGCTCCATATGAGACCGCTTCAGCACTGGCTCCATGATCGAATCCCGAGGTGGGCGTGGAAACGCGGTACTCACCGGGTTCAGATTACACCGCCCTGCCGCAAGACCTTCAGCCCGTGGTCAGATCCTTCGTTCCTTCGGGCAGGAGTGCCCCTGGAGCAGGTATCCAGGCATGCTGTGGTATTCACGGATGCCTCGGCCACCGGCTGGGGTGCCACGTACAACGGGCACGCAGTATCAGGGGTTGGACGGGCCCCCTTCTGCGTTGGCATATCAATTGCCTCGAGTTGCTGGCAGTACGCCTTGCCCTGTGCCGCCTCAGAGGGCGCCTTTGGGGCAGGGACGTTCTGGTCCGTACGGACAACACTGCGACCGTTGCCTATATCAACCGGCAAGGCGGTTTGCGCTCCCGTCGCATGTCGCAACTCGCCCGCCACCTCCTCCTCTGGAGTCAGAAGCATCTGAGGTCCCTTCGTGCCATCCACATCCCAGGAGTGTTCAATCAGGCGGCCGACGAGCTGTCTCGAGCGGCACTTCCTGGGGAGTGGAGACTCCATCCCCAGGCGGTCCAGCTGATTTGGAGTCGGTTCGGAGTTGCTCAGGTAGACCTGTTTGCATCTCCAGAAACCACCCACTGCCAGTGGTTCTACTCCCTGTCCGAGGCAACGCTCGGCACGGATGCACTGGCACACAGCTGGCCCCAGGGCTTGCGCAAGTATGCGTTTCCCCCAGTGAGCCTGCTAGCACAGACATTGTGCAAGATCAGGGAGGACGAGGAGCAGGTCCTGTTAGTGGCTCCATATTGGCCCAACAGGACCTGGTTCCCGGAACTCATGCTCCTCGCGACAGCCCCTCCCTGGCCAATTCCTCTGAGGAAGGATCTGCTTTCTCAGAGACGGGGCACCCTCTGGCACCCGCGTCCAGACTTGTGGAAACTTCATGTGTGGTCCCTGGACGGGACGCGGAGGTTCTAGGTGACCTGCCCCAGGAGGTAGCGCTCACTATCGCTTCAGCACGAGCACCGTCCACAAGACGGGCCTATGCGCTGAAGTGGAACCTGTTCGTCGAATGGTGTTCCTCTTACCAGGAGGACCCCTGGAGATGTTCGATCAGAGCCGTGCTTTCCTTTTTGCAACAAGGGTTGGAGCGTAGGCTGTCCCCCTCCACCCTTAAGGTATATGTTGCTGCTATTTCTGCCCACCACGACCCCATAGAGGGGAGGTCGGTGGGGAAGCACGATCTGGTCGTCAGGTTTCTTAGGGGGGCCAGGAGGTTAAATCCTCCGAGGCCTCCCTCCCTTCCCTCTTGGGATTTGGCTTTGGCGCTAAGAGCCCTACAAACTGCCCCCTTTGAGCCATTGCAGTCAGTCGAGTTGAAGTTTCTTTCTATGAAAACCCTACTCCTGACTGCATTGGCCTCAATCAAGAGGGTGGGGGACCTGCAGGCATTTTCGGTCGACGAGTCGTGCCTTGAGTTTGGGCCGGCTGACTCCAGTGCAACACTGAGGCCCCGGCCCGGCTATGTGCCCAAGGTTCCTACCACGCCCTTCAGGGACCAGGTAGTGAGCCTGCAAGCGCTGCCCCTGGAGGAGGCAGACCCAGCCCTAGCTTTGCTCTGTCCTGTACGCGCACTGCGTCAGTACGTGGATAGAACTCAGAGCTTCAGGACCTCAGAACAGCTCTTTGTCTGTTACGGAGGACAGCAGAAGGGGAAGGCTGTCTCCAAGCAGAGGATGGCCCACTGGATAGTGGATGCCATCACCTTGGCCTATGAAGCACAACAAGGTGTGCCCTGCCCGCTCAGGTTGCGTGCTCACTCCACTAGGGGTGTCGCATCGTCCTGGGCGCTGGCTCGTGGTGCCTCGCTAGCAGACATCTGTAGAGCTGCGGGTTGGGCGACTCCCAACACGTTCGCTAGGTTTTATAGCCTACGTGTCGAACCGGTTTCCTCCTGTGTTCTCACCTCAAACGGGTAGTGGCACTGAGAGGGCCGGCTCAGAGTCGGCTTGCGGCGTCCTTACGCCTAATTCTCCAGAGAGTTCCTTAACCAGGCAAACCCTGTTGAGTCCTCCAGCACTCCGGCGTCCGGACACGGCGGAGCGTCCGGCGCCAGGCCTTCAGCCAATGAATTCTTGAAATCTGGTGCGAGGCTAGTGCCCATATGAGAGACCCTGTCGGGATCCCATATGTGTATTCCACGGTATTCTTATTGGAGCCGTGTTTCCCCTGGCGGACCACGTTCTGCCATCTCTAAAGATGCAGCCTGAGCCATCTCAGAGACTTCCATGTGCAAAAGGGCCCTCTGGGTTACTTCACATGTTTGAATGTCACTTAAACCCCCTTTGGGAGGAGGTGACTCCGCAGTGTTCCTCTTCCAAGTGGAAGGGCACGCTTCCCAGTGTTATCCTAGTCCTACTGTTTGGGTTGCTCAAGGAACACCAGTAGTTGACCTTCTCTGTGTAGAGCCCGGTCCTATCGTCTGCCTTATAGGAAGGGTCAGGAGCCCTACACAGGGCACTGGAAGGGGCAGCTCCTGTGGCGCTTTGGTAGGGATCCCAATTTCGTCGGTCATCCGACGTGACTCGGAGTGACCGACTGAAAGGGGAACGTCTCGGTTACGTATGTAACCCTCGTTCCCTGAAGGAGGGAACGGAGACGTCACGTCCCGTCGCCACAGTCGCTGTACCACCGCTGAGCTGCCGGGTCGCCGGCTCGGCTCCTCAGCGAAAACATAATTGATGCGGTGCATCAGCTGCCTCTTATGCTCACGCTGTGATCAGCGGCAGCTGGATGCAATAATCGCATGCCAATGTCCATTGGCTCGTTTAGTTACACTCGAAGTGGATTGGTCTTCTGGCGAGATCCCAATTTCGTCGGTCATCCGACGTGACGTCTCCGTTCCCTCCTTCAGGGAACGAGGGTTACATACGTAACCGAGACGTTTATATAAATTATATATATTATGTGACCCTGGACCACAAAAACAGTCATAAGGGTAAAACTTTTTTTCGAAACTGAGATTTATACATCCTCTGAAAGCTGTATAAATAAGCTTTCCATTGATGTATGGTTTGTTAGGATGGGACAATATTTGGCCGAGATTCAACTATTTGAAAATCTGGAATCTAAGGGTGCAAAAAAATCTAAACACTGAGAAAATCGCCTTTAAAGCTGTCCAAATGAAGTTCTTAGCAATGCATATTACTAATCAAAAATTAAGTTTTAATATATTTACGGTAGGAAATTTACAAAATATCTTCATGGAACATGATCTTTACTTAATTTCCTAATGATTTTTGCCATAAAAGAAAAATAGATCATTTTGACCCATATTGACCCGTAATTTTGGCTATTTTTGGCTACATATGTATATACAGTGCTACAGTGACTTAAGGCTGGTTTTGTGGTCCAGAGTCACATATATAATTATATAATATAATGCATTTTATTATTATTACATTACCTTTATAATGCTTAAAACAACAGGCTCGTTAAAAAACATGCCTCTACTAACATTTCTGCAAATGAAAAATTCTGTGGTTTCTTGCACAATATTATGTTGTGACCTCAAAACCCTTTTACCATAGTGCATGATTTGTAAAATAATACATTTTGATGTTTGCTTCACAAAACCAACTCTATATGTATGGCTTTTCTGATGTAGTAAACTTGCTCAGTAGCGCACCTGGTACAGCATTGCTCTTTTGATGTGTAGCACTTGACTACGAGTCCCGTGAAACATGAGTCACGATAAAAGAGCTCAAAGACTAGTACAATGACTTTAAAATGGCATGGTTGCATCAGCAAATGCATTTTTATCTTACATAGAATATATTCAACTGCGATACAGCATTAACCTTTGAGCCTAACTCACTGGACATTTAATTTCTGAAATGCTGCAATACGTACAACAACCAACCTGATAAAATTGACAAAACTGAATGCGCGTTTAGCACCACTCACTGGACATTTCACTTTGAAAGTGTAGCGAAACATACAATGTAATATTATTTTGTAGTCTTGCATTCTTTCCAATGAGCCTGGTTTGGCTTAAAATAGAAAAATACAGAAGAAAATCCAAAATGTTCTCTGTTCTCACGCAGAGACCCTGCAGGACCTTCACGGACCTCCAACGAAAACCCTGAAAACTTTTCTTTGTTTGGTCATTTGTCCAAAAAGTCTGTGTCTGCTGTCTGATTCTCAACAGTGCCTGTGTCAGGACAGTGTCCTGTCCGTGGCCGAGCACATTGATTGCATGGTATAAAAACACGTAATTGTTGGTGACTCAGGCTCTTAAATTGCCCAGAGGCTTCTTCAAGTACAATTTGTACCAGCATCACTCTGCCCGGGGGCTTCAGGGGCCCAAAGGAAATGCTATCACACAAAATGATAGTGAGAGCTGTCTGCAGCTGTTCTGCCTTTTCAAAGCCAAATAAACCAATGATGATTGTATTGATGAAAGGCATTTTAAATCTGCAATGTCTTGGGCATTAAATGATGGAAATGGAATCTCATTTAACGTGAAAGACATTTTGATCCAATGAATCTAAGTGGAGGCTCTAGTTACAAACCCGAGAAGTGAGCATTGTTGAAATTCGTAGGCTATTTCCGGGAGATAGAAAAAAAAAAATTGGTGTAGTTTTTTTTTTTTTTTTTTAAATAATGTTTTAATAAAAAATGAGAATAAAACATATGAGTGTTTCAGTCTACAGTTCTTTCAACAGCCTGTTTAATATATTCTGCATTGTATTAAGCAAATGGCAGCATCATTTGTCATTCATGCTCCTCTTCTTTACAGCGATCAGCCTTAATAACCAGAAAAATTCATCAGGGAGTCATGTAGTGAGAAATGATCTTACGCAACTTACTTCACTCGTCAAAATTGACAGATTGTTAATGTTTTTCCTGCTGTTCAATGCTTGATGTGAAGTATCTCCCCACGCTGCACCTCACGGGTAAACGATTGATATGATTATTGCCATTATCTATTCCCCTAATGCCATTTTTTGCCACTTGATGATGTTTTTATAGCCATACTGAGAAACACTGGTTAGGTTTTGCAGATCTTCATATGAGGTCTATTTTTCAATTCAAATAGCTTCCTAAATTAAGCACGGAGTTGTGGGAGGTGCAGTTTAGCTCCATTGTGCACAGAAGCTTACTATGAATGTCTCCTGAGACTTATGTTTTACCTCACGTTTAGAACTCAAACACAGATAGGCACTTGAACAGAAAACACCTTGGCAAGCTCAATAGCTCTATGAGCATGTGAAATTCAAGTTGACTTGAGTGTTGGGACGACTGGCTGTCATTAGTTATGTTTCCATTCAAAGTTGCGAAATTAATTTATGCACAAAATTGGAATATTGCATCAAACATTTGCGAATAAAGCACCATTTCCATCCAGTGAGTTGAAGAGAACAAAATACTAAGTTCCTGTTAAAATGGTGCCAAATATCACTAAGAAAAATGGAAGTTGCTGCAACAGGAGAAGCTACTGTGGGTCTTTTTCACTTTTAATAAATGACTTGCGCCTCAGAGCACAGAATAAATGCAATAAACATGGTCATTTTATCTTGTGTTCGGATGACTGATGTTTGATAACGCAATCGTGTGACAGTTTATTATCTGACTTAGTTGAGCCAAGTTTTCCTGCACATTTTTTTAATTTATGCACGTTACTATTTCCATCCAACATTTTTTTTAATGCTACATCTCTTAGACTTTTGGACCTGTTTTGCCCCTGTTTCTGTTCTGTGTTCCCTTATTTGGTCATGTTCCTGTCCTCCTTTAGTCTGATTATTAGTTGATTCCCCGCACCTGTCTGTCCTTGGTTATCCTGTGTTTATAAGCCTAGTCCGTTCAGTTAATGTTTGTCAGGTGTACTAGTGATGTTCGTGTGTCATTCCTTGTTCCTAGTGTGGATTTACCCTGTGTGTTGGATTTAATTAAAGACTGTTTCGTTTATCCACGGCTCCTTCGTTCCTTCCAGCAGCGAAATGTGACACTATCCCAAAATTTGCACAAAAATAGGTGGATGGAAACAGGTAAAACTGTATCTCATAACAAAGGAAATTTAATATATAAGGCCCTATAAAATCAATTAAATATATATACACATATATACACAGTATATATATATATATATATATATATATATAATTTTTTTTCCCAAATGATGTATGTTATTTTTCATACTTTAATTTGTAATTAAACAGCATGCCTAATCAATTTAATTTCTTAGAACTTAATTTAATCAATCTTTTAAAATGTAATCAAATGAAAATATCACAATTAATAAAAAGTCAAATAAAGTGCTACACAACAACTTTATTGTATATATTAAAACATGGATGCAAAAATCACTTGATAAAGATATAATAATAATGATTTAAAATCAATGCTGTTATTATTCTAGCATGTGTAGTAGACAATAAGAGACACGCAGAATAAGCAAATTACAAGTTTAAATTTAAATTAAGTTTAATAATTACTAATGTTAGTTTACATACATTAATCTTACAGCCTTGTTTTTGATTTGTTATTCCAAAATGTACCAAATTCCATGACATCACGGTATGCAGTAAATTCCATTTTTATGCCTGGATTCCACATCTCATATGCCTGGATTCTGTTCATGTTTCTGCATTGCAGAAATCATAGGATCCTACCTATATAAGTTTAAGTTTAAGAGAAAATATTTGTAAAATATAAAAGATTTATCTACCTCTAAGTGTTCACTGTCACTAAAGAGGAGAAAGGATCCTTATGAACCAGTTATACTTAAGCTGTATTCATTCAGGGGACCTGACAAAGTGAAAAAAAGAAAAGAAAAGAATGACGTGTTGTACTAATGATATCATAGACCTTTATTAGCGAAGGTGACCAAATCCAAGACTTGAGAGCACTTGAGAGAACTGTGTGGTCAAAGGGAGAAATATTTTTTAGCTATAAAATGACAGTTCACCCTGGCACTTCTGTAAAATCCATTTTAATGTTCACTTATGCTTCCATCACACCAAATGACAACCAGCATCCAGAAGCCAAATGCCTAATTTAGCTTAATAGAAGCTTCTCACCATGTCTTCCGTTATTTTATCACTGTTTTGGCAAGTAAAAATATCTTTACTGAAATATCTCTCTTTGCCAAAGCAATACAAAAGCTGCTATTATCTGGGTGGCAATTAACACAGGATGAGCTTGTTTAGATGTATTGCTTCCAGCTAAGCATTAGCTGTTTTGAAGCTTTGTAACAAGTACGGTAGACTTTAGCACTCAAGTAAAAGTGCAATGAATCAAAAGGCCAAAAACTTGAAAGTGACGATCGTTCTTTTTCTTTTTTTTCACATATGGTCGTTAAAATACATGTGTGCTATTATCACAATGAAAGTGCAGTAATTGGAAAAAAAAAAAGCAAGTAGAGTGTGTAATTAGTGAGGCTGACGCAGCTCAGCTCTTAGAGATGTATGAGATCATCAATGAGACCATTAATGTTGATAAAAGCATTCAGTTTCTGCTCAGTAGATCTTGTTTAAATTCACATTATATTCAGATAAATCATAGACACATTCTTACAGTAAAAGAAACAGAGATGTTGTTGTTGTTGTTTTTTTTTTTACAATAAAATACTACAGTCAGAAATTTGCTTTGAAATCGCTGCAGGCTAGGTCATATTTTCCTCAAAACAAATTACTGTAAAATGCATTGTGGGATCCCAAAACGCAAGAATACCCATAAGCTCTTGCGCTAGAAAAATTTAATTAGGTATGTTTGGGCAAAGCACAGGGACGTATGAGGATTTATAAATAGATGTTATTTAGTATTAATAGAGCTGTGGGTAGTGCTGCTGTTGATGTAACTCTGTTGTAAATAGTTGTTTCATTTGAAATCTCCATTATGGGGATTAACAAATATAATAATTTCTACCACAGAGTAAAAAAAAAAAAAGTAATTGTGAGATACATTTTAAAATAAGAAAGAGTCACATTGTGAGATATAAAGTCACATTATGAGATGTTACAATTGTGAAAAAAGAAGAAAAAAAGTCACAAGAAATATTCTCAATTATGAGATCACAATTTGAGTCAAAGTCGCTCTGGAAGATATAAAGTTGCAATAGCAAGACATTTTCTCAATTACATGATATAAAGTCACACTGGTGAGACATAAAGTCATAACTGGGAGAAAAAGTCTCAATTAGAAGAAATATTCTCAATTATGAGATACAGTATATAGTCACTGTCACGCCCCTGGATTGTTTTTGTTGTGTTTTGCTCCCCATGTGCTCCGTGACCCAGTTTCTGTCTCCCGTTGATTGTGTTCATTTGATTCCAGGTGTGTCTTGTTCTTCCCTGATTGTCCTGTGTTCATAAGCCCCAGTCCATTCAGTTTGTGTTTGTCGGGTCTACTTGTTGCATGTTGTGTGTTTCCTGTGTTCCTGTTGTGGATTTTCCCCTGTGATTCCAGGATTAAAGACTGTTAAACATTTCTCCGCGTCTCCAGCGTCCTTCCTACAGCGAATCGTGACAGAAGACCCGACCGAAACAGTAACCTCTGTGTCTCCCGTCTGTTTTTGTTTTCCATTTTTTCTCTTAGTGTTTTTGTTTCCATTGTGGTTCCTCATGGATCCCCTCGTCCGGCCCGAATTCCTCCTCCTCCTGCTGGAGCAGTGGGACCGCTCTCTCGAGGACCATACCAGACTGTTCCTGTTGTTAGCTAACACCACCAGCTACCCGGACGATGCACTCTGCTCATTCTATGATGCAAGCCTGTCATCCGAAGATGGTCCTCGAGAGGATTTCACCGCCTTCGTGGAGTGGACTCCAGATCCACTCCTGACCCAGAGCCCAGCCCACCATCTCCCCACGGTGCGGAGCATCAGCCCGAGCCCACCGATGATGGAGAGCCATTTCCCACTGTGATCGACAAGCCAGCGCAAAGCTGAGTGACTGAACGGAGGATCACCCCGGATGTTGAGCCCAACCCGTCAGACCAGGTGCGAGAGCCGGTGACAATGCCCACCACAAGGGAGCAAGCTGTGCACGGTGTGAGCGCGGAGTGGAGCTCCGCCCCCAGCACCGTGGCTGAGGGTGAGCTGGATACAGATCTGGGTGAATGGTAAGCAGAGGAGGACCTAATTGACTGGTATGCTGACCTGCCCTCTCTCCTCCTTCCTACTATGGAGCCCTCTGTTACCCCTATTCCCACGTCCAGTCCAGGGTGGGCTGAGGTTCCAGAGTTGAGCCCAGAAAGGGCTCCAGCCCCTGAGTCCAGTCTAGAGCGCACACCTGTGCCCACGCCTCCAAAGCGCCCTCCAGTGCCCGCTCCTCGAAAGCATCCTCCAGTGCCCGCGCCTCCAGAGCGCCCTCCAGTGCCCACTCCTCGAAAGTACCCTCCAGTGCCCACTCCTCGAGAACGCCCTCCCGTGCTCGCTCCTCCAGAGCGCCCTCCAGTGTCAACTCCAGCCCCAGAACTCACTCCAGTGTGGGCTCCAGTTCCCCGAGTTCATCCCAGAGGGGGCTCCCGATCCTGAATTTAGCTCTGAAAGCCCGGAGGCTCACAAATGCCTGCCCTTTCACCTGCTCCTGCCTCCTCCTCCGCTGTCGTCTGTCAGCCCCTCTGCTCGCCCTCAGCCCACCATCAATATGGTGCGAGCTTCGCAGGTCTGCCATCCTCCAGCGTCGCCGTGGCTGGAGTATCCCTCACCTCCGCCTCCAGCCTGCCGCGAATCTCCGGATCTCCAGATCTCCGCCTCGGTCGCCAGAGCCCTCGGTTCCACCCTGGCTTGTTGGCTCTCCGTCTCCACCTCGGGCTCCTCCACCACCTGCTCCGCCGCCATTGGTCAGCCCCCTGGAGTCGGCGGCCATTCCTCCTCCATGGCTCCTCCCTCTGTCGGCTCCACTGTGGGTCGACATTATAGCTGTGGCCTGGGTCCTGCTGTGCTCCTCCTGCTCCGGGTCCCTCCTGTCTCCTCCCTGGCTCCTCCCTCCTTCGTCACCTCCTTGGTCTCTGTCTGCCCGCTCCCCCCTCCCCGGTGGTAGTGTTATGGCGCGGGACGCGCCTTCCGGGAGGGGGGAGTAATGTCATGCCCCTGGATTGTTTTTGTTGTGTTTTGCTCCCCATGTGCTCCGTGACCCAGTTTCTGTCTCCCGTTGATTGTGTTAATTTGATTTCAGGTGAGTCTCATTATTCCCTGATTGTCCTGTGTTCATAAGCCCCAGTCCATTGTGTTTGTCGGGTCTACTTGTTGGATATCGTGTGTTTCCCGTGTTCCTGTTGTGGATTTTCCCTTGTGATTCCAGTATTAAAGACTGTTAAACGTTTCTCCGCGTCTCCAGCGTCCTTCCTACAGCGAATCGTGACAGTCACATTGCAAGATATAAAATTGCAAGTGTGAGGTATAAAGTCGCAATTACAAGAAAACATCTCAATTACTCTACGAGATACAAAGTCACATTATGAGATATAATCGGGAGAAAAAAAGCAATTACAAGAAATATTCTCAATCACAAGATATGAAGTCACAGTCTGAGATACAATGTCATAATTGGGAGAAATAGTCACAATTACAAGAAATATTCTCAATTATAAGATATTAAGTGACAGTTTGAGATACAAAGTCATAACTGGGAGAAATAGTCACAATTACATGAACGTTTTAATTAAGAGATATAAGTCACAGTTTAACATAAATTCTTAATTTGAAGAAATAAACGCAATTACAGGAAATGTTCTCAATTATGAGTTAAAAAGTCACAGGCAAAGTCTCAATTATTTCATATTTCGAGATATAGGGTCAAACTATGAGATATAAAGTCACACTATGAGACAAAGTTGCAATTGTGAGATATAAAGTCACAACTACATGAAAACAAATTACTGTATAAGATATAAAGTCATAGTGAGAGTCACAATGTGAGATATACTGTAAAATCATAATTGGGAGAAAAGTGGCAATTATGAGATGCAAAGTCACATTATGAGATATAAAGTTACACTTTGTGAGATAAAATCATAATTGGGAGACAAAGTTGCAATTATGAGAAATAAAGTCTCAATTACCAGACATAAAGTCACATTTTGAAATATAAAGTCACATTGTAAGATATGAAGTTGTAAACTGTATTAGGTCACAGTTAGGAGACAAAGTCGGTAACACTTTAGAATACTGTTTCTTACTTACTGCATAACTAATAAGGAATTATTGAAGAACTAACAGGTAATTATTCATTAACACTTAACTCACTACTGTTATCTACTAAGGAAGATGTGTTAACTAGTCAGTATGTAATACAATTTTATGATTGTGTTAAGTAACAGTTAGCTAATCAATAACTTATGTATTCTGTCATACCTCCTGAAGAATTACTATTAATTATCTACTAGTTAAGGTTCAAGGAAAATAACTATGAAATAACTACTACTGAACAGTTATAAGCAAATAGTCACTATAATAATAATATAATAATTACTCCAGTAAAATTATAAGTAGGCCTATTAATTTTCAAAATTACTTGAGTAAAAGGACAAGTACAAAGTACTCCTACAGCAGCAACTTTGTTACAGTCCACTACTACTATTATTAGCCTATAATGGAAATGAAATATGCATTTTGTTCGCTGCACACACAAAAGGACTCATTACTATAATTGTACATAATGAGGGGTGAGAACCAGAAGGGCGTAAGTGACATTTTGGGTGAAATGGAGATATATATATATATATATATATATATATATAATGAAAGCTCTTGATGAGCCCTTTCTACTGGGAAAAGTATACTGTCATCCATGAGTGTACAAATTTTTATTATAAACGATTGAAATCAGTGCACAAAGTCAGATCAACCTATGGTAAATTTTTGTTTTGGCTCTCCTGTAAAGTTGGTGAAATGTCACTTACGCCTTTCTGGTTCTCACACCTTATGTTTTTGCCTGTATGGTAAATAATTGCTTTGTTCGCATATTCTGTAGGAACTGCTTCGGAAAGGAACCCCAACTCCACTGTCTTGGCATAACTATCCAACTTACTACAGATACAGTACACTCTATAAAATGGTGGTTTGTTAATGAATGAATGAATTAATCAGTTAATTAGTTAGTAAATTAATTAATTAATTAATTAATTTACCGAAACACTGGGATGAAGCTGTTGGGTCATATTTGTTTTTTAGTCTTGGGTAGTTTTTGTGTTGTGTTAATGTTTTTTTAGAGTATAAGTTTGGTCTGAGTCAAAATGACGTAGTAATTATTATTCACTAATAGTTTCACTTTAGAATACTGATTCAGGTTCTAAGTAATTCCTGTGGAATTATCTGATAATTCTTTATTAATTACAAAAGGTTTCACTATATTTTCACATTAGAATAGACCTACTGTTTCAGGTTTGAAATAGGTCCTGCAGAATTATTTGATAATTATTTATTAATTACCTAATGGGTTCCCTATATTTTCACTTTAGAATACTGTTTCAGGTTCTAAGTAATTCTTGCAGAATTATCTAATAATTCTTTATTAATTACTAATGGGTTCCCAATATTTTCACTTTAGAACAGACCTACTGTTTCAGGTTTGAAATAGGTCCTGCAGAATTATTTGATAATTATTTATTAACTACTAATGTGTTCTCTATATTTTCACTTTAGAATACTGTTTCAGCTTCTAAGTAATTCTTGTGGAATTATCTAATAATTCTTTATTAATTACTAATGGGTTCCCAATATTTTCACTTTAGAATAGGCCTACTGTTTCAGGTTTGAAATAAGTCCTGCAGAATTATTGGATAATTCTTTATTAATTACTAATGGGTTCCATATATTTTCACTTTAGAATACTGTTTCATGTTCTAAGTAATTCTTGCGGAATTATCTAATAATTCTTTATTAATTACTAATGGGTTCCCAATATTTTCACTTTAGAATAGGCCTACTGTTTCAGGTTCAAAATAAGTCCTGCAGAATTATTTGATAATTCTTTATTAATTACTAATGGGTTACCTGTATTTTCACTTTCCCTCAGTCCTTGCCTTACATACAGGAATTGAATTAATTGTAATGTGGTATATGCTGAGGAGGCACACATACAGTACTGTATATAAAATATAAAAAATAAGGTAAGTTACTGCAAGTCACTGGAGTGGTGGTGGGGTTCCTATCGTAAGCTGATTTCTTACAAAACACACAAAACAATTCACTACGCAGGCATAACCTCTATAAAATGTATTGCATTTATTAATATTGCATTTTCATACTACTACTACTACTACTGCCAATAACATTTATATGAAAGGGTCACAACTCAATGTAATTGTGTATGACTGTTCATTAGTAGTTACTTTATAGTTATTTTTTTAACCTTAACTAGTAGATAATTAATAGTAGTTCTTCAGGAGGTATGACAGAATACATTAGTTATTGATTAGCTAACTGTTACTTAACACAATCATAAAATTGCATTACATACTGATTAGTTAACACATTTTCCTTAGTAGTTAACAGTAGTGAGTTAAGTGTTAATGAATAATTACCTGTTAGTTCTTTAATAATTCCTTGTTAGTTATGCAGTAAGTAAGAAACAGTATTCTAAAGTGTTACCCATAAAGTCACAATAACAAGAAATAAAGTTGTGAAAAATATGTCAGAAATGGGCTTAAAACAGGCTTCCATACAATAAAAGGAGCACTGTACAAATTGTCCTCCCTAATTTCCATGTGGGAGTCATTAGTTTGCTCAGAGAAGACCGACTGGCTACAGCGCTGCAGTACTATTACCGTTCATCTATAAATATACATTAGGCGACTGTTGTGCAGACACAGCTTATCATAGTGATTCAACATTACAGTATTTTCACGGTCCTGCTCACAGTATATAATTGCCATTAAACTGTAATCAACAGAACTACTAGAGTAAATGATGGTAAAGCAACAAGTAGCCAGTAAATACTGCAAATTCAGCAACATTTACAATGTATGCACACAGGCTTCTGAGGCACAACAGTTAGTCATAGTTAAAAAGTCTCTTTGTCCTAGTCCTTGTCTTTGTCACCAGAAACGCTATGTTTTACAACGGCTGCCCAGCTTTTTTGAGGATATTTCTTTGCGAATATGAAATATGGGCGTGAGAAATTCTATTCCTGCAGTCTTTCTGGTGCAGTGCATCTGTCATGGAGATCTATGGCTGTAATTCTCATTATTAAACAGTCAAGCAAAGCTGTGAATTCCTTGTTAGCTAGTACGGCTCTGTAGAGTCACCATGGAGATGTATCCCCCACAAAACACAATGACCAAGGGTGGCCCTTCAATGTCAAAAAATGTAATCAGCAATCCAGCCTCATGTAATGTGGTTTTGCACATCGATCTCCGACCTCTGATGTCTTTGTTGGTGATGTATCTGTCCTTGTTTAAAAATCAGCGTGAACACAGGTGACGCCACGTTCTCTCATTCATCGAGTCTCTGTTTGAAGGTGTGGGGCACGTCAGGTATAATTAAATTATCTAGCGGCGCTAAAGAAGGCTTGTTAACTTCACTCAAACATAAAGGTTTGCATAAAATAGGCCATTTCATGGTGAATGAACAAGATAATCAAAAAACTGATACTCTTTGTGGCCGATAAGGAAATCAATTATAGATTCACTGTACAGCTTAAATCAGCACACAGAGGACATAAAAGACAAATAAATGCAATAAAGTAAACTGGTATTTCAGTTTTGAAGTAATTTACTGCAGGAGCATGGGCTGGTGCCGTTATACAGTGTTTCAGAAAAGACGATCCTCCCATTCGTAAGCCTTGAGCTCATTAGTCCCTAATGTAGTGAGACCGACTACATCCATATTATTGGCATTACTTTGCATTTAAATTGAATCTGTAAAAGGCATTAGTTTTTGACAAACTATCCCTTAGTAATACAGATACCCAATGCATCAGATCGTGTGTTCATGGTCTATAGGGGGCTATATTACTTCTGTATTATCAGATCTTGGAAAATCTGTATTAAAGGGATAATTTGCATAAAAAGGAAAATTCGCTGAAAACATCACTGGATTTTGATGTGAGAGGACAACAGAAGATGGACTTTTTCACTGAAGGAAGTGTTATTATGGATCATGGACTCATATTTTTGCCAGAAGTGGTGGTTTTAAAGTTAAAATGCCTTGATGATGGATTTGTTTCTTAAAAACACACAGCATTTCACTTCACAAATCATTAACTGATGGACTGGAGATTACATTACTGTGATGTTTTTATCAGCTGTTTGGACTCTCATTCTGACGCCACCCATTCACTGCAGAGGATCAAGCAAGTGATGTAATGTTAAATGAGTACATTTTCACCAATTTTTTTATTTTTGGGTGAACTGTTCCTTTAAGTATATATTTTAGTGCAAAACTAAGGTCCAGCACTGGACGCTTTCATAATGCAGTTGTGCTCTGAAATCAACATCAGCTGACCTTGCTGAGGTGAGTCATTACTGTAAAATAAATGGCTTCCACAGCCTCACTGAACTCTTCTTATTGTTTCTGAAATACTCGTACATTTCATTTTCAGTCAAATGATAATAGCTGAAATAAGGCACAGCTATTCCATGTAAAGGATAAATTACAGCCATCTTAACATTATGGCAAAATAAAATCCAACAGGGTAAACAAGACCCGACAGTGTCCTTCTTATCAAATTCTAACCATAAATTAATACTGTCTTTCTGTCTTTTGAGGCATTTAAATGGGTGTGTATGTGTTTATATATATATATATATATATATATATATATATATATATATATATATATATATATATATATATATATACAGATTGCATCTTTAGACTTAGACTTCACTGTACTGCACTCAAACTACTGTAATATATTCATGGCAGAATGTACAGTACAGTATGATCTCTCTCTCTCTCTCTCTGTGTGTGTGTGTGTGTGTGTGTGTGTGTGTGCATTGCAGCAAAACCTGTGACAATCTACAGAACAATACAAATGTGAGCAGATTATGCTGAACACATGCTGCCACAACAAACTGTGACATAGAAAGAAACAGATGTTCACAAATCATATGGAAGAAAAGGTCAAGAATTCACTATTAAATTCATTAACTCAAGATTGACTATCAATTACAGTATAATCACACAGCAATAAAAGTCTTGCATATTATTAACCCCAAAGGCAACAGAAAGAGACTATAATTACCTGAACAGGATAGATTAACGGCTTATATGTATATAGCCAATGAATACGAATGGAAGTAAATGTGATAAAGACCTGTCGGATCATGTTCTCAATATGTTTCATAATTATACACGTTTAATTTAAATACCTTGTGAGGGTTGCATTCCTATTACAATGTAAATAGTCACAGTAGAGCTGAATGGAAATTCACACTGACATGTCCATTAAACAAATACACTTTTTGATGCATGGTGTCCACTAGTGATTTCCTATTATAAATCTTTCTTAGTATTAGTGGATATTGTGTATTTTGTTAAATTATCAGCATCGTTTTTTTCTTTGTGGCCGATATGTATCAGAAGCACGGGACTTTTATTTTGACAGTGATAAGAATATTTACATTATTTAAACAAGTTATTTCATATCTAATAAACATTTAATTTCACAAACCTCACAAATTTTGTTGCAAACAGACAATCCAATTATACTGAGTGCGTTGCTGTTGCATTTTTTGCTTTTATATTGGTGTTTTAAGAATTTCTTTATTTGTAAAACTATAATAGGATTACAGAATCAAGACGTTGCTTATGTAATCTGCTTATTTTAATGGAATATATATTTTTTTCATATTGATTCTTTTGAAACTTCAAATTTTGTAAATATTATGTCAAATAAATATATAAACACTTATGTTGTCATAAAAAAGACAAAAAGTGGACAGATGTTCAGAAAAAGATTTAAGATGTAACATAAGCTTGAATTTCACCATGCGAGTGAAAAGCATTCATAATACATGTATGCAGCGTCATGTATGTGATAAATTTATTCTGGATTTCACGGTGACATTCAGTGTTGTCGCAAAGGACACTGAATGTCATTAGTTTGAATCTGTTGCTGTGAAGGCGATATCAAGAAGCATTAACATTAAACAACACTGACTAATGCAAATCCAGTGGAAAAACATCTCTCCTGCAAATTGCGCTTGACACAGATTGAATATGCATTCATGGAGGCTGAATGTTCACTATGAGAAGAGACAGAAGATACCTTTGAAAATAGATGAAAGGGAATCGAAAGTAACATTCTTTTCACACATAATAATAATAATACACTCTAAAAAATGCTAGGTTAAATACAACCCAGCACTGGGTAAAATATGGACAAACCCAACGATTGGGTTGTTTTTGATCCAGTGTTTGGGTTACTGCCCTGTTGGTTGAAAACAACCCAATCGCTGGGTTTGTCCATATTTAATAATAATAATAATAATAATAATAATAATAATAATAATAATAATAATAATAATAATAATAATAACATACTGATGTAACTGGCACCAAAATCAACCCTGGCTCATTGGAAAAATTTGCATCTACTGTACCTACATTTATGCAAAACTACAAAAATGCATGCAATACATGCAATTGACTGCAGTTTCCAGATGAAATGAAAACTAGCGGCAGTAAAGCACCAACAACTTTTATTCCTTTTCACACAAATTATGGTAACAGGAACAAATGATTGATTTATGAAGGCTTATCTTCACATTGTTTCTTGCACAGTACTACTATATGTTATGACCTCGAAACAGTTTTACCATACTGCATAAACTAATACAATTTCAGGGTTGAATAAAACACGTGGTATGATAGTTTATAATATCTGCTCGTTCACAGTGCTGGAGGTACATAATCAGATTACGTTTTTCAAGTAACTAGCAAAGTAATGCATTACTTTTAAATTTTCAAGAAAATATCTGAGATATTTTTTCAAGTAAGGAAAGGCAGTTACTTTGATTTCCCATTTATTGACTGACAGCTCCCCTGTCCCCATGTTGAGAGAAATCAGAAGTGTTTCGTGCGCTGCTGTGTGAACATGATGTTACTGCAGCTCTAGACTAAATATGAACATGTATTTACTCATCTCACCTGCACAAAAAAGGATGACCTTAAGGAGATTGTTGCAAACCATTTTCCAGTGCATGCGGCGGGCAGATGCGATAATGACACGAGTCTTATAGATGTGTAATAAAATGATAGAATGAAAAGCAGCGAGAGCCCACAGACATAAAGTGCACTCAATTTATGAGCTGACTGAACATACCAACTCCATTGCTGATAGACCAGTGACCTTGGCGTGCAGAAAGCCATTAGCTTAAAGGAAGCGCTGGGTAAAGGTTAAGAGTTTTTTCCCTCCGGTTTGGCCTCCCACATCAGCCATCGTGGACCATAATTTCTGCACAATCGAGTGGTAAAAGCCATTAATATATTCAATGAAAGGTTTCATATGAAGTCCAGCAAGCAACAGGGGCTTCTACCCTCTATGTTCTGTGGACTGAAGAGATTCTCATTTACAAACATTAGTGCAAATGAGAAAGTTGATTACAGTAAGTAAAGGGGCTGGAATGGAAGTGGCTGAAATGGGCTGACTGGAAGCTGCAGTCTAAATCAAATGGCAGAGAAACAATAAAGCTCTGGGCTCCCAAAGGTCTGGGGAAAGGCTCAGATGATTGCATTGTGGCCAAGGCTGCAAGAATTTCTGAGATAAGCCTAAGAGGATGTACCATTCATTCTTAATGTTATTTGGCTGAGATAAAACCTCCAGGATGGCAAGCAACACCGCAGAATCTGCTACCAATAACACAAACCGCAGAAAACTGAAACAGATCTTCTCTGTGCACATTTAACAGGATGACACGCAGCATGTACACCATTATTTTGGCTACTAAAATGCATATTTATTACATTCTTGGATATGACTAGGCCTGGAAAGCACAGCATTTTAAGCATGCAGAAGATGTAATGAGGGTTAAGATTTATATTTATCTTTCATAGTGTTCACTATCACAAATTCAGTACAGTGCGGGAAGTACTGTATATAATAACAAGACCCATGAGAGGGTTAAAAGTAATCAGAGGCTGACGTTGTTATAATGTTGTCATCATCTAATTATTCATAGAACATGCTATTAATTATACCAGGGTTTAATTAGGTTACCATCTATATGTTGAAACAGCCTAATCCACACAAGCAAAATTAAAAATAAGAAAATGAGCTCTGGATGCCTAAGACAAAATGATAAAATAAGTGACCACAGCCCCAACAAAGCCAATAAATAAAGAAATAAATGTGGTCACAAACAAACAAATGTGCTCCACTGGTAATGATATAATAATAGTAGTAAAATAAAATATAAAATAAAATAAAATAAAATAAAATAAAATAAAATAAAATAAAATAAAATAAAATAAAATAAAGTTTTATTTTATTAGTTTCTCAGCATTCCACTTAATACAAAAAATAAATGTGGTCAACTGTGTTTTAAACAAACAAACAAATAAATAAATAAATGTGTTTCTCAACATTCCACTTAATAAATAAATAAATGTGGTCAACCTTTTTTTAAACAAACAAATAAATAAATGTGTTTCTCAGATTCCACTTAATAAATAAACGTGGTCAACTGTTCACATCCATCCATCCATCCATCCATAAATAAATAAATAAATAAATAAATAAATAAATAAAGTGGACAATTCTGTTTCACTAGAATAAATAAATAAATAAATAAATAATGTGGTCCACTGTGATTTACTAAATAAATAAACAAAAACAAATAAATAAAGGGGTAAATTTGGTTTCAGTAAGTAAATAAATAAATAAAAAATAAATAAATTTTCCGCTGCTTTACACTAAAACAAAGAAACAAACAAAGGATAAAACAAATAAATGTGGTCCAGTGTTTCACTAAAATAAATAAATAGAGATATAAATGAATGTGGTCCACAGTGTTCCAATCAATCAATCAATCAATCAATCAAAACCCATCCAGTCATCTGGGTTTGAAAAATCATAACATAATTTTCACTTTTGAAAATGAAAGACAGACATAATAGACTGGTGATGCTAATAAGAGCACAAGTAAAACATGCTTGTTTTCAGTCTCTTCTCTCCTGTGGCTGTGGATTCAAAGGTCAGGGAACTTCAGCACGAGGGCCACAGTTTAAGGTCAGTGTGCTAGTGCTCACATCACTAGTGACTGATGCCATTTACACTCTGATTCTAATGAGACACGAGCCAGAGGCCAAAGGCTCCTGAACTAAACTAGACAAAATGTAACTGAACTCATTACCCAAAGTTCATGTGGGAGTATGAGCACTGATGATGTATGAAAAGGCATGTGATGGGATTGTGAGCTTGCAGCTGGGCGATTATAATCAGTAATTGCATAGAAGGGTACAGCAGTAGTAGAGATGCAGAGATCACACACAGCATACTGGTACATGCATGAATTGTTCAAAAATAAAGACGCAACTTCTTCTGCTGCTTGGTTCTCAAACCCAGTGAGCTGCTTATGGAGGCGTCATATACAAACACAGATACAAAGGCAAATTTCATGAAAAACAACAACAACAACAAAACATATATACCAGTTAAACAGCTAAAACAAGATGGTCTGTTTGCTGGTTTTAAGATAACACGTTTAAACCAGTTAAGACCCAGTATTTTTGAGTATGCTTGTTACAGTACCACATTAGCCTACTCAGTGGCTTACATGTAAAAATAAAATAACCTCTGAGAAATTATTTGTAATTACACCTTAAAATTATTTTTAAACAAAACAATGATTATTGATTAAAACAAAGATTATTTTTATTTTTTATTTTTTACCAGAAAATAAAATTTCAGGTTATCTATTTCATCTACTTCCAAATTTTTGGAAAATAAAATAAAATAAAAGATGCATAATGTGTACAAGAAAATAAATAAATAAATTTAAATGGTAAAAATATATAATATAATATAATATAATATAATATAATATAATATAATATAATATAATATAATATAATAATAAAAAAGTTGCCACATGTATTTGTACTTAAACATTTAAAAGTATAAAGTAAACTTTCTTACTGTATATAAGATTGCTTTAGGACAAATAATCTGTTGTGGTGCCAGAAGAGAAGTCTCTTCACAAGGACAGTAAGACACTCTATGAGCATGTTTATAATCGGAGGCCACGTTTACGTCATGATGTCCAGTAAAACCACCAGTGACTTTATGCTTTCCAGGTCTAAATGAAACTGCAAAGAGTAGAAAGTAAAAAGTCTTTTGCTATGTAGACAGAAGAAAGCTGAAGAGTGTCTGAACAGATGAATTATACCAATGAATCAGTATTTGTTTTCATCCAGCTTCTTTCCCAAGCGTTGTTGAGCAATGCTTGCGAGACATTGATCGAGGAAGATTTTTTCTGTATTGTGGAAGTGAGTAGGGGTGTAATGAGAATATGATATGGAGAAGCTGCCCTACTTCCTCTGCTTTGTCTGGCAGACAGACATTGAGCGGCTGGAATGTGGAAGCTGAGGTTCATTTAAATTGTCTGCTCAGTTTAAAAACAAAGCCATGATTAATGTTTCATTGAAATGTGCTGTGTGGTTTCAGTCATGGCAGTCAATTTGACAGGTGATTACCAGCTAACCACAGACAATAAAAAAACCCTTCAGAGAACAGATATGTTAATTATATCATTAGTCATACAGGTGTTTATTTATTCAAATAATGACTCTCTTCCCTTTAAAATACACAAATTAAATCAAAACTAATTCTATATACATTCTTCAGCCAAAAATGTAAATCCTGTCATCATTTACTCACCCTCATGTCTTTCCAAACCTGCATGACTTACTATCTTTTATGGAACAGAAGGTATTTTAAAACTTTCTAAGTGTTTCTTTTGTCCATATGAAAGGGAGCATTATTCAGAATATTCTGAGAATTATCTCTTTAATGAACAATCGCTGATGTATGATTATGTTTTTCATGCCAGTCCTGCCGTTATGGAAAAGAAGTGCACTTAATTGCATTGAACATGCATTTCAAACATACTTTAAATCTTAAAAGTACATTTTTAAAAAATCTGAAAATCTTTGCAGCTGACTGCAGATAATATTAAAATTAAAGGCAATGCAAGGATACTTAAAAAGAGTCACTTTAATGATTGTTTCTTAACACACATTAGTACACTTTTAAAAATTGCACTTTGTAATAATTTCAAATTAAAATATTTAACACTAAAGTACAATTAAATTGTTTTAATTTTTTTTGTTGGGATTTAAAGAAGTACATTCATTTTGATGTTTTGATAACCTACTAAAGCACATGTAAAATACTTGAATAAATAAAGTTAAAATTATAATCAATATTGCATAGTTAATATATTAGTTAATATATTAATATAAGTTAACATAATTTAAACGTACTAAACTGAAACTTCATCATTACAAATGTGTATTTACAAATATATTTAAATACATGACATACAATTTTCAACAGAAATGACATTAAAGTATATTTTAGTTTACTATAAACACTCAAGTATATTTGGCAGAATAAACATATTTCAAAGATAACAAAGTGTCTTGGGGCTTGTTGTTTGGGCTCGGCTCATAAAGCGATCCAGTTTATGGACTGAATAGAGTAGGCAGGTGCAAGTTGCTATATTTTGGTATGTGGCGTATTTCCAAGATAATACATCTGGATTTGAGTTTATTATGGGCTTGTTGTTATTTGCTGGGTTTTAATATAGAAAAATTTTGCAACAATAATGAGCCAAAACACACCTTGTGATTTCTTACACTGTACATACACACAACTGATACATATTTAAATACATCATTAACAACTAGCTGCTCAGTTCAGTTTAGTGCACACTGCACGAAATTACTGTAAATGAGATTGCCACTACCTGCATTTTTTGGGAGTCAGTTTGATTGTAGAATATAGTTGTCACTCCTGTAAATGACTGAACTGTGTGTATAGTACAGGATTAAGCACTAAGAGGTAAACTGGCAGCTGAATTTAGCTGCAGTGTGTACATGGCCAAAAACAACAGGACAAAATAATGTCAAAATCTGATTACAATTAATACAAAACAGTGGAAATTGTGATATCAAATTGCATTTCATATAAAGTGTGTGCTAAAGTGTAATTTTTCACAAGGGTGGTCACCTTTCACTTTCACTGTATGGAAAAGAGCAGCATGAACATTCTGCTAAACTTCCGCTTTTGTGGTCTACAGAAGAAAGCAAGCCATGCAGGTTGAGGTTGAGTAAATAATTACAGGACTAGCCTTTGGGGTAAACTATATCCCATTACTTTTTATGGAAACAAGAACTGACCCCATCACAAAGATCACAAACCTACTGCACTACTATCCTCGCTTAGAGCTTCCTGACAACACAATGCTGTTACCAGAGTCTGTCTATCAAACTGAAGTGATAGGCCATACTTAAGCCACAATGAGCTGGCATCTTGGATTAAATATTCAGTGTTTGGTCAAGGATTATGTGGGCTCCTAGAACGCTGTCTCAGAGGACAGCTGGAACATGACCTGGTGATAGCTGTCGAGAAACCAAAGAGACGAAACCTACACGACTCATGTCGCAAAGCATGTCCAAATAAACACACAAGACTGACACAACTACAGACTCAGCCTTCGTTTCAGACGCAAGTAAACAGACAAAAAGAAATGGAAGCTATAAATGGTTTATTTGTGAATTATGGCCGGTAAGAGCATCAGATAATTCCTCATACTCAAAGAGAGTTAAGGAGGAAAGAGTATAATGTCAACGAGTTGAAGGATTTCAGCCTTGCGAGACCTCCGCAAATTGCATTGACAAACCAAATCAAATCACTTGAAATCTATAGCCATCTACTGCACTGAATGCTAAAAATGTCTACGTGCACCTGAGAGGTTTGCGTGAGAGATAAAATGTGATACAGTAGAAGAGAAAGTTCTCCAGATGCTTACAGGCAAGATTAGAAAAATCAAGGCCATTTTTGTTTCTTTTCCCCAAAGACAAAAGGCAGACATCGTTCCAGGTCCCGTGCCAAGTATTTCAACCGGTCCCCGCTAAAAATGGATGATATATTGCAGCGCTGCACGCGTGTGACAGCAGAAAGCAATAAACTGGAGGAAAACAAAAAAGGCAAATGTCATTTGTTCACAAGAGAGAGATCTGAGCATTTAGGCCTTAAGAACGAGGCCACAATGTGATAAATAGCTGGACGCAGTCCTCTGGCTCCGTGTAGCTCGAAAGTCAGCTGTTAAATTCACAGTCTTCAGGGTCCAAAAGCCTGAGGAAATACGTACAGCCCCCACTGTCCTTTCTGAGGAACATTTGAACATTATAAAGACACATTATGGTGTGAAACAACGTAATAGGTTGTTCGAAGTCATTTGTAGCAATGAAATAGTAATACAGAGCTGTTATAGTGCTGGTGATATAAAACAAGGGTTTCATTTTCTTTATGATCTTTAATCAAGACACTGGAGGATAAAAAGAAGAAGACACATTTTTTAAAGATCCTACATGCTTATAAAATAAAGCTTTTTTTCTTTTGCATCAATGCCATAGAAGCAGAATTTTGGGTTCTTGAAAGAACCTTTTAGTTTCATTTTTTGTTTTTTTTTGTCTTTTTTTTTGTCATTATTAAAAAAATCTTAAAAGGGTCCCAAAAGTTTTTTTTTAATTTTTTTTTATTTTATATATATATATTTTTATTTTTTTTTGCAGTGCCGTCAAAGAACCATTTTTTGGTTTCCCAAAGAACCTTTCCGGGTGTGTTCACACATGACATGTTTGGTTCAATTAAAACTAACCCTGGTACGATTGCTCCATTAGTGTGGTTCATCTGCAAATGTGTGAACGCTACCATCCGAACCCTGGTGCCCAACAAAACAAAAGAAAAGATGGATCTTGGTCTAAAGGAGCCAAAAACAGGACGTGATGTTACAAGATGCAACCCTAAATGCTGAAGAATGCTCAAGAATACCTGTTTTTTTTTTCTCTCATCATCATCGCAATGTTTCCTTCACAGTTCGGTACAGGCATCTGAATCACATCTATTTGCATCAGATCTTTCTTTTTTTATTGTATGATGGAGGAATTCCTGCTGCTGTTTTGACTCATTTCATAAGCTCTTCACAAGTTCTCAGCTGGTAAAAGTACCATCTTATATATGCACATACTGTACAAGGAGCGCATTTAGCATTGCATTGTTCCGTCGCAAAACATATGTCATAAAAGCAGTTGTTTTGTTTTGTATTTTAAGGTTCGGTCCTAAAAATAACTGTGAATGGAAAGCGAACCAGGACTAAATGTATCATTTTCTTTTTGGCAGCAACTATTTACACTAAGTGAAAATAGCATATTTTCTTAGTGAGAGATGCTATTTACAGTTCAAATAGCAATGGATTCTATTTACACTATGTTAAAATAGCAGGATACTACTTACGATTGCAAATAGTGGCAATTACACCTCAGTATTGTAGTACACTATAAAACAGTATACAATAATAATGTATTGAGTATAAATTATAATTTTAATTCAAATTATTAAATGGCGTCAATAAGATCGCGTCAATAAGATCGCGTCAATAAGGTTACGATACACGCTTTAACATCTACACTACTGAAGCTGACATCTACACGCCATCTTTTGTAGTGTTGACTAGCCCAATCACACGTTGGTGGGTGCAGTTGGTGTAAATAGCCTCTGCCAACAAGGCGGGCTATTTGAACTTAGTGTAAAAAACACTCCGTTTGTTATTTTGTTCCAGACCAAAAGAACGAAGAGAACCGAACTACAAATGTGAACACACCCTCAGTGAGCAGTTCCTAAAAGTTCCTAACATTTTTTCTTAGTTCTTAGAACATTTTAAAAACCTAAATAACCTTTTTCCACTATAAAGAACCTTTTTTTGGAATGGAAAGGTTCCATGAAACCAGAGATGCCAATAAAGAACCTTTATTTTTAAGAGTGTATGAAATCAATTGGAATTTTGGGGCTTTTGTTCTGTTGGCAATAATGACATCTATATTAAAAGGAGCAAACCCTTTGTTCCATCCCAACTTTGTGTTTCAATAGGAAATGTGTCAACACAGATTTTGAGTCTTGAAGATATTTCATCAGCACAAGTAAAGTTCTCATTCATTATTATGTATCTTTATATAACAGTGCTGCAGCCTTGACATCAAAACCCAGAAGATGAATTCGTCATGGGTTCCCTTGACTTTTTCCTATGGATTTTTTAATGTGGTTTTTCAATTGATAAGTACAAGACTGACGATACTTGGACATTTTGCTGCACAACATAAACTACACACAAATACTAAAAACACAACTTTTGAAGTGGTTATGTTTATTTTTAAAAATGCATGTTTATAATAAGTAACTACACAATGTTTGGAGTGTGTGCAGTTTACCTTGTAGATCAAAATGTCAAGTATCATCAAGCAATGTTTACCACAGACCTTATTTTACTCATGAATTGAAGAACTCCATAATATAAATCCCATAGGAAAATGTTCTGGGTTTTGACGTCATTGCTACAGGACTCTATAACTAACCCATCACTACACAGCGTTAAAATGTGCATGCAGCGTAAGAGGACACAGGACACAGATCTCCAGTGTCCCTAATTCTACATCAGATCCCATTAAAGGGGTCATATGACATTGCTAAAAAGAACATTATTTGGTGTATTTGGTGTAATGCAATGTGTTTATGCAGTTTAAGGTTCAAAAAACACATTATTTTCCACATACTGTACATTATTGTTGCTCCTCTATGCCTCGCCTTTATGAAATGCGCCAATTGTTACAAAGCTCATCATTCTGAGAACCGAGGCATGCTCTGATTGGCCAGCCATCCAGTGCACTTTGATTGGCTGAATACCTCAAGCGTGCGACGGAAACGTTACGCCCCTTACCGTATTGTGATGCCATGTCCTGGCGCGACGACACAAAAACAATAAAACCCATTATAAACGAGGCATTTGTTGCATCTAGTGGGGACATAATTACTGATTATAATGACTTAGGGGCCATTCACACAGAACGTGTCTTTGTGTCTAAAAACGTGAGACGCAGCGCTCAAGAATGGTTTTTAAAAAAGCGCAGTGCAGAGCGCCTCCTCCGCCATGTTGAGTTGAGTTGAGCTTTATTGTCATTCCGCTACATGCGGGGGCATACAGTGGAACGAAATGTCGTGCCTCACAGGACCACGGTGCTACATAAATACAGGCATACAGCAATGAAGTAAAACAATATAAACCTATACACAAACTATCCTACTGATAGATTTTGACTATAAATATACTATCTATATAAAAAATTTACCTATACATAAACTAAAAAATACAAACTATACAAACTATACGAATGCTTCAGATAAAAAATGTTGCCATCAAATAAAACAGTTTTCATGCCAACTTGCTACTGTAAACAGAAACTAGCAAAGCTTGCCCCGCCTCCGAGTTTTTCTGATTGGTCCACTGCTTTGGAACTGACATTGATGAGTGGCGCTGCGTGTAAAAGTTGAAGTACTTTTAACTTGACACGGCATCTTAAAAATGCGGCGCTCCTGCGCGAGGCGCTGCAAAAGACACGAGACGCGAGCGTAACGGTCATGCACGTCCGTCAAGCGCGTGTTTACATAGAAAAACAATGGAAAAGTAGCGCATTGGAATGGAAAAACGCGTTCTGTGTGAATGGCCCCTTATACTGTCTTTTTACGTGTCGCGTTGCATCGCGCCGCATAAACATTACCATGTCTGCATTTGTGATCAGAGAAACGACAAACAACAAACACTACTCTACACAGTTCAAAACTCACGTTTGAATCATCAGTGGCAATTTCTTTAAATATGAAAACATACTCACAGGCTGTGAGTCAGAAGCACCAGACTGCCCTTGCAAAGTTGGAATTGCCCCACTTTATAGAAACAGTCTTTGAGCACAGCTGGCAGGCTACTCCCAGGTTCAGGAAACAGTCCTCCGTAAAATGTGCTGCACACACTCTAATATTTGGGTTGAACTGTTCTGGAACAGTGTTGTAAATACAACTTAACCACTAATTTCTAGTTGTGTCCTCTTTTGGAAGCCCAAACAAAGTAGTTTCGCATTCACAATGAAACACAGCGTCTCCACGACATGGCGCCGGCGGCAGTAACAATACTAAAGCAAGAATAAAAATCAGGCCCTCTTTCTCTGCGTAAACATTTGGGCGGTGTTTTGCAAATCTTCCCACACCGTGACGTAGACATGTGGGGGTGTGTTTGAATGAGCTGTTTTAGGGGGGCGTGGTCGAGTCTTAACTTTTATAAAGAATATCTCTTTGGTTTTGAGACTTTAGTCTTTGCAACTTCAGGGATCTTATCTATGCACAAACAGCTTGTAACACTCCAAAGAGAAAGGAAAACTTGAAATCGCATCATATGACCTCTTTAAAATCAGGCTCGGGTCAGGCTTTATAACTGACCAATTCTTTGGGATGATCGATCACTCCTGATCACTTAAGCAGCTGCTATTGAAGCTTAGTGTTTATGCATTGCTTTCAAAGATAAAGGATATAGTGCTTGCCACAGAAGAGTGGTTGAAGTTTAAGCATAAATGCTTACACTTTATTTTAAGGTGTCCTTGTTACAGTGTAATTATACATTTAAGTACTGAGTAATATTAATTAACTACATGTACTTATATGGTTAGGGTTAGGATTAGGGTTTGGCTTAGGGTTACTTGCATTTAATTATGCATAATTAATTGTTATTATAATAGTACATGTAGCATGCGTAACAAGGACACCTTAAAATAAAGTGTTACTGCCTAAACATACTGATATCACAAATACCACTTAGAAAAGTATAAAATAATCAATTTTTGGAATTTTAACCTAAAAAAAAAAAAAAAATACTACCGCATTTACTCATCAAATGTACACATGCAACCTGTTTAAAATACTAGCACGTTTTTTGTCTTCTTGAAATGCAATTTGCACTTCATGGGTGGGTAAAGTTGCTTTGTATTTATTTCAACTAAAAAGTAAAAAAGTTCATTTTAGGTGAGAAGAGAGAAAAGCAGGACAAAACAGAAACAAGATCACTGTTCTACAGATGTCGGATTGTCTTATTGTGTCAGCCGAATCGATACAGCACCTTAACAAGGATTTCAAGTGAAGGCAGAGAGACAGTCTCCAGCAACTTAAGGTCAGAAAAGCTGCCAGTCTGCCAGACTATCAATATTAAAAGTCATTTTCTGTGACTCAGCAGAATACCTGGCACTGGGATCTCTCCAGATCCCTTGCAGCACTTTTAATTCATTATTGATATCTTCTGGTAATCATCACCAAACAGCTGGCATCAATATCAGGATAAATAAATTTTTCATGCATTTGACCCCTTAATTCCATTAAATCACCGTTAAGTATTAGTCATGAATAGAGCAGTGTATCCATAACTATTTAAGAGACAAATGTGAAATGATGATGTTCATAACCACGGGACAGTTTAATTAAATGTGAGAAGTCATACTGAGTCATTATAATAAAATTCATGAAATTCATGAAATTCATGAATAAATCATTCAAAAAGTTTATTTGTACACTGTAAAAATTTGTCAAATTTGTAAATAAAACAAAGATTATTGGAGTACGTCTTTCAATAAAATTCTATTTCTGTCTTTTTACTTCAAAATTTCACATATAATTCAATGCAGTTTATTTATTTATTTTTATTTTTTGTGAAATTTACTCACAATGTCAGAGATAATTTTTTTCCCATTGTTTTATTCTTAAAACAAGAAAAAAAAATCTCAAAAGTGGTAAAAAATAAACAAACAAACAAATAATAATAAAACGTAATTCAAAATATATGCTCTGAAACCTTTACGTCTTAATGTCTCAAGAACTTGTGCTTTAATAACCTATATTTTGAGATATTTTATAGGAAAACACTGTTTTTCGCACCATGAATAAGACACCAGGTTATGATCAATGGCACCTAAACGAAATGCTTGACTATGCTAAAATTAATTCAATAATAACTAGGAAAACCTGTCAAAAACAGAGAAAACATGTCTTATATCAACGCATGACCCCAATCAACACAAGATTTTAATGAGGAAAGACTTTTTTCCCCGGTCAGTGATAATGATCAAACACTATATCAGGCCGCCTACAGAAATCTGCTTAAACGAACCCCTCAGCAGTACTCAAGCATTCACTGCATGCCTTTTTATCTTTCAAAAGGGTTACATTAAACTCCTCTATGTACATAACACATTCTAATGCATGGTATTCATAAAATAAGACCAGCAAAGCAATGCATGCCAGGTTTTGCCATCCATGGTCTTTGTTGTCAAACACTCCCACACATTCAGACACAGGTTCACATACTGCAGAGACGCACTGCATATTCCTCACAAGCACAACAGATACACCATAATCAATAAACACAAAACAGAGAAGTATATAGGTAAAGTGTAAACAAATAAACCTGTCAAATCACACATAAATCCCATCAGTGTGGCTGGATTAGCTAGAACAAAACTTTCTCAAGCTGAGGCAGTAAATTAACATAAGAAACAAACTGCAGTCCTGAG